>CM043326.1:7500-607500 GCA_023736055.1 Quercus glauca | reverse complement strand
TTTTTTTTTTTTTTGATAGGATCTTCAATTAGATTTAATCGTATGGATTGTGTTGATTAATATTATCTTTTCCAAAGTCAATAATATTAATACATTGAAAAATGCCACCATATTGTTAAATTTAATTGGGTAAGCTATGGTATAACATCTAATAAACTATACTTAAGTTTTACCCCCAAGATTTTTTCTTGCTCTACGCTTTTGTGAGAGTTACTCTTGGGTACATTCAGTATATTTAGAGTTTGTACCTTTTTAGAGTCTTTATGTCATTATTGTAATCTCTATATTTTCTTCTTAGCTGTCACTCATGGGTGTAGACAAAGTGCAAAATCACATAAATTATTTGTTTTCTATGTATATTTTCTTGTTAATTTATTATTGACAGAATGATATGAGAGTGATATTGCACAACACAACTTAATAATACAATGAATATTAGCTACCTCCTCAAGAAGGGAAGAGCGATTGAATGAGTGTAAACATGAAAATCAACTGAGTTGTAATTCAAATGACACCTCTAGGAAGGATAATAAAATTGAAAGTGAAATTATAATAAGATTCAATGTGTATATAAATTATCTATTAAAATTGATAAAAAATTATGAAGAGTTCATTCAAAACTCATTTTTTTAATTAAACATATATGTCAACGTTTATTTTTTAAGAATCAATTAAACATGTCACCTCAAGTTCAACTTTTAAGCCGCTTAAATGGTGCACTATATATTCTAGCATAGCCCTCATTTTTTTGTTTTTTTTTTTTTTTTTCTTTTTCTCGTTTTTTTTTTTTTTTTGTTTTTTGTTTTTTGTTTTTTTTTTTTTTTTTTTTTTTTGATAGGTAGCATAGCCCTATTAACTATTAAGTAATTCTTTCTTAGATAGGAAACTTATTTTACTATAAAAACTTTTTTTATGTGGGAAAAATTTTAAATAAGGACTCCAGCTAATCGGTAAATCCCCTCTTTCTTTTTTCCTCCAATGAATTCTTTACCCAGCACCCAAAACAATATAAAACATTAAAACAAAAACCATTGGTTCCGACGTTACACTTAATACCCTAACAAATTATCATATAAGCTTGCAATTAGAATAAAAGAATGCTATGTTTACAACATTTTCACCACAAATTATAAGTAATAAATTGTTATTAATTCTAATTTAAATTTACAACTTAAATTACTTTTTTGTCCACCCATAACAACCAATAACAAACTACCATTTAGAATTTATTGTGAAAGTGTTATAAAAATTTTATGGACATAGAATTTCTTATGAAAAATATGATCAAATCAGTTGTGTATATATACATATATTGTTCAGCTTTTATAGACAGTATAGTGATGATTATCTAAAAACAATTTCATTCTATTGTTAACAAATATATTTAAGTAAAAGCCAAAATTAGCAACGTGGGGTAGCCATGTGATGTCAAGGTACGTAACCCTGTTCACGAGCTTAGCCAAAACAAATACTATAAATTTTTGAAATTGCGTAATAAGCAGCTTGTTTTGTACCATTTCTTGGCCTGCAACGGCTTATTAGCTATTTAAATACTCTTGAATTCTTGAATTTTTTTTTGGCAATAAGCAGCTTCTATAACAAGTTTGTCATTTTCAAATTTCAACTTCGTCAGCATTTTTCTGAAGTATCATGTTCATGTCAATGCAACGCATTTTTTTTTCCTAACCACACAATTGGTCATAATTGGCCTCCCCATCCCCATGTCTTTTTGTGAATGCAAGAACTTCCGATAATATCAGTCCAAGACTGAAGTAGCTAAAATGCCTTCTCAAATTATGTATTTTCTACACCTATCGCAGTCCTAGTTTGAATTTGGATTTGTCATTTGAGACTGGCCTCTCTGTTAATTCATTTTTTGTATCCAACTTATGTGTAGTTTTTCATCGAAGTAGAGATGAACATGCCTCTATAGTAACGTTTTCTGAAAAGAAAACATTCACCAAAATAATAGAATACATATATCTTATACAACACTCATCACACATGCACGTAGAACCAGCATATGTGAACTCCACGAGTGTGAAAGAAATGATTTTTATATACACTTGCTATAATAAGATACCCCCTTATGCTATTCTCACAATAACGGATAGAAACAGAACCTTTGTTATAATATAATAATGAAACAAGACAATTAACCTATTGGTTTTACACCAAAACACCTTAGGTCACCAACATTCTTGTTGTTTTCTTCTTAAGCTAGAAAAAGATAACACAAACCAGAAACAAAGATTAATTACATGAAGCCATAACAAAAAATGGAGCAAAAACCAAAGAGTGGGAGCTAATTAATATGATGCACAGATTCAGAGGTTAATTTACATTTCACCCAATAAGACTTGGACATGCACATATCAAATCTAGATTGAATCAAACCCAAATGATTTTAGCCCCAGGATTTCTAAATTAGGCCTATTCGGCCCAAATGATAGCCCAAGGAAACGTAGAAGCATCTTTTGTGTTTGTTTCTTAGAATGGGCTGCATACAACACTGTAAGCCCGAAAAGTGTGAAACCCACCTATAAAAAGCGGCCCACTTCATAGAATGAACGTAAGAGAATTACTGCTGTGAGCATGCCTTTTTATGTGAGAAAGAACCATGCATGTAAAAGCAAAATTGCATGTTTAAAAATTCATTACAATCAGACATTTGCTCACTGAAGAGAAAAAACAATAAATGGTTACATTCAAACTCAAACAAGAATAACAAGTTAAATGGAAAGAGAAGTCTGAAAACAATCTTAAGATTCTCACATCTGTGGTCTTCATAGAAAATGCTACTACACCAGCAATCCCATCCCATTACAGGTCAATCAATTAAACAACATAAGCATCATATTACATGCAGAAGTTTTGAGAATCATAGATAATAGTTAAAGGTGGTTAGGAAACCACATTTAAATCCATTCAAGAAACACCAGTCCTACTCTAAAGTCTAAACGAACATAACAGTTTGAAGAAGGCACAATAGATTACCCAATATATACTAAGTACTAACCTAGCCCATCTAAACAAACTTCTACAAACCGAAACAAAGTCCACAGCACCATTACTAAAATGGGTCACAAACTAAACACACTGTCCTAAAGTTAACAGCCATTTCAAACCAGACACAAACAGCTTAATCTTTAGAGGTTTTGTTGATAAGGGACTTGTGAATGTGAGGGATCACTCCACCTCCAGCAATGGTTCCCTTGATCAGGGTGTCAAGCTCCTCATCTCCTCTAATAGCCAGCTGAAGATGCCTTGGTGTGATTCTCTTCACCTTCAGATCTTTGCTTGCATTTCCAGCCAGCTCAAGCACCTCTGCAGTCAGGTACTCAAGAATTGAAGCCAAGTAAACTGCAGCCGTGGCCCCTACTCTCCCATTAGCAGAGATCCTTGTTTTCAAGTGCCTGTGAATACGACCCACAGGAAACTACTCCCCCATGCAAAAACATGACTTATAAGATAAACATATTCAGAATCATAAACCAGGAAAAAAAATAGAAGAGCAACAAGTGCTGTCACAAACATAATTCAATTACAACAATCAAAGCCTCAGTCCCAAAATTCAGTCAATTATGAATCTGCAACAAATTAGTATTACGAGGGCACACCAATGTTTATCTATTATAAATCTGTTAACTTATTATAGAAAAATACTTTTCGGATAATGGGTATGCAGCAAGTACCATATCAAGATACAAGAACAAGATCATGTGCGTTATATCATCTCAGCTCCTCCTACAACTTGAGGTAAGTCTCAAAGATAACTTATTTGCTAGCAATCATATTTTCAACCAAGCAGAATAATCATGAATGGGCTGAAAAAACTAGTACAAACAGCATCACAATCATAGTTCCCACCAACTTAACTGCAACCCAAACTATGTTCATATTGCTAACATTGAGGAGCTAGTGCAATGTTTAAAGCATAATTGAAGCAGGAAAAAAATTATTATCACCTTCACTATGCCCAACAACATCAATAATTATGTAACAACCTAAACTGGGTTTGGATTGCACTGAAAATGAAAGCAAATGCGAGTCTGCATTTTTTCTACAGGTCTCATGCACTGTTCATAGGACTAACAATACGAATTTCGACAATTTTTTCTTTAAAACTAAGAGCATCCTCATTAAGGATACTAAAAGGGGTACATGCTAAATTTTAGCATCAAAACACCAAAAAAGCAACTCCATCAAAACTTTCAAATTGTAAAAATTTTGGCATACTTGCACAGTGAGCTTGTATTAATACAAGCTCACTGTAGCCTTAATTGTAAAAAAAATAATAGTTTTTTATTCTCAGGTTGGTGAGGTGGTTGGCTGGTTGTTTGTGTTAAGCTGTTTTATTATTATTTTAATGAGTAGTTTATATTATTTAAATGAAATGATAAAAAATATAAAAGTTTTTATGTTTGATGCATTTTAAAGTGAGATTGTATAATAAATAAAGTAGATTGAGACTATTTATACATTTAAAAATTATTTTACTACAATATTTTCAATTTTCAACAATAAACGATATCCAAATAAACCTAACCACTTATCACCATCAAAATAACTTTTAGTCACAGTAAGATGAACCAGCATTTCAATCCAATTAAACCAAACACAGATTAACCATACTTCAAAAACTAAGTACTATGATCAACCTCAGTTAATTGGGACCCAATTTCAAAGACAAGCATGTATTCAAAATTAAAAATTCTAGACACCAAAAGACAAACACGTAGGTTACTTTCATAATTCACATTTATTAAAACACACATGACAGCTCACCTACTCTCTTTACAAAAGCCGACAAGTTTTTTATGAATAATTAACAACTTTAGGTAACAAACGATATATTGTCAACGTCATCTAAAATTTTAAATTCATAAAATTAATATAAAGAGATTGCATACAAAAGTAATAAATAAATAAATAAAAGTAGGGGGGTGTTTGGCAACCTGGATACCGGCACGGGAGGACTTGGAAACGGGCCTTTTCTTATCCTTATCCTTGTCCTTGTCCTTGTTAGCCGCTGTGGTCTTGGCTGCCAAAAGCCCCTTTCCACCTTTTCCCGCCATTTCTCACCTATCCAAATTTCAAACCCAAAAACCGATTTGATAAATTGAGATTAAAAATTCAAATTAATATAACAATATCAGAAACACATCAGTATACAACCAAAATCATAACCTATACAGACGCCAAAAACCAAATTACGAGTTACGACTAAAGAACTTTCAATTTTTTTAGGTTAAAAATATAAATGGAGAGAAAATTGTGACCAGAAATTTGAGTAAAGAAAAACCCAGATCAGATCTGGTTTGTAACTTTTGGGGTAAAACAGATCTGGGTAAATTTTCTCGAACAAAAAGTAACTTTGTTACAACAATAACTGAAATATAACCAGAAAAATTTTATAAAAAAAAACACACATGAAGCATAATACACAAATTTAGGTTAATTGTTCAAAGAGAAGCTTTGCTTTTAAAAGCCACGAACAAAATGAAAGGAGAAAAACAACTAGAAGTGATAAAAAGGTTTAGAGAGAGAGACCTGAGAGCGTCTGAGAGAAGGAAGAGAAGGAGGGAACAGTGGAGAAGGGAAAGAAAATGAAATGAGAGGAAAGAACTCGTGTGGGTTTTTAATTTTTAAGCTTTGAGTTGAATTGAGGTCAGAGCAAAAATGGGCGGGTTTGTTTTGGGTGGGAAAATGAAAAGTGAAAAACCCAATTTTTCAGATTTCAAATTACTTTTTTCCCACACTTTCTTTCTTTTAAGTTTTAACCCTTTGGACAGTCACGTGATTATAGAATAGAGTACAGGAACTAGACTCGTGGTCTGGGTCTTGGCCCAATAACTATGTATTTTTCAAAATCTTGGCTTAGGTCCGAGTCTCGGACTGGACCGGACCGAACAGTAGGTTCTTTCTTGAGGGTAAGGTGGGATGGGATGGTGGTAGTTGAGTATGTATATGCCAGTTATAAATATATATGTTGTATAAATTCCTTAAAAAACCAAGTAAACTGGGTCTGTTTTGAGAGGGAGTGATCAATGGTGACAAGAAGATAATAATGATAGCGCCTTGTGCTGAACTTGCTTCAATTCTTGATGATTGCAACAATTCATGAAATAATCCCAGCCTTGAAGATTCTCCCTTGCTTTAAGGAGGCAAATGCTTGTATGGATGTGTTAGTTATGAAAGAACTCGTCTTTAGTATGATTTTGTTATTCTGGACACTCCGTCTGTGGAGATTGCCCAGCTTTTGCTCAGAGACTTGTACATTACACCACTAAGGCATGAGAGAATGCATGTGGTTGAATCTGGACCCTACACGTGGAATAGTTGTAAGCAAAGGAAGAGGAAGCATTGGCTAAAAGATCCTATTCTTGGTCCGTGCTAAAGACGTGACTACCTTGGGAAGGAAGTAAGATATGCACCTGACATAGTATTCAAGCACTCACAAAAGGGACATAGTGACTTTCTAAAGTCATCAGCTATAAGGACACCCCTTATTGGTTGAATGCATATTGGACAACTTCAAAGACACGTGTATCAGTCACAGTACTCCTGATGTCCTTCTCAATGTCCAGGGGCTATTTTCCAAGCAGTGGCAAAGTCACCTATCCACAAGCCCCAGTGCCATGTTGGCGCAATCTCTATCCTCTAGTCAGCTAATAATATCACACTTGTGAAAATGTCCAAAATAAGGAAATGATGACTTGACACTTGTCCTCAGATTATAAGAGGAATATGCAGCTGTATTTTAGGGTAAGAGCCCAAGTAGATATTTGGAGAAAAAAGTAGAAAGTTGATAAGATAGGAAGGTAGAAAATAAGGTTTCTCTCTAAGGAAGAACACTCTTATTGTAGAAGAGTGACCTCTTTTCCTCACATAATACAAATCTGAGCAAAGCAAGAACATTCCACTTTTGCTCAAACCGTGGGTTTTCATTCATTTCCTAGGGTTTTCCACATAGGTTAAATTGAATCTATTGAATTTGCAATGGACGAAATTACTAGCACATAAACTTCATCTTCATCTAATCAAGAAGTTTCAAATGATGAATCTCCTCTTTGGCAGTATGTGACTAAAGTAGAAAAACCACCTGGTGCTACTGTTAAATTAGGTGGAAACACATACTTTAAGTGCAACTATTGTGGTATAGTTTATATGGGATCCTATTCTAGTGTTAAGGCTCATTTGTTAAAAATTCTTGGCAAATGTATTAAAGCATGCCTTAAGACGACACCGAGCCATAGGTTGGAAATGCAGCAAATGCATGATCACGTTAAGAATGATAAGTTAGAGAGAGAACGGAGAAGTCAAATTCCCTTACCCCCACCTCCCCCAGGCCGTGGGCCTACTATACCTATTTCCCCATTTCAGAGACAGGAAGGGAGTGATAATACAAATCCAGTTGATGGTAAGAGGAGGAAGGTGACTATGAATTTTCCTTTTGAGAAAGCATTCCAAAATAATACTAGACATGATTTGGATAGCATAATTGCTAGGATGTTTTACACCAATGGGCTTCCGTTTAACTTTGCAAGGAACCCATACTATCGTAGTTCCTATGCATATGCTGCTACCCATAACATTCCGGGTTATCTTCCTCTTGGATACAATGCCTTGAGAACAACACTTTTGTAAAAAGAAAGAGCTCATGTTGAAAGACTTTTGAAACCAATTAAGGACTCTTGGCTTGAAAATAGTGTAAGTATAGTTTTTGATGGATGGTCAGATCCACAAAGGAGGCCTCTTATTAATATTATGGTTATATCAGATGGGGGTCCAGTGTTTATAAAGGCAATTAATGGGTCAGGTGAGTTCAAAGACAAACATTATATTGTTGGGGTGTTGAAGGATGCGATAAAAGAGATTGGACATGAAAAAGTTATCCAAGTCATCACTGATAATGCTAGTGTGATGAAGTCTGCTGGAGCTCTTATTGAAGGTGAGTATCCTAAAATATTTTGGACACCCTGTGTCTCAATCTAGCTTTGAAAAATATTTGTTTAGCAAAAAACACTGAAAAGAATGAAGTTACATATGAGGAATGTAGTTGAATTACACGTATTGCTGATGATGCATCCTTCATACGTGTTTTTATCCTGAGCCATTCAATGAGGCTGGCAATGTTTAATAAATTTTGTCTATTAAAACTGCTCCAAGTTACTGATACTAGATTTGCTTCGGTTGTTGTAATGCTGAAAATGTTGAAGTTGATAAAAAGATGCCTTCAAGCCATGGCTATTAGTGACCAATGAGCTTCTTATAGGGAGGATGATGTTGGAAAAACTCAAAAGGTGAAAGATATGATTCTAAGTGATCTTTGGTGGGATAATATTGATTACATCCTTGAATTCACAACACCCATTTATGATATGCTACGAATAGCCAACACAAATAAGCCTTGTCTTCATCTTGTGTATGAGATGTGGGATTCAATGATAGAGAAGGTGAAGACAGTAATATATTAGCACGAAGGCTTGGAAGATGATCAGTATAGCTCATTTTAGGGTGTGGTGTATGATATACTCATTGATCGATGGACTAAAAATTGTACACCACTACATTGCTTGGCTCATTTCTTAAATCCTAAGTAAGTGCATTTATTTTCTATTTTCCTTAGTTCACCATTTTAGTAAAACACACGTTTCATCTATTTTTGTTTTTTAATCTTTAACTAGGTATTACTCCATTGAATGGCTTTTGGGGAATCCAAAACGCGTCCCTCCACATCGGAATCATGAAATTTCTATGGAAAAAAGCAAGTGTTTGGATCGATACTTTGAAGATGAGAATGAATTAACAGTGGTGAAGTTTGAGTTTGCTACATTTTCAGGAGAGAGGTTTCCTTCACCTAATGCCTGATAGATAGGTGGGCCTTACAACCTTTGGTTTGGTGGCAATACCATGGCTCCGCATTTCCAACTCTTCAAACCCTTGCCCTTAAACTTCTTGGACAACCTTATTCATCCTCATGCACTGAGAGAAATTGGAGCACATACAAATTCATTCATTCCTTAAAAAGAAACCAAATGGATCCTACACGCGCTGAGGATTTGGTATATGTGCATTCTAATTTTCGACTCTTGCCAAGGCGCAATGAGGAGTATGTACATACAACAACAAAGATGTGGGATATTGCAGGAGACTCTTGGAATGAGAGCGACATACATGGAGGAGCTGGAATTCTTGAGAATGTAGCCCTTACACTTGATGAGCAAGAGTTGGAGGCCATGGTTATCAAGAATGCTAACACTAGTGCTACTACTAGTGAAAGTGAAGTTTGAAGTGAAGCTATTGATCTTGAGGATGATGATGTTGGTGTTTGATTGTCTTGTTGATTATCTTTTATTTTGTTTTAGTTTCAAACTTGTGAGTTGTATTCTAATTTCCGAACATTATTGAATTTTTTAGTTTCAATCTTGTGGGTTGTATTTAATTTATGAACATCACGTTTTAGTTATAATCTACTATTGCTCTTAAATTTGGTATATGTTTATATAATATGTAAAAGTATGTTTAGCAATATATTAAAAATATAAATAAAAATATTTTTAATAATTTTTTAATCGCCGAGTCCCGCCGCACCCGCACCCGCCTTTTTCAAAAATTGCCGAGTCCCGCACCCACACCCGCACCCGCACCCGCACCCGAGTCTCAAAACGCACCTGTGCTTCATAGCTTAGTAGTATCATTATGCAGAAAATTTGTGGTTGGAAAGAATCTCACGAGGAAAAAATTTTATGAGACCAGGAATATTTTCTCATTTAAAATATGAGCCACCATCTCTAACACAACCACTAGTCAATTTTTTCATGACTATTTATCGAGAGATTTATTGCATTATTGTCATCATAGATCAAAAGGAATCTTTAAAATAAATGTTGGTTTCAATGTGTATATATATATATATATATATATATATATTGGCCACTTTTCTGCAATAATACTGCACTATCAGTCATGTCTCAACTTAAGCTATTCATCTCTTTCAAAGATATAGTTTGTCAATGATATCCCAAGGACTCTGATTGTTTGTTAATGCCAAATAAGACCTTATTGGCAGTAATACCAATAAATTCATTGAAAAAATCTTCTGGCTGCTACTTCGATACTTTTTTTGCAAATACATTTATTTACTCCTTATACCAAAGGATAATGCAGTTTTTTGCATCAGTGAATTTGTTGATTGCCTTTGATAGTGTGTGAGATAGCAACCACTCACAGTGCAATCAAACTCAGGACCCCTCTTTCTCTATTACTTATTCATTCACAAACACACGCATCTAATTTATTTGATATTATGATTATTATCAAATGTCAATATAACGATATGATTTATGGGTACATTGTGTAGTTATGTCTCTTTAAAAAAACTTGTGTGCTTATAAATATATTATAATGTTGTCTTGTGCTACTCAATATTACTACACTGCCTTGCCTTCTATTATAATATGTGACTAAGAAATTTGAAAATTCTCTTAACCTCTTTGCTACATGTATAGGTATTTTCCAGAACAATCTTTTGTTTGACTTAGACAAGCTCAGTCATGAAAATATATTGTTATATCTAAATGTTACCAAGATATTATTGGCCTATGGGCATTGGGCATATTGTGGTTTGTAGTGGGACGGACCCAAGATTTTAAGTTAAGGGCCGAAGTTAAGCAAAAAAAAAAAAAAAAGTTCAAATAAACATCCATATAGTAATAACAAACTATCAATCAAGATAAATACACAATATTATTATTTCTTAATATATTATATTAAGATGCAATCATCTACCAATAAAAATAAAATTCACAATTTTCATAGCTAAAAATGCTTGAGAAGTAATAAATATGAGGTAGTGACATGTTGGTAATTTAGGGGAAGGAAAGTGATTTTCTTTTTTTTGAAAAGACGGTGGAAGGAAAATGATTGGTAAAAATAATTGAACAATTTAAAAACACGATTATGTGAGAAAATTAAGAGACGGTGAGCAACGTAATGTATTGGGTGTCACCAGTTAGCCTGGTCTGTTCATAGTTGGCTCAGCTCATGACTCTCACTCTCTCTACTGTTTCCTTTCTCTTTATTTCTTTTGGAATTTCAGTTGTTATTAATATGGCTAAATTTTTGTTTAGGTTGATTTTTTTTTTTTTTTTTTTTTTGTGTGTATATGATTGTTGTTGTTTGGACTAGTTGTGATATTGTTTGGGTTAGATTTGAATTTTGGTGTTGTTTGAGCTGAGTTTTAATTTTAATTTTGTGGAGGGGGACAAGCTTTTGAATCAGAAGAGGAATAAAATAGGACTATAGTGTTGAACATTACGCAATTATATTATCTTCAAATAACTTCTTTTAAATTTTTTATTTGTCTAAATTTGGCTTAATTTATTTGTTGTAAAACCAATCAAGCAGTTGTAAAATTATTAATTTTAGATAAAAAATTATTTTGCATAGGCGGTGACTGTACTTGTCTGTTTACTAAGTGTATTCGGATTTCCCTCTCCCTCTCCTATATAAATTGCACTCAGCACTCCTATTCCAACACAAACTGAAGCAAAGTTTAGTAGAATATTTTCTTTCTTTCTTTTCTATATTTCTTTCTTACGTTGTCGAGAGAATTAATAACGATGTTCGAGGATAGCAAAATCCCTAGCTCCTTATGGTCTTCTTTTCCCAACTTCCATCGAAATGAGTCTGCGTTGAATTTTTCTGCTGTATAAGCTATCAATTCCAAGGATGATGTTGTTGTTATCAGAACCAATGATTTTGCTGCGCAACCTATTGATTCCGAGAACGAGGAGGAGGATGTTTCCAACTCCGAGCTTCGAAGTGACTCGTATTTGATATATATGAATGAACAGTTATCACCTTTGGATTCCGGTTTGGAACATGAGATTACTAAGTCAAAGGCACCAATGTGCGCTGCTGTCGAATCCTCCAAAGTTGCTAGCTGTAGCGATTCTAACTTGGCTCTTTCTCTTTTGAGTATAGTACTTTCTAGAAGCGAGTTGGATCTTCTCAACCCGTTCATGGTCTCCCGGATAGTTGATTCCAATGTTGAAGCTTCCTCTTCCAAATCAAACGACTTGGTTCCTTTGCCATTAAATTCAGCATCATCCTTCTTGGTTCCTCTACCGATGCCTCCTCCTCCTACTACTGCTGTTGATTTTGTTAGTGAGCGCACTTATTACAAGAGCAAGCTGGACCTCACTTGCGCTGCACTCAATCAAGTTAATCAACAATTCAATATAGTGAATAATACTCAATTTCAACCTCCAATTGCTAATGTTAATGGTATTACTTCTTATCATAATTTTGCAGATAAGTATGTTCCTCTACAATTGAATTCTGCAGTGACTGGTGTGGTGTCATTAGTGGGATAATCTTTTTCAATTCCTCTACCCATGGCTACTCCTCCTACTGTTGCTGTTGATTTCAATAATGAGTGTGCTTATTACAAGAGCAAGCCGGACCTCGCTTGCACTGCACTCAATCAAGTCAATCAACAATTGAATGTAGTGAACAATACTCAATCGCAGCCTCCAATTGCTAATACTAATGGTATTACTTCTTTATCATAAATTTGCTTTAAAGAGCTTATTTTGTATTTTTATTTGTATGAACTGCTTACAGAATTTCAACAATGCTATTATTTATATCAATCTCTGTCACGAATGAATTCTCATTAAAAGAAATCTTTTTGTTTTTGTACATTGGTCAGCTGTGTATTAGCTTGAGTTTTATTGCTCTTTGTTTTGTATTGTTTAGGTCTCTGTTTAATTATAACTTAGAACTAGCCTTGTTTCTTCTAATGAATAAATCTTTTTTATTTATCAAATTAATAAATAAATAAAACAATTCTATTATATCTAAAATATATAAATATATGTTTATTTCCTTTGAGAATAGAGGCTTGTTTTTTTCGATTTAGCATGTCGTGTTGAACAATTATTTGATGATTGAGTAGTAACAACATCAATTTGTGTTGTGGTTATGGGCTTTTGCAATTAGCTGCCTCTACATCACTTGCTGAATTTGCTCTCTTGACCGTGTACTGTTCTTCAATTTATGGCAAAGATCACTGAAAATTCTGATGAGGCAAAGCATCAAAGGAGGTTGGTAACAAGAAATTTTATGTTTTTTCAAATATTATACAATGCTTCTCAATTTGTTTTTTTTATATTCAAAATGGACTGCATACCAATTTGATTATTTTCCATATTAGGAAGCAAGCAAATTTAGAATCAACTAGACAGTCTAGATGAAGAAGACAAGACGTGATGAAAAACACTAAAGATGAGGTAATGCTTTATGTTTGTTGTTAACGCTAAACACTCTCACCATCAATATCCCCATACGAATGATAATTTAATTTTTCATGGTTTTATATAGGTTGAACATCTTAAGAAGATAGACTCAAAATTATCGCTGGCTCGCTTGGAGCGTAAAGAAAATTGTGACACATCCTATTATTGGAATAGAGTTGCAATAATTGATCATGTGACAATTATTGCACGGGTAAGTCTGAGAAACAAATCATGGAAGTGCAAGGGTGTAAAATTACTTTCACTTTCTTTCTTTCTTCCTTTTGTAGTTTTTGCATTCATATAGAATATGCTGTTTATATATCATATGGATTTTTTCAAGCCTATACGTCTGAGGAACAACTTATGGGAGTGACAGGGTTCCACCCATTAGATGACCCAGTTTTTCAATCTATTGCTGAAAATGCGGGTCTAAATTTGTCAAACGTTAGAAGCCTGATACATGCTCCTACATATCTCACTTCACCATTTGTGACTAGAAATATAATTGGCAATAGGGTATTTGGTGGGAGCAGCATTGCACTTATAGGCTTGAAGATAAGCAGGTGGTTTAGAGACTTTAGTAGACCTCCTAGGCTAGGGACAGGAGTGGTAGGAACAGGGCTAGCTGGAAGGGAATGAGGAGCATGGACAGATTCAATGGACAAAGAAGAAGAAGTAATATCAGGAATAGGAGCAGTAATGTCATTAGGAACAAAAAGGGACAAATCCTCAGGAAGATCAATAAAATGTTCTTCAAGAATAGTGGAATCAATATGAATTGAAGGGTCTGTTATAAGAGCAAAATGGTGAATAGAATCAGTTACAGGTAAAGGTAGAGCATCAGGAAAACAATCATGATAAAAGGGGTCAGGTTGAGATAAAGGAATAGAAGCAGGAAGAGACTTAAAGGGAAATACAGATTCATGAAAAAAAATCTCTAGAAATGAAACAAGACTTGGTTTGCAAATTCAAGAGCTTATAACCCTTAACCCCAAAAGGATACCCCAAGAAAACACACTTAAGAGCCCTAGGGTCAAACTTGCCTCTATTGTGAGAGAGAGTTGAAGCAAAACATAGACAACCAAATGCTTTAAGATGTGAATAATCTAGAAGTTTATTGTAAAGAAGCTCAAAAGGAGATTTGTTGTTCAAAAGAGGATAAGGGAGTTTGTTTATAAGATGTACAGTAGTGAGGATACGATCACCCCAATAAGCAATAGGAACATTTGATTGAAGCCTTAAAGCTCTAGCAACACAAAGTATATGTTGATGTTTTCTCTTCACAACAGAATTTTGTTATGGAGTGGTAACACAACTATGTTGATGAATGATGCCATGAAGCTTAAAGAATTCAATCATTAGAAATTCAAGTCCATTGTCTATCCTAAAGACTTTAATAGACTTACCAAATTGATTCTTAATCATGGTATAAAAGGATTGTAATAAAGACCTAGTTTCAGACTTAGATTTCATAAGATAAACCTAAGTTGATCTAGTACAATCATTAACAATGGTAAGAAAATACTTGTGACTTGCAACAGTAGGTACCACATAGGGACCCCATATGTCACAATGTATCAAATCAAATGGAAATTCAGAAACATGATTATGAAAGGGAAAGGAAGCATTTTATGCTTAGCTAGATGGCAAATTTCACAAATTTCATTAGAGATAGAATTGAGATCAGGAAGTACATTTTTCAAAACAAAAATCTTAACATCAGAGAGATGCCCAAGTCTAGAGTGCCAGACAGAAGTTGGAATTTTGACATTATTGACTACATGAGATTTATTTATACTAAAAATGGAATGAAAAACAGAATTAAAAATAGATTGAAAGGATGGAGTAGCTTGGGACTGATTTGGAATGGCACAAGTATCAGAAGGGCTATGTTGAAGGAGATACAACCCATCATGAACTTCACCCACACCAATCATCCTCCAGCAATTGAGGTCCTGAATGAAATAGAAAGTAAACAAGAAAATGAGACAACAATGCATTTGAGAGGTACAAAGCACATTGGTTAAGACTAGGTTTTCAGAAAGACATATAGAACCAATATGAGTTACCAAGGCAATCTCACCATTAGGAAGTGCAACCACACAATTAACAACAGTAAAATCTGTCAACAAATGAATAAAATACACTATATGGTCTGTTGCTCCAGTGTCAATAACCCAAGTATTACTACCAAAAGTTGTTCTATGTGTAATTTGGGTAGAAAAGACTGAATGCCTCAAATAAGGACAAGTAGAATTAAACATACCTGCCATGGTGAAAAATCTGCGGCACTGGAAGAAGAAGGCACAACTGGATTAGGCTTAATCACATTGTTGGCCATGTGTGTTTCCTTGTTGCCTATATTGAACTAAGTCTCCTTGCCACCAGAGGTGAGATGAGCAGTTTGCGTTTGAGTCCCCAACATGGTCAAAAACTACTAACATTGCTCTTGAGTGAAAGGAAAAATAGCAAATGTATGACCATTGTCTGCAAAAGCCTCTTGAACATTGACTTGATTTACCATAAAGTTCTTGCCTTTAGGTTTGAAGCCTGGAGGAAAACCATGTAGCTTGAAGCATTTCTCCATGACATGTCCAAGCTTCCCATAGTGAGTGCATATAGGGCTATCTCTGCCTTTTGAATTCTTTCCTCCAGAATTACCAAAGAAACCAGGAAAATTGGGATTGGAATTGACATTAGAACCCTTCACTGCAAAATTAGTAGACTCTATGTGAACAGAATTGCCAAGCCCTACACTCCTCTGCCTCTCTTCTTGAATCAACAAGGAGTGGACTTTTTCAATGGTTGGCAATGGTTCCATCAACAAGATCTAACCTTTGATCTGAGAGTATGACTCGTTGAGCTCCATCAAAAATTGCATGACGGACTCTTGAAGACGAAGATCTTCAAGCTTCTGAGGCAAATTACAAGTACACTTTCCACAAGAACAAGTAGGAGTAGGCCTAAAATTCTGAAGTTGATCACAAAATAGCTTCAACTGAGTAAAATAATTGGTAATTGAAGACTCACCCTGACACATTGAAGCTATATCTTTCTGAAGTTGGAAAACCCTAGGTCAATTCCCTTGAGAACGTGTATCCCTGAGATCATTCCAAATTTCCAGAGCAGTGTCTCTGTAGGTGATACTCACTCGAATTTGAGGTGACACAGCCTTTACCAACCAAGAACCTACCATATTGTCACAGCGAATCCAAGCATCAATTGCTGCTGGAGTCTTTATCAATGGTGAAGAGAGAGTAATGCTACCATTAACAAAGCCAAACTTGTTCTTGGCAACCAATGCTTTCCTCATTGAACGAATCCAAGCATGGTAATTCTCACCAATCAACAGTTTAGACACAAGCATGGCTTCAGGACTTTTAGCGTGATGAAGAAATAGAGGATTTGAGATATCCTCTACGAGTGCAGGATCTTGCATAGAGGAAGAAGACGAAGTATTAGTTGCTTCAGCCATTGACGAAACTTCAAAGCTCTCAAGAACAAACCCTAGAAATTTTGGGAGAAAATAGAGCAGGAAGGCTCTGATACCATATGAAATTTATTGAGAAAATGATTTCATTGATCTGAGTGAAACAGAGATAATTACAGGTATTTATATAGCATCACTAAGCAACTAAACCAAGCCCAAACTAACTTAACTGATCTAACAGACTTCCTAACTAACTAACAGAGGTGTACAATTAAGTCAGTCACGTGTAAGTCACATGTCCACTAACTAATACTATACTTTTATACCTAAACTACTTGTCGTTGATCTCTGCTTTAGCTCTACAGCTACCTGGACTTCTAGACTAGTGTGATTCACTCAGCTGCTCTAGTTTCTTTGACTCCTGATAACAGCAGAAGCATTGAAGGTTCTTGACTCCCATGGATCAGACATATTTGAGCTGGGTACGCCACACTCTGATCCTTTGGTGAATGCTCCAATTATCCAAGTATTATAGTTGTCTTTTATGTTTTTTAAAATTAATGTGTGCACTTCTTTTAATGATGTGTCTTTTTGTTCAAGCTACAGCTACATGTTCCTTGGCAAGAGGGACCAATTACAATGCAATTATACTTATGATGAAGGTAGGGCCATTATACAATGCCATGCCATTTTTTGCCATCATCAGATCAATATACAAAAAAGGCTCTATTATTTTATTGTACTCTTTCTTCATCTGTTTTAATGTTTTATGTTAGGCAAAACATCCACTATCAAGTCTTTGTGAGATGTTCATAAAGAATAGTAATTTGACTTACGCCATACCACCTTTGTTATTAGTGAAAACTCAATTGCAGAAGTGGATTGAAAAAACTTTTGGTGAGTTAACTGTTGATTCTTTTGAATGCTAGGTAAACTCTTCTTTGAGAAATTGAAGTGGTCTGTCTACTTAATCTCTTCTCGGTATCCAATATATATCTCTTATGATAACTTTTGAATGAGTTTCAAGTCCCAACCAAAGAGAAAAAAGGAGTTTCAAGTCATTAATAAACCACAAACAATAACTATCATAGCAATTGGTGGATTGGAATCAGTAATATGCCCCTGAATGGTGTCTATATTTAGGAAGCAAACATGTCTGAAAATTATACTATAAGTTTGCTATTGGTTTTTTCATCCAAACTTAAATTATTATAGTTTAAGGTTTGGATTTTCACGATTATTTAAAAAAAAAAAAAAAAGTTTGGATTTTCCCTATTTTGCACCAAATTATCATAACAAAATGTGGTTGCATATGATAATTGGTCCATAATGAATGATTTTAGAAATAGAATCATTAATTAATCAGAAACCCATCTATATACCATTGTGAACGGAAAACATTGTGCTTCTTACTTTTTTATTGCTATCAGTGACAATGAGTACAAACGCGTCAAGGATTGATTCTTGTACTGCCATCATCATGGAATGAAAATTGAAAAGAAAGTAGCAACTAGAAAAAGGTGTCCCCTTTTAAGGTATGTTCAAGAATAATTAATAAATAGTGAAAAGCAAAGCTGAGGAGGAAACATCGGGATTGTGTTTCCGTGGGTCACACCCACATCCAAAAGGTGAACTGTGAATCTGTGATGTTGCATTTGAGTCTGCACAAGCGATGACAATCTGGGGGAAGAAAGTGGGAAATCAATGGGCCTAGGTAGCCCATTGAAACATTATGACCTCCATCTCCATTACCCAGTTGGCAGAACAAAATTTTCTTTGTATAATCATTCATGCATATCATGTCACTAAAATTACAAGGGAATCATTATTATTAATTACCACGTTGTGAGTTTGATGAATTTTCCCCCAAACTTATTTAGAATTTAACTTGTTCTTTGTTAGACTGCTTTATAACCTTGTTTTAATTTATGAATTATAGAAATTGTCAACTAAGAGAGGATTACTTTTCTTTTTGTAGCTTTTAAATACTATTGGAAAGAAAGAATTAGTACTAATCTAGCATTATTAAAGTTTAGCTCAATTGAAAAAATTTCTTGACTTTTAAAAAAATCATCACGAAGCATAGACCTATAGATTGAAATTCTATTATATTTATAAAAATAAAAATAAAAAACTAATTTGTGGATATCCAAAACAAATTGCTCCTCCTAGTAAAACATTCATTTTCACAAGTCATTAGTTAAACAGGTTCTTAATAAATAATAAATAAAAGAGATAAATAGCATATATCTATCCGTCTTCTTTATACCTTCAAGTTAAGGGGGATTTAGATCCAAGAAATAACTAGGAAATGTCATTTGCTAGTTAATACTTCTTTCATAAATAAATAGGGCCGGCCCAACACCTAGGCCTAGGGCCTCCATTACAAAAAGCACCATCCCCTTTGTAAAAATTCTCCATCCTCCATTACAAAAATACCCAAATTTTATGATAATAGTTGTTTTAATAAGAGGATAAATTTATTGATAATAATTCGATTGCTAATTTTGATCCCTAAAAGTAATGAAAAGCCTCCTTATATTATTACATATTGGAAACAAATATGGTACTTACAACCCAAAACAAACAAACCAAAAAAAGAAAAAAAAAAAAAAAAAAAAAGAAAAGAAAGAAAGAAGAAGCTAATTTCAAGAGGCTGCACCAATTTGTGACTACAAATTACATGTTATTCAATAAGGTTACCCTTGCACAACTCTTTAGTCTTACCCCACCTTTAGGCCTCCACCAAAAGTTACATGGTAAAAGAATCTTGAAATAAACAAATAAAGTGAGATAACTTTTATCCTTTCCAAAAACACAAAGAAGAAAAAGATTATTATAAAAAAAGGGGAGAGTGAATAAAAAGAAGAGCCCTATGGCATTTTAGCATAGTAACAATATCCGGTGAGAAAAAACTTGTGTTGGAATATTTCTTATCTACTTGTTGTAGACTTTTAGGTAAAAAGTAACCATCAAAAAAATAAAGAAAAAAAAGGTAAATAAACCTGTCGGTGGGAACGAGGACATTAACATCTTTATTTATTTTATTTTATAATAAACTAATCATAACATCTACTAATTCACCGTGAAGTAAAATTAATTTTGACAAAGTTAGTCTAAAATATGGGACACACTAGGCTCACATAACTTTGTCAATTAATAGTTACAAACGCGTGAATCATTCTTGTATTGCCAAAAGATAAACGATAATAATAATTTTTTAGTAAAAAAAGTTAGATAAAGAGAAGAAAAAGGAAATACAAAGGTGGTTTCTCACATTGGAGTGCTCAAAAACTAGGTAAAGCAAAGCAATACGAGAAAAAGAAAAGAGGAAATGAACGGATTGTGTAGTATGGGTCACTCTCCAAATGAGATTTATCTTTGAAATTGCTATGATGTTACATTGAAATGAGGTTTATCTTTGAAATTGCTATGATGTTACGGCTTGAGAGAGAAAGAGCTTTATGATGACTAGGGCAATCAAATGGGCCTAACCTTGGTTCTAGTCCCTGTTAACGAGCAAAATCTACTTTTATTTTATTTCACGAAGTCAAAAAGTTAATTACTTTAGTGGGTTGGTAAACCCCCTATTCATCTTTTGTTTTCTTTTTCTTTTTCTTTCTCTTAAGACTTTATTTTACTTTCGTTTTTAAATTAAGTAGTGCATATCTTTAATATGAAATTATGCATTGTAAGAAGATAAATACCGTTTTTGATTATGACAACTAGTGAATTCTTTTTGGTTAAATATTCTGCAATCAAGTAGGTTGCTAGTAACCTGATTTTGAATTTCTTAGCATTTTTTTTTTATAGTAATTAAGAACAGAAAAACTGTCTTGATTACGTCAACTATTGATATTTTATGAGTTAAAAAAAAAAATAAAAAATAAAAAAAGGTAGGGTATAAGGTATCCTCTTTCTCTTGAAATTGTTGGTGCTTTAGATGGAATTGAAGTTAGCTTATGACTAAAGCCACTAGATAGAGCGTTCAACCCCTCATTTAGACCCTTCAAGTATTGGTTCTTCAATAAATTAAAGAATTATTATAATTACGTCTGTAGGGATGATTGATCACTATCTCCATTCCATCTTTTTATTATTATTTTTTCTTGTCTTCTCTGGTAAATGGTAGCATGGTACTAATAAATAAAAATAAAAAATAAAAATAAAAAAAATAAAAATACAGTAATACCCACAGGTTCCATTATTTTCAGCCAACAGGGTCGCAAAAACCAGGGCTTCAAATAAATAGGTTTAGAGATTATATTTTAATTTATCTTAAAGGAGAGAGATATTGGAGAAGCACATTCCTGATGAATTGTTGACAGAAAATTCCACACTATGAAATAGCATACAAAATGGGAGACAGATTGAAGTGAAATTCTATCTAGACATTTTCGTCGTATAACCAATGGTATCATGTAAAACTGTTCTTTTTTTTTCTTTGTCTACACAAGATTAATTAAATGTATCCAGTATTCATAATTTTGTTAGTGTGGAAATTAAGGACTTGACTGAAACATGTTTTAGAAAACTATTCTAAAAAACTACTAGGCTAGTAGGCGTGGACTACATGATATATCGACCCAAAAGGTGTGAGAAGGTTATTTACCCAAAAAAAAAAACCACAAAATTTAAAGGAAGGCTAAAAAATTTTAATTGAAAATGAAAGGCTAAGAACATCCAATAGGATTTTAGTTCCCAAAATTATTTTTTTGTTCCAACTAAAAATTTGATTAGGCTATATATGATTATGTTTAAGTTTGGTTAGTTTATTTTATTATTGAGCTCAAAATGATCAACACTTCTTTTCTTTTTTTGGGGTTCAAGTTTGATTCATTAATTTCCTACAATGACCTTGAGTTTGTTCATTAGCTTTGTGCAATTGGTTAAATTAATTAATTTCAAAAATATTGACTTAAAAAATCCATATTAGTATTAGTGCATATTAGCCATCAAAAGGTAAGGTATTCACACAAAAAATACTAATTAATTCATTTTCATTTCAATAGTACTCAATTTATGGCACAAGATTTGACACTTCATCTAACAATTTTATTCCCAACCAAAAAAAAAAAAGAAGAAGAGACTAAAATTTATTGGACACATTCGGCCCACAAAATCAGTCTTTTACCCATCTCAATTGTATTGACTTGACTTAGATTTGCCTTTTTTTATTTCTTTTTAAACTCTTTTATTTGTATCCTAGAAGAATAGGGTGATTGGAAAGGTGGGTGCACATGTAGAATCTTTTAGAAGAAAATTATGTTGATGGGCCTACATATCTTTAATCATGAAAAAGATGAGTGGCAAGCCCACATGGAAATCATATGTAAATGGGGTAGCATATGGGTTTATTGGGCAACTGGCATTTGTTATGTGAGGCCCACATGAGTGACGTTAGCATAAGGACAGGTAGATGGGCCCAGTGATAGTACAAATTGTTATTCTGTCAGAGCTCACAAAAAAAGAAGCAGGCCCAATGAAGAATTATTTGTCTAGTGTGTGGATGCCCACAACATGACCTCACTAGGTCCATAGGTTTATTTTTATTACTAAATTTTTTTGAGAAAAAAGGTAAGGAGTGGCAATTACTCAATTGAGAAAATAAAATAAAATCAAACTGCAGTTCTACACATAATATAGAGGTGATTAAGTGTCAATCAAAAAGCATATGCAAAGACTTTAAGTAAATACTACATAGCACAGCTCTATTCTAACACATTAATACTCGAGGTTTATGAAACAGAGATGACTACACTCGTATAGGAATTAATTGGGTGCTTTAAGAAGCTTGAACATTTTAACAAATAAAATAAAAAATACAGTAAACTAAATTGACACCTCTAAGATATAATGAAATTAGACTTGCTATTAAAAAAGAAGACGAAGTACTTATTAATTTTGTTTATTACTCACGAATAATGATCAAATTCCTGTAATAAAAACAATTACACTCAATCAATTCTAATACTCAAATATAAATCCAACCAAATTGTGAATTTATTGAAATGTTATTAGGTATGGTAGGATGTATTGAATTTTAAGTAAAATGCTGATGTGACAATCACTTATTAGATGATGTAAAATATGAATATTACACCTGTGGGGGAGATAGTCCAACGCCATATGTTGGGCCTGAGGCCCAGTTCAGATAGGGCCCTCTGTCCGAAGAGGATGAAAGTATCAATGCTTTACCACCCCGGTGGAGAAACAATCCATAAGGGACAGACGCATCATCCGAAGACAATCTAGTTGGGCCGAAGGGACCTAACCCACCGGAGCTGTCCAATACTTGATCGAATTGATATGCCAAAGGCCCCCACGCCAGAGCTGAGCTTCGAGCACGTCCAAAAGCAAGGCTATCATGAAATATCTCATCAATAAAGCTGCCACCGCCGCATTTAATGCACTGCAGCAACTTTCCTGGCCGCATTTATGTGGAGAAGACACCTGAACAGTGTATCTTCACCCACCACCACTCACTGGGGATTAAAGCAAACGGCTGATGTGACTAGTACTCGAGTGGGCACCTAGATGGAGGACAAGTGTGCGGTGAAGATGGGGAAAGGGGTGTATATATAGAGGGAGTAAGTCTCGCAAGGGGGGGGAGATATTCACCAAGTCTTTATGTTCTAATCCTCTTCGGACTAAAAGAGTTTTCCTGTTAAGAAAGTCTGTTTTAATCCTATTTTTCTTTTAGATGGTTTCCGCCTGTATGAACCGTTGCTAAACCCACTATTGGCCCAGCTGTTCAACCCATTACTCTACAAATTTATTGTTGGGAATTTGTTGGGCTTACAAGTCAGGGCGCTGGTATCAGGCCCAACAAATTTGGACCCTACAACACCCAATCCTTATAGAATTTAATCTCTTTACAGATATCTAGTAATATAGTATTATGATACTTTCAGATTTGTATTGAACACGTAAGAGTAAACTTTTTCCCCTAAAAATGAAATCATTGGAGATTCTCTTGTCTTTTTAATTAGTAAAATTGATTATCATATGAGTCTAAACTTGTGCCCGTTGGTAAATAACATCAAAAGAGACACTAAGTGAGGCCAAAAGAAGACATAGGCAGATGCATTATCAACGATTTAACAATCAACATGACAACATGAATACAATTTGTACTCTTTTAATTATGCCACATCAATTATATCTATCATTATTTTAGAGAGTACTATTTTTTTTTTCTTTTTTGATGAGACAGAGAGAGTTCTATTTAATGTTGTTGTAGGAATAAAGACTCAAAATTATATATTGGGCCTTGAGCCTTATCCAAGGACATAGGCATGTCCGAGGAGGAGCAAATAATCATGAGGGGTTCCAATTTTAAAGTCTCGTAAGTAAGGAATGAATGTAGAGTGGTCCGAGGAGGAACTCCTCATCAGATATGATGAACACGGCTCAAATTTGTACTCCAACAATTGAGACGACCTTCCAGGAGGCTTTAGTAATAAGAACGTGCGTCATACACATATAAGAGTGCAGGGAACTCAAAAATATCAAAGGGAAAGCTGCTACCACCGCATTAAATGCACTGCAGCTACTTTTCTGATCGCATTTATGTGGAGAAGACCCCTGAACCGTGCAGTTGTGGCTACCACGACTCACAGAAAGCCAAAGAAGGTGTCTAATGGGACAGACACTCAAGTAAGGGCTAAGATGATCAACAAGTGTAGGATCAAAATGGTCCAAAGTGAGCAATATAATGTGAGAGACCCTCTATGAGAGGGGGATCAGAAAAATAGATAAAGAATACGGTAGCAATCCAAATGTAATCAGTTTAATCAATTTATAATAATATTTGCCTCATCAGACAAAAAATTCATGCAGTCCTACGCATTTTGTTCTTGCATAATTATCTTTCAAATCAAGTCTAACCGTTGTCAAATTCATTAAAGCCTAGTTCTCCAACCCACTCTCTACAAATTTATTGTACTAGACTCATTGGGCCAAGATCCTATACATATTCCAGGGCTGCAAAATGTAACCCTACAATTGGCGCCGTCTGTGAGAAGAACTTGTGTGGTAGTGAGTGCAGCGGTTAACAATGGTAGGTTCAGGTCTACACCAAGCAGAGACTAGTGGATCCCAGCATGGCGACCCTTTTGTCAACCTTGAACAAAGAGGTGATCGCAAAGGAAGTGTGCATACCACACATACTAGTAAAAGTCAACCTCGAGGTGGAAGCCATGTCTCCCATGCAAAGAGTAACAAGGGCATGCAACTGGAGATTGACCAGTTGAAGAGAAAGTTGTATCATGCATGACGAAGGCGAACCCCCTCCAACTTTGATGTTTCTTCTGATGACGAAAAAGACGTCAATTACAGGCGAAGGTCTCGAACCCACCTAGCGAATCTTTCTCCTATGAGGACGAACACCATCGTGAATGGAGGGTCAGAAGCCTGTCTCGTAAAGGCGTGGGAAATGATGCAACGAGCAGGGCCTTGAACTAAATCTCCAAGTCGCCCTTCACAAGCAAAATCGAGGGCGAGACTACCTCGACGATTCACTCAGCCTGCTTTCACTATGTACAACGGTATAACAAACCCTGTGGAGCACGTAAGCCATTTCAACCAGAGGATAGCTGTACATTCCAAGGGCGAAACCTTAATGTGTAAGGTTTTCCCATCCAGTTTGGGACCCGTTATGATGAGATAGTTCAATAGCCTGAAAGCAGATTCCATAAATTTCTTTAAGGAGCTCACCCAGGCGTTTGATTCCCGCTTTGTCACTTGTAGCAAAGTCCCTTGGCTTTTGGCTTCCCTTCTATCTTTAAGCATGCGAGAGAGAGAGATCCTAAAAACGTATTCAGATAGATACTAGGAGATGTTCAACGAAATAGATGATGACTTTGATAACGTGGCCATAAGTACCTTTAAGCTCGGCCTCCCGGCTGATCACGGCTTGAGGAAATCTCTAACTGGCAAACCTGTCACCAGCGTGCGCCAATTCATAGACCGAATTGATAAGTATAAAAGGGTCGAAGAAGACTAGCATTAGGGGAAAGGAAAGAAAAAGGCTATCCCTCAAGAGAAGAAGGATTTCAGGTCGGACCAATACAATAACAACCAACCACGGAGAGATTTTGCTGGGCAGTCTGGATTTGCCAATCCTCAGGCAGTCAATGCCATGTTCCAAGAGCCAATGCATCAAGTTCTGGAAAAAATTAGGCTTGAGCCATTATTCAAATAGCAAAACAAGATGGCAGGAAACCTCGCAAGGCGTAGTCAAAACCTCTATTGCCAATACCATCAGGACCATGGACATACCAAGGGAAGATTGTAGAAGCCTGTGGGACCACCTAGACCAGCTCGTCCGTGAAGGAAAGTTGAAGTAACTCTTGCATCACTTCAGTGGCCAGGGGGGCCAGATAAACTCAGAATCCCGGAAAGATGATTCTACAAGACCGCCTCTGGGAACGATAAATGTTATCTTTGCTGCTCTAGGGAGGACCGATTTTTGCCCTTCTAGGGTGATGTCTATGGCTTGGCTACCCGCCGAGAGCACAAATCAGGAGCCAAAGAAGGCTAGAATGGAGATCCAACCGGTTCTGGGCTTCTCGGACGAGAATAAGATCGGAACCATCCAACCCCTTGATGATGTTTTGGTGGTTACACTCAGGATTGGGGGGTATGATGTAAAGATGGTGTTGGTGGACCAGGGCATTGGTGCTGAGATCATGTACCCCAACCTGTACAAGAGGCTAAATTTGAGACCAGAGGACCTAACAACGTATGATTCGCCCCTGATAAGTTTTGATGGGAAGGTCGTCATTCCGAAGGGTCAAATTAGACTATTTGTACAGACTGGCCTAGAAGTGGTGGAGGTGGATTTCATTGTGGTGGACACATATTCACCCTACATAGCCATTGTGGCCAAACTCTGGCTTCATACCCTAGGAGCTGTTTCTTCTACTCTACACCAGAATGTGAAATACCCGTTGGAGGGCAAGTTAAGGAAATCCTGGGAAGTCAATCCACAACCCGACAATGTTTGGTAGCTGCCATTTTACATCAACCCAAAACTGAGTCTTCGCCCTCTGCTGGAAGGAACTTGTAGCAATCAAAGGCTTTGAAGTTGCCTATCAGTGGATCAGCTGAGGAGGCAAAGTGTGAAGATTTAGAAAAGGTTGTTATAGGCGACGATCCGGAGAAATTCTTTCAGGTAAGGGCTCAGCTGCCTCTTGAAGAGAAGGAAGAGATGGTAGAATTTCTTAGTAGAAAAGTTGATGTATTCGCTTGGGACGCCTATAAGGCCCTAGGAGTGGATCTGAGCTTCATCGGTCATCATTTAAATGTTAACCTATCTATCACTCCCAAAAAGCAATCACCTCGGTGCCCATTCAAGGAACATGTAGATGCTGTCAGAAATAAAGTGATGAAGCTCAAACAAGCAGAGACTATTAAGGAAGTTTTCTACCCTGAATGGCTAGCCAATACTGTGGTGGTGAAAAAGAAGAGCGGGAAGTGGCGAGTATGTGTGGACTTCACAAAACTGAATAAGGCTTGCCCAAAAGATCCTTTCCCTATGCCCCAGATTGATCAGTTGGTGGACACAATGGTGGGCTATCCTTGGATGAGTTTCTTAGATACCTTTCAAGGATATCATCAGATACCGCTAGCTCCAGATGAGCAGGAAAATACAGTTTTTGTTACTTCCATTGAAAACTACCACAACAAAGTGATGCCCTTTGGGTTAAAAAACGCTGGGTCTACCTATCAAAGGATGATGATGAGAATGTTCGTACCTCAATTAGGCAAGAGCATTGAAGTCTATATAGACGACATGGTGGTGAAGAGTAAGGTGGTGTTTGAGCATGTGAGAGAGCTCGGAAACATCTTTGAAATTCTACAGAAACACAAGTTGCGCCTAAACGCTTCCAAGTGCTCCTTTGGTGTGGGATCAGGCAAGTTCTTAGGCTACATGGTGACTCACAGAGGAATTGAGGTCAATCCCGATTAAATTAAAGCCATTAACAGTTTACAACTACCTCGAAATCCCAAAGAGATCCAGAAGCTTACTGGAATGACAAACCCCTTGAATCAGTTTATTTCTCGGTCAGCAGATAGGTGTAGACCTTTCTTCCTCTTGATGAATAAGTGGAAGGGATTTGAGTGAACCGAGGAGTGTGCTTTGGCTCTTCAGCAAGTTCTTAGGCTACATGGTTACTCACAGAGGAATTGAGGTCAATCTCGATTAAATTAAAGCCATTAACTGTTTACAACTACCTCGAAATCCCAAAGAGGTTCAGAAGCTTACCGGAATGACAACCGCCTTGAATCAGTTTATTTCTCGGTCAGCAGATAGGTGTAGACCTTTCTTCCTATTGATGAATAAATGGAAGGGATTTGAGTGAACTGAGGAGTGTACTTTGGCTCTTCAGCAACTTAAAGAATATCTATCTCGGCCACCTATCATGTCCAGTCCTAAAGTAGATGAAGTCCTGTTTGCTTATATTACTGTGGCCCCTCATATGGTAAGTATGTTGTTGATACAAGTTGACAACGGTGTACAGCGACCAGTTTACTATGTGAGCAAGTTATTGCATGAGGCCGAGGTTTGTTACCTACCACTGAAAAAAGCCATCTTGGCGGTGGTGCATGGTACACGAAAGCTTCTCCATTACTTCTAAGCACATACAGTTGTCGTCCTAACTCAGCTTCCATTTAGCGCTATACTTCGAAGTGCTGATTACACGGGGAGAATCGCCAAATGGGGTATGGTTCTAGGGGCTTTTGACATCAAGTACATGCCTCGCACCTTTGTCAAGGGTTAAGTCCTCGCGGACCTAGTAGCTGAGTTTGTCGAATCTCCGTTAGAAGTAAAAACATAAAAACAAAACATGGATGAAAAATCGGTTGGCATGATCTCCCAACAAGGTCCCTTACCCTGGAAAGTATTCGCTGACGGTGCAGCAAATCAAAAAGGTTCCGGAATAGGGCTAGTACTGGTCTCACCCAAGAAAATCACTATTGAGAAATCATTAAGATTGGGATTCTCAGCCACAAATAACGAAGTTGAATATGAGGCTCTGTTAATGGAAATGACCATGGTTCAAAAAATGGGCGGAAAGGCTGTACAAATGTTCTCGAATTCAAGATTGATTGTCAACTAGGTAAAAGGGGAGTTTGAGGCCAAAGACGAGAGAATGCAAGGGTACTTAAGTCAGGTTAGACGTCTGCTGTCCAACTTTGAATCCTTCAACCTATTGCATATCCCTAGAAGTGGAAACACACATGCCGATTCATAAGCCACACTTGCAACCCCCTCGGCACAAAGCTTATCTCGGGTCGTCCTTGTAGAAGACTTATGTAAACCCACAGAAGCAAACAGAGAGGTGGTTTATGTTCACCAAGTCAGAGTAGGGCATAGCTGGATGGATCTCGTAGTACTATTCTTAAAAGAGGACATCTTGCCGAAGGATAAATCAGAAGCTGATAAAATATTGAGAAAGGCTCCTGGCTGTCCGAGGACCAAAAGTTATACAAACACTATTTTTCTAGACCATACCTGCTATGCATACACCCCGAGGTAACAGAATTACTCCTTAAGGAATTACATGAGGGGATTTGTAGGAGCCACACCGGGGGCAGATCTTTGGCACACAGAGCCATCATTCAAGGTTATTGGTGGCCAAATATGCAAAGGGAAGCACAAGGATCTGTAAAGAAGTGCGACTAAGGGAAGCACAAGGGCAGTCTTGGCTACCACGACCCACAGAAAGCCAAAGAGGGTGTTTGATGGAACAGACACTCAAGTAAGAGCTCAGATGATCAACAAGTGTAGATTCAAAATGGTCCAAAGGGAGCTATATAATGTGAGAGACCCTCTATGAGAGGGGAATCGAAAAAATAGAGAAAGAATACGGTAGCAATATAAATTGCACTTGTAATCAGTTTATAATAATATTTGCCTCCTCGGACAGAAAATTCATTCAGTCCTACGCATTTTGTTCTTGCATAATTATGTTTCAAATCAAGTCTAACCATTGTCAATTTCATTAGGGCCTAGTTCTCAAACTCACTCTCTACAAATTTATTGTACTGAGCTCATTGGGCCAAGATTCTATACATATTGGGCTTGGACTGCAAAACGTGACCCTATAGTTGTTATCTTCGTAAATTTGAATGCGGATGTCACGTTTCTTGTCATATATAATCTATGCCAAATAGGGAAAAAAAAAAAAAAAAACAATCTTATGTTGTACGTCTCCCTTAATTTGCATCACTTTATTTATTTTTAGAAACTTAATTTGCACCACTTGCCTATGATTTATAACTGTGTTTGTTTCAATGAACTAGTAAAAAAATAACATTTTAAACCCTAATTAAGGGATGTGATGGTTAAACAATGTAATTTCCTACAATTTTAAAAGTAACAGATTAAAAATCAACTTTTATTAAACCTCAATCACAATACAATTTCAATTTACTGAGTTGAAATTTAATTTGTTATTATTTAAAACATTAAGGTTTAATTTGTTAATTTTTAAAATCTCGGGTTTAAGTTTATTATACCCCATAAATTATATATTCGTTTTAAAACATGAATTAAAAAAAAAAATGAAAGAAGTTTTCTTGTGATAATTACAAACAAAAATCTGAACTTTTAATTTTTTTTGGCTGCAAACAAAAATCAGAGCTAAGAGGAGACGTTTGAAATTGAAACTAGCATTTCTAGGAAACATGAAACCTCCATTTCTCATCAAAATTGGTCCTTCTAATGCTTTGTTACTTTTTCTCGGTCACAAAAGAAGCACATCAATACAAACTCAAAGCATCTGAGCCTTAAAAAAAGGGTAATAGCCCATGTCCCAAGCTTTAAAAGGGACATTTTGTAAAAGAAAATTCAATTATTACAGATGGTCATGCTTAAAGAAAACTAGTTAGGGGAAGGTGTGTAGGAAAATTGGTAAAGGTTGAAAATTGTATTGAACTATCAAGACAAGTTCCTAAATTTCACACACCTCTCACATCGAATAGAAAAGAAAAACAACTACTATGGTATACTGCTCCATCAATCTTGTCCTAACCAAATGGCTAAATGGCTCCAAACAAAGAGGCGAAACTTGACAATTAGAAAGAAGTTATAAGGGTGTTGAACTTTTTATTCATTTCTCAATTATTTACAGGTTCTAGGCTCTAATAAGGAGCACCATAACATGAATATCCTCTTTTACATTGCTGTCGGTCCAAACCCTAAAATAGATAAATCTATAGAAAAATAAATAAGGGGGGTAGAAACGCAAAGCCATAAATAAGCATCCAATATTGTTGTTAAATACATGCACGATGCTGATTTTTAAAGCAAAAGGTTATTGAATAACTTAAGTCACTATTCTCTCTTTTCTCCACCCAAAAAAAAAAAAAAAATCACTACTCTCTACCAAACAAAAAAAAACTTTAAGTCACTATCTCTTTTAATGAATAATTGAATATAAGTGTCATTTTATTTTATTGTTAGGTAAACCATATTCGAAGTTTTTTTTTTTTTTCCTCTCTCTCTCTCTCTCTCTCTTATGGTAGGCTTCTTTATGCAATTGTAAGGTAAGGTAAGGTAAATCATCATTCCAAGATTTTTCCTTTACATGTTAGGTTTTTCTTTTTGATGAGGATGGGGGTCCATTTCTTATTAGGCATCTTTACCATCATATTTTTGGGCATATTGAACATTTTCTTTGGTCATCATACTACATATTCAATCTTACCATTGAATCTATTTTCCATTGACAGGAATGCTAACTGGTAAGACAAGGAAGCTCCTTATTATGACTTATGACCAAATTAACGGCCACATGGTAGCTTGACAATAACAATATTTAAACCTTGTAAAAAAATGTTTCTTAAAAAAAAAAAAAAAAAAAAAAAAACCTTGTAAAAATTTGCTAATTGTGAAGTTGTGAATTAGACATACTATTGTAACCATAAACACAAATTTGTATACAAATTACAAGAAATATTTTTCTTAAAAAAAAAAAAAAGGGAGCTGTTACTCTCTTGGGTTACTTCACACAAAGGTTTGATATTTCACTTGGTAAGACTAAGGTGAAAGCTAACTCGAACAAAGTTCAGCTCCAAACTAAGTTTGAGTTATCTTTTCCAAACTATTACATAGCAATTTATAAGAATATTCATATGTATTTTTTAAACAAGTTACATGACTAGTTCAAAAAGTCATATAACTAAAATTACATGTACATGCTCTCTTTAATTGCTACCTAGTGGGTTAGAGAAAGATAACCCCAAATCGATTTGGAGCTAAACTTTTTTCTTTGTAACCCCTTGTCCGAGTAGGAGTATCCTTCACTATTTATGATTTTGTTTTTAAGTGTGTGATGTTATTTTTTTTTAGAGGTGGTTAAATAGTGAAAGACTTGATTTACCCTACCAATAGGAGCATTTTAGATATAAAACTTATTTTGATGGCTCTTTGGGTTATTGGCTCATTAAAATTAGACATGACTTCCCATCAAAAAAATATAATAATAATAAGACATGACTTACTTTGGATTTTTCGGCCTATTAGCATTTACCCAATTAAGTTTGATTTTAGAAAACTTGGGCTACTGCAAGTTATATAGGCCTTATCTTTTTATTTTGTGGAATTTTGATCCAAAATTAGTCTTATCAATCTTCTAATAAAGATTTCATTTCTACATTAACATGTAAATAAGTTTCATGAACGTGTAGAAAACTTTTTTTTTTCTTTTTTCCCTAGAAAAATATAAATTGCGTTGCAAACACAAAAATTAGAAGGCTGTGAGTAAGTATCAAGTTGAACAGCCTTACACAAACTAGGAGGGAGGGAATTCATTTGATGAACTATGAAACAAAATTTCTTGCCAATGACTCAATGTTTCTTGCCAATGACTCAATGTCTAGTGGAACCTCTCTAAATACCCAAGGGTTGAGGAGAAGAGAAGGGATTCAAGTAATATATATATATATATGTGGTGGGCGAATGGGGAGGCCCAATGGACTTCACCACGCCTTGTATCACAACCTATTTGTATGGTGGGATGGTAATTCCTACTATGGGTCGTCCGCAGCTAGGAGCCTTGGCGAGAACACCCCTAATCTCTATTCACGCACCACCTTACTATCCCTTTGTATTACTCCTGCTGTTCCTCTCTTCTCTATGACTTTTTCTCCCTCTTTTCATCAACCCTTGTTCCTCCTTCCAATTTCGTATTTATAGGACATCTTTAGTGGGGTGATCATGATTGTCCTCATGGCTAATGGATTGGGAGGTCCAATCTCAAAAGGGTTTAGTGGGTGTTTAGGTGGGAGTGGCTTTGGAAATGATTCCTACTACAGCGGACATGTACGGCGGCGATATTCCCAAGATAACACCGGACAGTCCCATTACTGTGTGACCGGGCAAGTATAATAGTGTTCGGCAGACCAATCTGGACAGTCATATCAGCGGTTACATTCGTGCCCGGCAAAAGGGGTTGGGTCCTCGGATGGCATTTGGGCTGGGTCTGTTCATAGGTGGGCCTTAGGCTGTGCCCCGGGGACACCGAATGTTAGGCCCATGACCTTCTTCGTAGGCCCAAGGCCCAACTCACATGGGCAGGGCCTCACCACATTAGCCCGTACATATATATATATATATGAGTTGAATGATTGGTGCTTAATAAAATATCTTCTTCCAGAGGATCAATTTTCATTTTTCCCAGGACAACAGTTTCATGTGGAACTTGAATTTCATGAACCATCACAACCGTTTATTTATTTATTTATTTTATGGGTTCCATCGGTTTGGATAATTAAAAGGGACCTTGGTCATTATATTGTCACATCAAAGAAAATTCATTAGCTCCTTCTTTAATTTCTGAGCCTATGACTTTGAGAAAAAGCAAGCAGTAGAGAGTAGAGAGTGGAACTGTATGAAGAAGATGTACATGTAGATAATGCGAGTACAAGAAAAAAGAGGCGGTTGGGATGTCAATAGTGGTGGGGACCTTCCATCGAGTCAGTGGGGACATATGACCAATACCCATCAAGACCCTGGGACATATGCATGATAACGTTGTGCTTATTGAGGGCCCATTAAGCCTGGCCTTTTAAAAGACTCCTCATATTTACTACTTTCTTACAAATACACACAATATTTCTCTACTTCATAAATTGTGGGAAAAACATGCGCTTGGATAAAATTATCAGTTTATTTTGCTTATTGTGTATTGATATAACTTTATCTTTAAAAAATTATTAGGTAGAAATAGAGATTTATAAATTTTTAATTATAAAACATAAATATAATTACCTTAAAATTAAGATATGAATTTTGTCAATTGTAAAAATTATTTGTTACCTAACATATGCACCTTTGAAGTTTGATCTAAAATTATTCATATATTCTTGTATCTGAAAAGCTTGCAGCTTTTGGTATGGGTTCCATTTTTTTTTTTTTTTTTTGTAATTCAACCTTTGCTTGAGCTCAAAGATTTCATACACATCGTTGTGTATGCTACATGTGCATACATATTTGAAGGGAAACAAATTGTTATTCAGTCATATAAGTATTTGATATGTTAGTAAACTTATTACCATTATGAATCCCAATATAATGTCACATTTTATTTTTTGGAGCATTAGAAAGAAAAAAAAGGTATGATGTTGAGCTTGTCCAATTAGGAAGCCTGACCAAGTCACTAATACCAATTATGGAGTTTATAAAAATATCACTCTTGTATTTTTATGTGAGTGTTAATTTAATGATTAAACTTTTGATTAAGATAATTAATCCATGAATATTAAATTTGCAACGAATCAAATCTTATGTTCGTTTCCATCAACAAAAAAAAAAATTTCTTATGTTCTTATTTTCCATTTAAGTGCAACAAATTTAATTACCAAGGGTGAGTATAGTTTTTATCACATCATCAACAATTTTATCGTGCCACTAATATCATACATATCACGCGATTACATCATTTCATTGAAGAGATAGAATATTTGATTTGTCATAAATGTAATGATGATTGTTAATTGTTCATGTTGAAAATTTGAAAATTAAATTGATACTCAGTATCAAAGCCTACTGATGATATTTGTAAAAACTTTTATATTTTACAAGTCTAAAGAGTCAAAGGTTACATGTATACACTGTGGGGATAAATGAGCCGAGTAGGAGTATAGGGCCGTGGGCCATGCCCAAGGATGTAGGATAGCCCGAGGAGGGTCGAACAATAAGATAAGAGTGTGAGGCAATGGGACAAGGACAAGGACAAGTAATGACGAATGAAAGGTTGTCTCCCGAGGATCCAAACTTCCTTGGGAAATGTTGTGGGGGATTGGAGCCGGGTCGCCTAGAGAATACCATGCAAGAGGGTACCATACTTCTAAGGATAAACTTCAGATAAAAGAGTCCATAGTAAACTAGGAAATATTTGAGAAGAAGGCTGCTATCACCAAATTAAATATTCTGCACATAACCAATTTGCCGCATTTATGTGGAAATGATGTCTGAACAGTGATATTAAGCTTTACAGCTACACACAAAGGTTCCAGGAGGGCTCTGATGGGACAAACATCCAAAAGATCACTTGTACAATCAACCAGTGGAAGGCTGGAATTGAAAAGGAAAGGGACTATATAAAGAAAAGACCGCCGTGAGAAACGGGGTATGGAATCACTAGAAAAACAAACAAAAAGGAGAAAGAACATCTTGTACTTAGATAAACTTGAGTGAATATAAGAACACTTCATCCTACCAAGGAATGTTATTCCCTTCAAACTGTGTTTTTTTATCTCTCTGGCGCGAATCCAATCTATTGTGGCCCATACATGATTTGCTAAGTCTTATTTGTAAGATCCACTCTCTAACAAATATATTGTTTTGGGCTCATTGGGCCATCATTCATTTCTAGTGGACTAAGAGTCAAAATCCAGCCCTTATATACACCTTTCGTGGCAATTCCAGGATGTTGGAGAATTAGCTGCCTGCTTATTAATGAAAAGAATAATCGTATTAAGTTCAAAAATATTGATTTGAAAAATAATTGACTGTCCTCATTCATTTAATTATATAAATAAATATTTATATTAAATTCAGACTCACCCAAAAATAATCTACAAGATTTGATTTCACTTATGAAAAATAAAACGACATAATTGATAATTCAGATATTGAGCAAATAAACTGCCCCTTTTAGTTTGCTAATATAAAATCCATCATCCATGCCTATTTTTTTCAACTTGGTTTGCATTCTTTCTTGGTGAAACTCTTCGTATCAAGGGAACATTTATCAATTATAAGCAAATAAAGTAATCATGTCAAATATAAAAAAAGAGAGAAAGAGAGATCTGAATAAAAGTGAAACCCAAAAAGAGCAAAATATGATCGGCTTACTATGCTATCTCTAGTCTCCTCTTTTTCTTTTTTTCTTTGACGTATTTAGAGCCATTTTTGAAAGATATAAAATATAAAAATACAATGGAAAATGTTAAGGAGAATGAAGGATAAAGTTTTCTTAAACCATCCTCTCAAAAAAAAAGTTTTCTTAAACCATCAAATATATTATATATGTGTGTGTGATTCATTAAATTTTTAAACAAGTCATATTATTGCTATATAGAACACATGATTTATAAAAGTACAAATTACACATGAATAAGTTTGACTTCTAACATTGAAATCAGGTTGCTGAATAAAAGATCTGGGGTTTTGTCCCAATCTACACCAGAAACTGATTAGTGTCTTAGTTTGATGATAAAAAGCTATCATCAGAAGCGAACGCCATAGGTTGAGTTCTCACAAAACCAAAAAAAAAAAAAAAAAAAAAAACTCTCTAAAAAAAGGGTTGCAAAATAAATTCTATCTGAAAAAAGAATAAAAACAAAATCTCAAACAAAAATAAATGCCTGTTTGATAAGAGTATTTAAATATAGTTTTTTATTTTGCAATCCATAAAATATGGTGGGTTCCACACTTAATTTATTGTTTGACTAATATTTTCTAAATACATTTTTCAAAAAATTGTATCCTATTTTCTTGATTTAGAACAAAATTTGGAAAACGGCTAAGAGGGTGTTTTCAGGATACAGAAAATGTTTTTAATGACATAGTTGTAAATAAATTGAAAACAATGGACCCCACATATTTGTCTAAACTCTATTATCTCTTAAATTAAGAAGCTTATTTTTATCACAAAAATAATTGTCACACTTCAAAATTGAAATATATCATTATTAAAAAAAATACATGATGAACTCTATTCCTTTATCATTTATCCACAAAAAAAAAAAAAAAAAAAAGTAATCTATAGATTTTACATGTTACTTTTTGTAAAAATATTTTTAGTATTTTAAAATTTCATTTTTTGAATTTTTTATATTGTTTTGAAAAAGAAAAAGAAAAAGAAAAAAAAACAAAAAACAAACAAAAATCCTCCTACTAATTAGGCCTAAAAAACTAGATTTTTTACAATCCTAATTCCTAAATATTAATTGCTCAACCTTTATCCGTATTGGGATTTTAATTGTTCATCTAATCTTCCTATTTTTTTAGTAAAAAATTCCATTATCTTACTTAAATGCTCTAAATTAAAAATTAAAAAAAAAAGAAGAAGAAAAAGGTAAGCACATATGAAATGGAGGTGGTTGCGTCTATACGTTACTGCCTTTTCATTCTATGTGTGCGTTTGGAACGCACAGAAAACGTGCGTTTCTGCGTTTTGCTGAAAAATAGTGGGTTCCATGTACTGTTTACAGGTCTCGTAAGTACTTTTTTTTAGAAAAAATAAATTAATTAAAACTGGATCCTATGATACTATTCACACATTTAAAAATTATTTTGTTACAGTGTTTTGAATTGTTTTGGCTTCTTACCTCTTGGTAGATGGCTTGAACCTTGAAAAAGTCTTCGGTTAATGGGATAAAAAAATTGAAATTTCATATTCGAGGCACGACATGCAATTCCTTCTCAAATACATTCTGTGATGCTTTGCTAATGGGGAAGGCTGAAAGGCTGTAAGGCTGAAAACTCCTTAACCGTATTAATGAAGAAGTGATATTTGAACAGTACTTTTCAGCCTTACAGCTACTCCTAAAGACTTCAGAAAGGTGTTGATGGGACAAGAATCAACACTAGCAATCTAATGTACATGTGGAGAGTGGAGATAAAAGAAAGAAGAGAGTATAAAATTGTGAGGATAACCAGATGGAAGGGGATCGGGGAACGAAAAGAAAAACATTGTAGCAATAAGAACTATACTTGTAATCAAATTCAAGTAATATATACAAGAACTGATCTATTCGAATTGTGCCGAGGACGATTTTCTTTAGATAAAACCAGTCTATCTTTACTTCATTGTGACCTTGATCCATTATAGTTGTGACCTAACTCTTTAGAGCTTAGTTTTCTAACCCACTATTTACAAATTCATTGTATTAGGCTCTTTGGGCCTAAGTCCTTTTACCTTTTGGGCCGAGGAGTCAAAATCTGCCTTTACAATATATATATATATATATATATATATATATTGCTTTCCATGAAATATTTTCAAAAACGAGGGGCAATTGAATTCATTATATTTTGTTTTTTTCTCCGAGATGATACCAGAATAAAGATATAGAATTATAATAAAAAATAAAAATAAAACATTGAAAAATATTTTTCACAATTTTCAATATTTAGTATGATGAAAAATGTTTTCGGTGGTCAATGTAAAACAAACTTAATGAGTTAGTGCAGTTAAATATATATATATATATATATATATACACACACATATATATCATAACTAAATCTCACAAATAAACTTTACATTACCTTCTAAAAAAAAACTTTACATTATAAGAAACTCTCCCAATAATAACTTGTCAATATCAAAAGCCTTGTAGTGCACACGCAACTGACATCTCTTGATGTTTCTAATGAAGATATTTATGATTTGAATCTCCCCTCCTCAACTATCTAAATATCCGAATTTATTAAAAAAAAAAAAAAAAAACTAACTTATCGCTCATTGTTTTTCCATAGACCTATTGTTGGTTGTTGATATGAAGAGGGTTGCCGATTCAAGCGATGCCAACATAAGTAAGATACGATTGCAAGAATGCAATCTCAATTGTCCTTAAGTGCGTAGGGTGAGGTGAGTAACTGAACACAACAGACTCACGCTTAAAGCATGAGCATGAATTCTCGAGCTCCATAGACAAGTTCAACCAAGAGGACGAGCAAGGACCTTCAAATTTCAAATAAATGTTTGGAGCTTGTAACATTCGTTTGTGAGAATTAAGTTTTAACACACGAACATCTAGAATTTCACCCCTAACAAAGTTTGTGCCACAAATGTAGCATTAAGATATCCAAGCCCCTTATCATGAGGTCATTAAAATTGTGACAAAGAGAAACGCTATAATTAATTGGGACTGCCAAGCTAGAGAAGTGATGAGCTTAGGCCAATGCTATAGCAATGCCATTGGAGGCCACTTGGTTCTCCCCCCCCCCCCCCCCCCCCTTCTCTCTCTCTCTTTCTTTGAGATGGATTTCATTGACAAGTTGATTGTTTAACCACTAAACCATCATCAATTTAAAAATCCTAATTGTTTATCGATTTTTTTTTTTTTTTTCCTTTTCAAGTTAGCTTTCATTGCTTAAGCCAATTACTTCCTAACCTTTTTTTTTTGGTAGACTACGATCTACAAATATGGGGCTTGTATTCTTACTTGAGACTACCAGATGGCTTAACTGATAAAATATTTTGTCGTCAAATAGGAAACGTGGGTTCAAATCATCATTAAGCAGATGTCACAGATTTAATCCTACCAAACTATTTAAGCCATTATGTTTATCCCCCTTCTTATCTATATTTATGATAGGAAGAAATTATGACATAACCATTCAAGTTGATCTTGAACATAATGATCAATGTGGTAACTCGGACTTACGAAATCGTAGGTTGGTTTCAAACCCCCAAAGCCTGCCAATAAGGTCAAACTTCGCATATATGGTAAGACACACATATCCAATTATCATTATTGTATCATGCAACATCAATCCTAAGTGTCCATGAATAATCTCATAATAAGAGAAAATTGATTTTAGGTAAATTGAATGGGGATCACAATAAATTCTAATTGGTACCTTGGAAAAGTCTCCATTGTTCAATGCTCATTTTCTTGCTTGTATTTATGAGATGGGTTAAATCATTCATAATGAATCTAAAGACACAAAAAATTTTACAATTGTTTGAGGTGGCAAGTTATTGATAATAGATATTGCACGGCACTGAACCTCCAGGGCCATTTGGGACTTGAATCCCAGCTCTACAGTATGACCCATGGTCCTAACACCCCTATCAAAAACTGGGCTTAAGGCCTACTAAGGCCATGGACACGGATCTCATGTCATCATGTTCAGCCCAAAACCCGTTAGGCAAGCCATTGTAATATATGCTCATTGGTTCGTGGCTAGGGAGTTGCCCGGCAAATCATGTCTCCAACGAGTGTGACTGCTCAGAAAGGCCATATCCTGGATGCTTGGTACTGTCTTCAGAAGTACCACTGCCGAATATCACCTCCTGAGGTGGGAACCAGTTCCAGTGCCACTGTCATCACACCCTACTCCCAACTAAACACCCACTTAGCGATAACAACATTGGACCTTGTCTCCCACTAACCATAAGAGTAATCATGATCTCTTCACTAATTTCGGGCAATAAATATGAGAAACTAAGGAAGGGAAAGGGTTGTTGAGAGGTTCTGGAGGCAGCTTAGGGTTGAGAGCAATAGAGCCATAAGAGTGAGAGGGAGGGAATTCAAAGGTTTGAAAGATATATTGTTGGGTCTCTAAGCAAGAATCACCCAGAGTAAGAAATCCAAAACCCACATTACAAATAGATTGTGAGCACAAGTGAGAGTCAGCCCGTTAATCTCGTTTTGGGTGCGCATAGATATTAAAGTAGTGTCAGTGGTGAGCTTAGTAGTGTCGGCTATTATGAAATTTTGTGAAAGTTGTTGTGTTTGTAGTAGCATTGCTCAGTTTTTGGGCATTTTTTTATCTATTTATTTTATTTTCACAAACAATTTTGTTAAGTAGCCTCATTTGGTACTTGAATTTCTGATAGTCAAGTTCTAATGTAAAGATCTCAAATTGTACGCACCCAAAATGTGACCAGCGGACCAGACAATCGTTGGGCTTACAATCTACTTATATTATGGGTTTGAAGTTCACCTACTGTGGGTAGTCCTAAGTCCTGAGACTGTTATGTGCACTCTCTAACTCTCTTCACTCTCCTTTTTCTCTCAATTCTCCAACCCCCATTCCATCTGTTGTTCTGGTATTTATAGCTTCTCTATAATGGGGTGGTCATCATCACATTTTAGTGAGTGCTATTAGAGGTCCAATGTGATCAGTGGTAAGTGGGTGGTTTGGTGATGGTGGCCTTGGAACTTGGTTCTTTCCTGAACGAACGACACAGCAGCATCGATCCTCGGGGAATTGCCGAGGAAGTGAGAACCATAACCTCGGCACACTCCAGATTTCATAGTGCACGGGATAGGTCCTCGGCACGGCCCTCTTTGGGTTAACTGGATAAACGATACGTATGATCATGGGCCGGGCCATGCGGAACATTTGGGCCAGGGCCCAAATGTCGCTCCCAGACAAAGGGGCCCAACAAGTAGGCATGGGAGTTGGGTGCCGTACAATAGCCCCCCCTTGATTCATGCTCGGCGCTCGGCGTGAATCAAGGAACTTCTCCAGGATGCAGGCCGTGGGTGCTCGGGGATTTGACGCCTGGGATCTCTCAGAGCGCCATTAATTCTGTTGCCTAAAAAGGTGTGTCAACGCTGGCTGTCTGGATAAACTGTCATTATTGCCTGACGCTTCGTGAACCGAGGCGGCGCAGGCTTTAGGAGGCGCGGGAATCGGAACGGTTTGATAATTAATCTTCTCAACGGCTAATTAATTGCTGCATTCCTCCCAGCGGTAGCCTATATATAAACTCTGGCTTGCACCATTTTGCCACTTTTTGCTCTCGTTTTCCTGTGATTCCCTCTCTGCCGAGCACTCATCCGAGCATTCATATCTCAGACCAGAATCTTCTTTCACCTTTAGAGCCCAAGTAAGTTCTTCACACCCCTCTCCTTCTTTCCTTCACATTTTTATTCGCTATCCACCTAGAATCTTTAGGATGGGGTACTCGTATCTATTAGATACTGCAGCAGCCTTGGTCACTTTTAGGCAGGCCTTTGAGGTTCCTGAAGATGTCGAGATATCCTATTGTCAGGAGAGCGAAATGGCTCTTCACAGAGGGGGAAACACTGTCTTTTTCCCCCTAATGTCCATTTTAGAGGGTGGGGTGAGGTTTCCCATAGATCCTCTCTTAGTCAACACACTTAGGTACTACGGTCTCTGCCCCGACCAGCTCCCTCCTAACTTTTTTCGGGTGGTGAGTTGTGTGAGGCGTTTGAACCAACTTTTTGATTTGCACTTAGACCACCATGATATAAACCACATGTACAGTTTATGTGGGACAAAGAAAACCAACTATTATTTGAGAGTGAGGGATATGAGGGTACGGCTTATTTCTTGCCTGCCTGACTCGAACAGAAATTCTGCCGGGGAGTTTGTCAGGGTGCGCGGCAACTGGTTTGCCGGTGGTTTCCCATGCCCCCTTACCAGGCGTGAAGTTGGTTCGTTCTACTCATTTGTCTCGTTCCTATTCTGCTTTTCATTATGATGCACGTACAATTGTTTTTGTCTGTGAATCCTTCTTATTGATGCTAACAATTATCCGTGTTGATATGCGCAGACGGCCGAGTATTCATCCCGGACCTCAGGGTTGTGCACGTGCGCGATTTGAACTTCGTGCTGCGGTCCGAAATTTTCGTGCACAACGACGGGCAACTCCGAGCGTCCCATTTGATCCTCGGCGTCCAACCAGTTTATACCACCTGGCAAGCCTTCGGCCAGGCTTTATTGGTAGATAGCCCCCTCTTATCCTATATCGACGTTCGGCATCCAAGCTTTCTACCTGCAAAGTTTACAGTAGGAGAAGCCCGCGAGCTCGGACCGCGTTATATTTGCTCCGACGAACGCCAACCGCTTCGTGACGAGTCTGCCGAGCGTGTGTCCCGGGCACGCCGAGAGCGCGCACACGAGCAGATCGAACCGGAGGCGGCCGCTCAACCAGAAGGCCAAATTGTTCAAGGGGCTGCTCCACAAGACGTTGAAGAGGTAGTTGCCGAGCCCGAGCCAGTTCAAAGAGTGGAGATGGTGACTCGAAGGACAATGAACATCAACCGGTTCATCTCCGGGGCCGGACAGGCAACCGAGCAACAACAACCCCAAGGGGGCGGACGAACCCCTCCCCCTCCGCCGGTAGCACGGCCAAGAAAAAGGCAAAAAACAGCCGAACAAACCGTAATTACTCCTCCCACGGTGACGGCGAAGACCCCTCCTCGGCCATCGAGTGGCATAGTGATCCGAGAACCTGCAACTCAGCCTGGGACAAACGTAGCCTCTTCCTCCCGTGCTGTGGCCGCCTGGCAGCCCTCGTACATGCTGGACGGCAAGCTTCTTCCCTCGGATGCCAGCGTTCACGTCTGGGCGAAGGGGGCAGGGGGTAACGTTGCTCAGTCCTTGGCACGGGGCTTGCTTCTTCCAGAAGATGTACGGGCTTTCGAGGAGGGTACAGACGAGTCCATGGCACGGAGACTGCAGTGGCATACCATCGCGGTCAGTGAATACAATCTTTACTTAGTTCTTCTCCATCTTACATTTTCTCGTTTTTGATTAACTGGGAAGTGCTCCCTGTACATGTTTCTTTACAGGCCGCGCAGCTGGCGTGTATTTTGGATAGGCGCGTCAGCGACCTCGCCGAGGATGCTGGCCGAGAAAGGGCTCTGAAGGATGTGGCCGATGTAAATGCGAAGGAGAAGGCCATAGCTGCCGCTGCAGCGGAGAAGAGGGCGGCAGCTGCTGAAAAGGCGAGGGCGGACGCCGAGAAGAAATATGCGGAGCTCCAGAACAGCATGGGGGACATTGAGCTGAGGCTGGCAGCAGCCGAGAGTCTGGGGACTGCTCGTGAGAAGGAACTGGCTGAAGCCCGGGCATCCCTTGAGGTGAGCGAGAACAGATGGTACAATGAAGGTTTCGCCGATGCTGAAAACTCGGCGGAGCCAGTAATAAGGGAGGCTCGGAAACTCGGCTTTCAGGAGGGTTGGCTGGCTGCCCTACAGGCCATGGGGGTCCCCGAGGACTCTCCTCTCAGGAATGTTGCTCAAATCCCATTTCCAATTTCTTCCCCTATACGAGAAGCTACACTAGGACCTCTTGACGAGGAGGAGACAACCAGTTTGAGGGAGCTAGTGGAGCAGATCGATGCTCATGCAGAGCTGGAAGAACCAGAGGTGGCCAGCCAACTACGCACTGGTGATCAGCTCGTCCAGGACCCCGTGCAGGCCGAAGCCCCCGTTCAAACCGCCGACTCATCTGCCTGAGGAAGAAAAAGTTTGCGTTTCCTTTGACGATTTCTTTAGCTTGCTTAGTACTTATTTTAACTTTCTTTTGAATGATTTGCCTACGTCACCGGGTTGTGGTGACTGAACAATTTTCAATCTTGTTTTGTTTTATTTATTGTTGAACAGTGCTTCTCTTTGGTTTATTTTATTTGTTATTATCTTCTTGAAGTTATGAATTGGTATGGCGTTTTGGTAGACCGGGAATTTTTGGCTTTAACACAATTGGTCGGTTGAACTCCAACCGGGGTTTCCTCCCTGGTTAGTCTTAGGATTTCTATTTGCATGTGCTCAAGCAGACTTTGTCCCTTAGGAAAAAAAAAAAAAAAATTCTGAGGTCTCTTCCTGATTAACAATATAAATCAAGCTCGGCAACGGGCCTGCCCTTAGATAGATTTTAGTGCTTCGACTTGCTTGGTAATAACTAACTTTCTCGGCAGCAGGCCTTTGACCTTAGTGTGCGTTTAAAGTTTTTACTTGTTCGGGAATAATGAATTAGTCCGGCGGAAAGCTTCTGTCCTTTAGGACAAATTTTAAGGTTTTCACATGCTCGGCAATAGTGAATTAGCCCGGCAGCAAGCTTCTGTCCTTAGGAAAAATTTAAGGTTTTCACATGCTCGGCAATAATGAATTAGCCTGGCAGCAGGTTTCTGTCCTTAGGGAAATTTTAAGGTTTTCACCTGCTCGGCAATAATGCGTTAGCCTGGCAGCAGGTTTCTGTCCTTAGGGAAATTTTAAGGTTTTCACCTGCTCGGCAATAACGTGTTAGCCTGGCAGCAGGTTTCTGTCCTTAGGAAAATTTTAAGGTTTTCACCTGCTCGGCAGAAGCGTTAGCCTGGCAGCAGGTTTCTGTCCTTAGGGAAATTTTAAGGTTTTCACCTGCTCGGCAATAACGTGTTAGCCTGGCAGCAGGTTTCTGTCCTTAGGAAAATTTTAAGGTTTTCACCTGCTCGGCAATAACGTGTTAGCCTGGCAGCAGGTTTCTGTCCTTAGGAAAATTTTAAGGTTTTCACCTGCTCGGCAGAAGCGTTAGCCTGGCAGCAGGTTTCTGTCCTTAGGGAAATTTTAAGGTTTTCACCTGCTCGGCAATAACGTGTTAGCCTGGCAGCAGGTTTCTGTCCTTAGGAAAATTTTAAGGTTTTCACCTGCTCGGCAGAAGCGTTTTGGTTGACAGGAATAATTCCGATTTGAGACTTTGACCATAGCTGTACATATATATACGTGTTACCATTTGCATCATCCGAATAATTACAACAGTTCGCATTGCTTCACAGCCTTGAAAACGATCAGTTAGTAGTAAAATTTTTTCAAGTTGTTGGCATTCCATGGTCGGGGCAGCGGTCTTTCGTCCAGCTCTTCCAAGAAATAGGCCCCCGAGCCGGCGATTGCTGTAACCCTGTACGGCCCTTCCCAGTTTTGTGCTAACTTGCCGGAGTTTGTATCTCGCATGTTTCCCACCGCCTTCCTTAATACCAAGTCCCCGGCGTCAAATTCTCTTGCCCTTATGCCGCGATTATACCTTTGGGCGATTTTATGTTGATACTCGGCGAGCCGTATGGCTGAAGCTTCTCGGTATTCTTCTAACTTGTCCAAATGCTTGATCAGTAGGCCGTTGTTCGTACCAGGATTGAACCCATGCACTCGTCCGCTGCACAGACTTATCTCAGTTGGAATTACTGCTTCGGCACCGTAGGTGAGGGAAAATGGTGTTTCCCCTGTCGATCTTCTGGGTGTTGTCCGGTAGGCCCACAGGACGCTCGGCATCTCCTCGGCCCAATTCCCCTTTGCGCCTTCCAATCTTTTCTTCAGACCATTAACGATCACCTTATTCACCGCTTCGGCCTGGCCATTGCTTTGCGGGTATGCCGGAGTTGAATACCGGTTCTTGATGCCGAGGTCTCTGCAGAAGTCACGGAAAACCCTGCTGCAAAACTGCAGGCCGTTATCAGAGATGAGCGTGTTTGGTACACCGAATCTTGTAATTATATTCTTCCATACAAACTTCTTTATGTCCACATCTCGGATATTAGCCAGAGGTTCAGCTTCCGCCCATTTGGTGAAGTAGTCCACGGCTACCACGACGAATCGCCGATTTCCAGCTGCTCGGGGGAAAGGCCCGAGTAAGTCCAGCCCCCACTGTGAGAACGGCCATGGGCTACTAACTGGGTTGAGGCAGCCAGCTGGTTGGTGGATCAGGGGCGCGTGCTTCTGACACTGTTCGCATCTGCGGGCATACTCGGCGGCGTCTCTCTGCATCTTGGGCCACCAAAACCCCTGAGTCATTGCCCGGTGTGCCAAAGATCTCCCGCCAACGTGACTGCCGCACACTCCATTGTGAAGCTCTTCTAACAGTTCTTCTACCTTCGCCGGGTGTAGACATAAAAGATACGGCCCCCCATATGATCTCCTGTACAGCTTTTTCTCCGGCGACAGCCAGTATCTAGAGGCCATTCTACGGATCTTAGTTGCCTCTTTTTCATCGGTCGGGAGCTTATCATCGGCTAGATATGTCACGATAGGGTCCATCCAACTTTGCCCGAGCGTCGTAACCGATGCAACCACTGCCCCCGAGCTGCACGAGTTAATATTAGCCGAGATGCTTGGCTCTGGGATCAGTTCCACCCTAACAAGCCGAGGTATACCTTCCGCTATGGACGAGGCTAAGGTGGCGAGGGAATCGGCGTGCTTATTCTGGGACCGAGCCACTTGTATCAGCCTCACGGTGCCAATGTCTGACATAGCCTGCTTTCCGCGTTCCAAATAGGCCTTCATACGTGGATCACGTGCCTCGAACTTGCCTTGGACCTGATTGACTATCAGCCGTGAGTCTGAAAATACATCAACATTCCGGGCACCTACTGCCGAGGCTACCCCTAGTCCGGCTAATAAGGCCTCGTACTCGGCTTCATTGTTTGAGGCCCGAAATCCGAGTCTGAATGAATGCTCCACTTTTACCCCCTCGGGGCTTATCATGACCACACCTACACCCGACCCCGAAGAGTTCGATGCACCGTCAACATATACCCTCCACGGACAACAATTCAGCTGGCAAATCATTTCCTGCGGGGCTCGGGGTGTAAACTCGGCGAAAAAGTCGGCCAGGACTTGGCCCTTGATCGCCTTCCTTGGTCTGAACCGTATGTCGAAAGCCCCCAGCCGGGTCCCCCACTTAGCTATTCGCCCTGTGAAGTCGGATCTTTTCAGCAATGATTGTAATGGGTACTGTGTTAGCACGTAAATGGTATGCGCTTGGAAATACTGGGGCAATTTCCTCGTAGCATGCACAAGTGACAACACTAATTTCTCCAGGGGCAAGTATCTGGTCTCCGGTTCTGCTAGAGTTTTGCTGATGTAATACACAGGCCTCTGCGTGCCCCTGTCGGTTAGTAATACGGCACTCACTGCGTGTTCGGAAACCGAGAGATACATATAAAGCTCTTCCCCGGGTTCTGGTGCCGCCAATCCTGGCGCCTGCGATAAGTACTGTTTCAGCCCCTGGAAGGCTTCCTCGCACTCGCTTGTCCATTGGAACCCCTTCCACTTCTTCAACAGCTGGTAAAATGGCCTGCACCTATCCGAGAACTTTGAGATGAAACGATTGAGGGCGGCCAGCATTCCTGTCAAGACTTGCACCTCTTTTGGATTGCTCGGAGATTGGAGCCGCTTCACAGCCTCTATCTGGTCCGGGTTGACCTCAATTCCTCGGCAGGAGATCAGATACCCCAGAAACTTCCCCGCTCCCACGCCAAAGGCACATTTCTCTGCGTTCAAGCGTAACTTGTATTGCCGCAGCCGCTCAAATACTTCCCCGAGGTCCTCAACATGTTGCATTTTCTCCTTGCTCTTAACCACCATGTCATCGATATAGACCTCGACCGTTCGGCCAATCTTGTCTCGGAACATTCTCATCATCATCCGTTGGTATGTTGCTCCGGCGTTTTTCAGCCCGAATGGCATCACAGTGTAGTGGTAGTTGGCGTCGGGAGCTATAAATGCTGTCTTCTCTTGATCCTCGGCGGACAGGGCTATCTGGTGGTACCCCTGAAAGGCGTCCAGGAAGCTCATCCTCGGGTGCCCACAAGTGGCGTCTACTAGTTGATCGATTTTCGGCATGGGGAACGAGTCTTTAGGGCATGCCCGGTTTAGATCCGTGAAATCCACACATACTCTCCACTTGCCATTCTTCTTTTTTACCACTACTGTATTCGCCAGCCACTCCGGGAAGAAGATCTCTTTCACCGCCCCCGCCTCCTTGAGCCTTTGGACTTCTGCTTCCACGGCTTCTGCATGCTCCTTGGCAGTCCTTCTCGGTCTTTGCTTCTTGGGAGTGATCGAGGGATCCACGTTAAGTTTGTGGGTGATGAACTCGGGGTCAACCCCGGGCACGTCATATGGACTCCATGCAAAAACATCCATGTTCTGAATCAGACACAACAGCACTTCCACCCTCTCTTCGAGCGACATACTCGCCCCTACTTGAAAACGTTTGTCGTCATCTGGCAAGATCTTCACCGTCACCAGTTCCTCGGCCCCTTCAGCCCCCACTTCTTCTCGGGGCTTCTGTAATTGCTATAACAGGGGTTCCTCGGCGGCCTCCTTTTGTTCGGCGCGTCGGGCTTGAAGATCCGTTGCCGCGATAAGGCATTGCCTTGCCGTCCTCTGACATCCCCGAACCACGGCAACGCCCTGCTCCGTATTGAACTTGATCTTTACGTGCAAAGTGGAGGGGACGGCGCCCATGGCGTGAATCCATGGCCTTCCCAGTATCGCCGTGTACGGGGAGAAGGAGTTGACTACTATAAACGATACTAGGACCTCTTTACCTTCCATACACACAGGTAGGGATATCTGTCCTTCAGGGACCACAATTCTTCCATCAAACGATACAAGTGGCGCAGCATACTCTATTAAATCCTGACTTTTTAATCCGAGCCCCTTAAACAAGTCTGGATACATTACGTCGGCCCCGCTACCTTGATCTATCATTATTCGTTTAACCAGAAAACCGCCTATCCGCGCCGTGACCACCAATGCATCGTCGTGTGGTTGTACTGTCCCCTCTAAATCTTGTTCGTCGAAGGTAAGCACTTCTCGGACATGCTTGGCTCTCTTCCACGGGGGTTCGGCCTCTGGTTGACTCGTTACTGGTACCACGGTCAACACCCCCGCTTTTGTCACCTCGGGGCCCCGCGTGGGGACAAGGATCATCTCTATCACTCCAATTGGTGGCGGAAGGGGGTTCCCCCTCTGTTGAGCGGTTGCGTTGGTCCCCCGGACGTCATCATCGACCATAAACTCCTTCAAATGCCCTGCCCTTGCTAGTTGTGCTAAATGGTCTTTTAATACCCGACATTGCTCAGTTGTGTGGCCCTTGTCCTTGTGATAGGTGCAGTACAGATTCTGGTTTCTCCGAGCGGGGTCGCCCCCCATCTTGTTCGGCCATCTGAAGTAGGGCTCATTCTTGATTCGTTCCAGAATTCGGTGTACCGGCTCTTTGAATGTCAAACTAACTTCCCCAGTCTGCCAGAACGGCTCATGAATCTTGAAGTCTTTCCGAGGTCTCGGTTGGAATCCCCCCTGCCGAGAGCGGTTCAATGCCGGGGCCTTGCCTTTGCTTTGCAACCGATCATCCTCCAGGCGCTTATACTCCTCAATGCGTCTCATGAGCTGTCTCATGTCCTCGGGCGGCTTCTTCGTCAATGAATCACGCAGCTCGGATTCCTCGGGGAGTCCCATTCTGAAGGTGCTTGCCGCAATCTTCTCATTTCCTCCACCTATTTCGTTATAAAGTTCCCAGTACCGGCTGGCATAACTGCGGAGGGTTTCCCCCACTTTCATCTTCATAGATAGTAAGGCGTCCACGGGTTGTGGTACTCGGCTGCACGTCACGAACCGTACACCAAATTCTTGGATTAGCTCGGCGAAACTATGAACGGAACCCTTCCGCAGTCCGTTGAACCACCGAAGAGCGGTTGGCCCCAGGCTAGAGGGGAATACCCTGCACATGAGCGCGTCGTTGTGTGAATGAAGGGACATCATGTGGATGTAATGACTGACGTGTTCTACCGGATCCGATCTCCCATCATAAGTATTGAACGGCGGGCGGGTGAACCTGCTCGGCATTGCTGCACTTTCGATGTTATCCGAGAACGGTGACCGTGCTGCCCTCCGCAATGCGCGGCTCATCACATCCATTGCGGCATTGTAAGGCTTCTGCCTATCAGGCGAATCAGATCCTCGGTCCGCGTATCCCCATGACCGCGAACGGTCTCTTCGATGGAATGCTTCCCGCGAATGCGAACGGTCCCGGTTGTCATAGTGCTCCTGGGAATGGGAACGCCCCCTGCGGTGGCGATGCCCGAGTTGGTTGGACCCTGTATCGTTGCGGTCTTCCCCCAATTCCGCCCTCCTGTTTCGGCGTCTGACCCCCGCCTCTAACTCCAATTCCCTCACTTGCCTGCGTAACTGTTCCAATTCCTCGTCTCGGCCGTTGCGCCGTCTTCGCTCTGATTCATGTGATACTTGTTGCTGTGTCTGGTATGACCCCTCCCCGAGGCCTGATCTCTCTTCCCGCTCGTCGTTCCTATCTTCATGCCTTTTCTGCCTCCTCTCTCTCCAGGATGACCCCCGAGATTGCCCTGCCGAGCGGCTTTCGGCCTCGCTCTCATGACTCCTCCTCGACATTAGGCTGCACGTGAGTCCCAGTTGAACTACAGCTATGCAGGGATTTCCCACAGACGGCGCCAATTGTACGCACCCAAAATGTGACCAGCGGACCAGACAATCGTTGGGCTTACAATCTACTTATATTATGGGTTTGAAGTTCACCTACTGTGGGTAGTCCTAAGTCCTGAGACTGTTATGTGCACTCTCTAACTCTCTTCACTCTCCTTTTTCTCTCAATTCTCCAACCCCCATTCCATCTGTTGTTCTGGTATTTATAGCTTCTCTATAATGGGGTGGTCATCATCACATTTTAGTGAGTGCTATTAGAGGTCCAATGTGATCAGTGGTAAGTGGGTGGTTTGGTGATGGTGGCCTTGGAACTTGGTTCTTTCCTGAACGAACGACACAGCAGCATCGATCCTCGGGGAATTGCCGAGGAAGTGAGAACCATAACCTCGGCACACTCCAGATTTCATAGTGCACGGGATAGGTCCTCGGCACGGCCCTCTTTGGGTTAACTGGATAAACGATACGTATGATCATGGGCCGGGCCATGCGGAACATTTGGGCCAGGGCCCAAATGTCGCTCCCAGACAAAGGGGCCCAACAAGTAGGCATGGGAGTTGGGTGCCGTACACAAATCATTGTTGAGATCTCAGAGGCTATTGCTGTACTGGAAGGTGTGCTGCTTGCAGCGAAAATGGAGGTTTCTCATGCTATTATTGAGTCCGATGCATTGTCCATTATTCAAGCTATCAATGATGGGGTCTTCGGTGGTGAGCTTAGTCACATTATCCATAATATTTGGGAAGTCTCTTCTTCTTTTAGCTGGTGCTTCTTTCATCATCTAAAAAGGGAAGACAACAGAGTTGCCCATGAACTTGCAAGAGTTGCTAGGATTACTAATATGTCTCAAGTTTGGGAAAGAACCATATCAAGTCCTATTGAGGAACTTTGTTTGTAATGCCTTTGCAATATCTTTGTTGTATTTCAATTTCACTTAAGTGAAATTCACATGTTTCCCATAAAAAGAAAAAAAAAATAGCAAACTACCCTTCAAACTTTATTCAAAGCGCATCATCAGTTCAGATGAAAAAAAAAAAAGAAATATTAATTTGAAAATTCAACAATCTTTTGGTTCTTTTCCATCGAAGGACAAGGGATTTTAAAATTTGAAAAAAGTAATGTAATTTGCCCTTGGGCACTTTCGAAAAGTAAAAAATCCAACGGTTTCAATTCACCACGTACACGACACGTGTGTAGATCACATCACCCCAAAAGGACATAACGTCCCTTTCAAAAATGGTGCTGCCATTGTTAAGTGACACCAGAAACCGCTCTACCGCAAAAGAGGAAAATAAAATCTCACTTTCCCAAATTGCCCTGCGCCCGTTTCGCTCTCAACTCACAAAGAAAGAGTACTTAACTGTCATTGAACTTGGACCCCCCACCACTACCAAAATACCTCCTTCACTTTTCACCAAATTACCACAACGCCACTGCTTTTTATCCCCTGCATTTTTCTACCAAATACGAAGAAAATCTTTACTTGGAAGTTTGAAATCGCAGTTCCCCAACTGACATTTCTATTGAGAGACCCAAAAAAGTGTAATATGACGACACTACCCATTTGTTCTCTACCTTCTCAAACACGATATTGACTCTTTTATGAATCTTTTCGCTGGGGTCCACACAGGGGTACTTTTGTCAAACCGTACACTCAACGACCTTATTCACCCAGGCAATTTCCACCCACCACCCACAAAAAACGAGCATTAAACTTGGAAGTTAGGAGAGCGTCCAAATGACCACACTACCCTTATTGTCCACTAGCGTCCTGGACAAGATGTCGGCACATATCAATTCTCAAATACCATTTCGACAAGGCCATTATCGTCAAATAAGTACTATAAGGTGGAACTAACTTTGGTCGTGTCTCACGAGTTGGTTTTTTTTTTAACGTAACTTTTAAAAGTCTCCTCCGTATCACGAGATTGGAGCCAGGGGTAAAGGGCATTTACGACATTTAACACCTCCATCACTCTCTCGCTCTTATCGTCAAAAAAACCCATAACGTGGCGTCGTGTGAGGAGGACCACGAAACGCATTGCCAAGTAGGATTGACACGTGTAACATCCGCCATGTCAGCAATATCCTTTCCCCATAAATTGCCCATGACTTCCATTCCACTCTGATTGTTATCGCAACCTCACACTGTCACACATCCAAAAGCCAAAACCACACACAATTCAAACGTTCACTCTTTTTCTCTCTAACACACTCACACTCACTTTCTCGGTCTTGTCACCGGTGATTATACGCCGTAAAACTGATTTTTAGCCGGGAAAAATGGTGGTTCCGGCGACCGGTGGTTTTTCTAATTACCAAAGTGCAAACGTGACGTTCTCGAGCCGTTGCGTATTTCGTGAACCCTAGCCTTTATTTTCTGAAAGCCCTAAGCAAAAGCAACTTTTAACTTTTTCTTTATATTTTTAGTTAGCAGAGTTTGGAAGTTATTCCACGCTTTGCCTTGCAAATTAGAGGCAATATAGTAGTACTATATAATATAGAGGTAGTAGTATTACTTGGTTTTAGCATTGCTTAAGCATCTCGAATTTTGGTTATAAAAGAGCTTTGAATTTTGGCCAAATCATCGATTTCTTCGTCCACAAAATTTTGAAATCCATGAGTGAAGAATTGAGATAGATCGTCTTTGATGATATATTAGTAGTGGTGGTTAGAAATTGAATTAGGTTGGAAGTTAAGGTTTAGGTAGGCTCTGTGGAAAAGGACAAAATGGTAAATTGAAGATTGGAGGTGGAGTTGAGAGTTTTCTCGTGATTTTTGATCACGCTTGTCATGCCTTTATCAATGAAGATCCAGCCGATCGATTTTAACACGCCGGAAGAGACGATGAGGATCGACTCAGTGAAGCCGATGGCGAAGTCTCGGCTGAAGAGGTTTTTTGATTTCCAGTTCCCGAGTGTTCTGAGAAATTCCACGGCGGCGCCGGAGAAGGTCGTGGCCGAGGAGCCACATTTTCAGAAGTACGGCTTTATAGGCTCGGCTGCGGTGGCGCCGGTGGTGGCCGCTGAGTTTGAGCCGAGTTCTGTGTGCTTGGACAGTATGGTACAGAACTTCATCGAAGAGAACAATAATAACAACAACAACAACGAGAAGCAATCCGGTGCGGTCAGGTGTGGCCGTAACCGCTGCAACTGCTTTAACCGGAACTGTATTGATAGCAGTTCGGAAGATGAATGGGACTCTTTCGGCGATTCTAACTATTCTTCCACTGAAGCTTGTGAAATTCTCAAGGTCAAAACAACAGAACTTCAACGAAAATATTCAAAATAATTTTAGTTTTTTTTCTTAGAAAGTGTAATTGAGAATATGGTTCTATTTGTGCGCAGGGATTGGTGCCGTGTGCGAGTGTGTGTGAGAGGAATTTGCTAGCGGACACGTCGAAGATCGTAGAGAAGAACAAGATCTGTAAGCGTAAAGATGAGGATTGCAGGAAAGTTGTCACTGATGGATTGTTGGCTCTTGGATACGACGCTTCAATTTGTAAATCCCGCTGGGAAAAATGTTCCTCCTATCCTGCGGGTAATTCTTTTTCCTTCAATTTTCTTCCTTACGCTTTGAAACTACGTTTTCCTTTTGTTTCTTGTTTGGCAACCGAGAAAATTTCGGAATAGAAGAGAAAAACAGGGGAAAATGACTAGGTTAGGTTTGTTTTAGGTGCGTATCTCTGTTTGTTATCTGAGGAAAAAAAATAAGCGAAACAAAAGGAAATAAAATACAATTAGTTGTTTCTGTTTGGTTGTTGAGAAAAATATGGAACTTATTATAGGTAATATACTAATTTGAAGAAATTGTAATGGTAACAGGGGAATATGAATACATAGACGTGATAATCGAGGGCGAGAGATATCTGATCGACATCGATTTCAGATCAGAATTCGAAATTGCTAGACCAACCAAGAGCTACAAGACGATCGTCCAGGCGCTTCCGTACATCTTCGTAGGAAAGGCCGATCGTCTGCGCCGAATTATAGCGATCGCATCGGAGGCAGCGAAGCAGAGCCTGAAAAAGAAAAATTTGCACATTCCTCCGTGGAGAAAAGCCGAGTATGTCAATTCCAAATGGCTCTCTCCACACGCGCGGTCTCAGCGCGCGAACGAACAGCCTCTCCACGTCAACGAGTTCAAACTGAGTCCGGCGGCGGAGGAGACTGAGTTAGAGGGCGGCGAGAACGTTTTTGCCTTGAGCGAAGGCTCCGAAGAAGAAGAGGAAGCGAAAGCGAAAGAGTGGATGCCACCGGAGATAAAGCCTAAGCCTAAAAATTCACTGGGTCATGGGGTGAGAATCGTGACCGGTTTGGCTTCGGTCATTGAAGACTCGCCTTGAAATTTTGATTTTTGATTTTTAATATTTTTTTTGGTTGGTTTTGTTTTGATTACTAAAGAGATTTACTACTAATATGGAACTCCATAATTCGATCCCCTGCAGGTTTTTTATGCAAGGGACGGATATTAGTATATTACTAATACCAATAAACAGAATTGCTAAAAAAAACGAATATAGTTTAGAGAAATATCATAATTTTTGTTCTTGATTTGTAGTTTCTATTTGTAATGGACTAATTGTATAACTGTATTCTGATTTGAATGGAATCCATAAGTTTCAAGTTTGTGTATATTTTTGTCTCCTCTAATTTTCTGGCGAAGGATCAATGAATATGAACAATCAAAGGGAATTGTGAAAAGGTGAAATTTCGTACTTTCATATTTTTGTGCATGATGTAAATAATTTTTTTATCTGATTAATGATTTTATATTCTGTTCTTGAAGGAGTAGAGAACAGACTCGTGCAATCTCGAGCGCCGTGAGGTGTGGGCTAAGCCAAGTTTAATTAAATTAGTTTTTAATTCATGCCCTCTAATCTTCTCTGGGTCTTTGATTATTGATTGGGTAAAAATCATACCTTTGATTGATTATTTGGTGGGTAATTACTTATGTTCTTGAAATTTGTTTTATTAGTAGCTTAAGTTTGATTTCTCAAATCTTTTGAGTTCTGATTAAAATTTTTAGATTTGGTCTCTAATTAGAGTTTAATCTTTTTAGTAATAATACTATTTTTGTGTTATTTTATGTTCGTCGGTCGAATAAAAAGTAATTTTAAGTAGTTCAATTATGGTTCTTTAAATATATATATATATATATATATATATGTATTTTTTTTTTCAGTTTATAGCGTTTGTTTTGTTTTTGGCCTCTTCAATATCTTGTTAGGTTGATTTTAGATCCTCAAATACGTGGTTTATTCAATTTGGCTTTAAAAACATGGGGTGTCAGGTTTTATTAGTCAAATTGGAGGAATTAAATTGATTTTTTTTTAATTAAAAAACTTTAAACTAAATTTTAAATTTGAGGGACTAAAATTCAACTTGTACCAGATTTTAATGGAAAAAAAAGGGTAATTTATCCTTATTTTATTATTTGAAATCGTGTGTGTGAATCATTCATTCTCTACCGAATTGGGTTTCGCTGCTGGATAATTTTCAGATTGCTGGGAATCCCTCTGTTTCCTATTAATTACAGAGGATTTGGGGTTTGGCAATGGCAGTAATGGAAAGTGCTGCAATTAATTTTTGGTCACTGGCCAATAAGAGTAATGCTATGTCAAAGTGTGGACTATGTCCTGGACCGGTGGATCTAATCTGTTTTTGTACTTTATGTTCAATGTTGGTGGTCACTGGCAAATAAGATCATGACATGTTAGCTCTGTACTAAGAGTTGGTGAGAATAATAAGTAGTAAATCTTATCGGTGGTTTAGATAAAAAGAAGCGAAAGTTAAAAAGGATCTGTCCGTTGGTTTTCTTTTTTTTCTTTTTTTTGACAGAAAAAAGAAAAGACCGTTGGTTTTCTCTTGAATGCTTTGAAATTTGTTTTAAGTGGAGTACATTGGAGAATGGGAATGCATTTTGCGTGCAGTACAAGAAGAGTACTAGTTATTTTATTTATTTTAATAGGTTATATAGTTTGTACCTATTTTTAGAACAATTTTTTATTTAATGGGAATTGAGAACAAGGTTTGTTTGTACTTTATTGTGATTTTATCCATTTATTTTTTTGGAAATTGATTTTATCCATTTATTATTCGTAAGTTTTAGAGTTTTTTGAGAACAAGGTTAGTTTATACTTTATTGTGAATTTATCCATTTATAATAAAATCATTTTATCTATAGTAAAAATTCATTAATGTGTGAAGACTAAAAATTTTTAGTCATGTTTATATTATATTTGTAAAAAGAATAAGTTAATTATGTAACTTGTAAATAAACTACTAAATTCCTTTTTTTTTTATTTTTGAGAAACTAATAAACTAAAGTTTTTTCAACAAAATAATGAAATAAAACTTGAATATGTAATGTTGTTTGGTTATAAGTTCAAACTCGATTTGTATTCAAAATAAAATTAAATACTTAGTTGATTTGTTTATAATTCTAGCTCAATCTTTCAATTTTGTTTTTCTAATGTCAATAAATTATTAGAAAAAGTAATTAGTTTCATAAAAAAAATTATATAAGGTTAACCTATTACATCAATAACTTTTAAATTACAATTTTAACATTTAACTAGTTTACAAATATAAAAATAAAAATTCGACCAAGTTTATATAGAATTATGTTACAAAAGTAAGTTCCACCTTTGTGAAAATGAACACATTTGAACAACAGTGCCACCTACTACCTAGAGATAAGTTAGTTTTTATTCAGGTGACATGATAAGTCTTACAAAGGCCCATTTTCATATTTAGAAATGAAATAGCACTGAGTACTGACTGACTCATGACCACCGAAAGTGAAAATGGGGAAGCAACGGTGGCATTTTCCCAAAGGTGGAGCTTGGGACTCAAAATTTAATCTGCTGAGTGGGTCACATAGAGAATGCCGTTGCTCTTGAAATTCAGAAATTGTTGTTAACTTTGTTTTGTTCCAATCCATTACTCCTCACCTGCGCTGCACCCACATAACTCCTATTATATATTATTTGCTGCTAACATGCATCACATTTGTCGTTTATGGGCCTCGTACTATAACGGGCCCACATTGTATCTTGGAAATTGCAATTTAGATGCTTTTGCTATGTTTTTATTGTGTTACTTTATATGTTTCTCTTGTTGAAGTACAACTTTTTATAAAAAATATTTTAGTCACATTACAATGATTGCATTTTAAAATATTTATGGACCGTTTGAATATAGCTAAAAATTGAAAACTGAAAATACTGTAGTAAAATAATTTTTAAATGTGTGAATAATATCGTGAGACCCATTTTTAATAAAAAAGTTACTAAAAAGTGTAAATTGTGGATCCATAAACAGTACACGAATATACTGTTTATGGACAAATAGTCAACAAGTGCGACTACTGTTTATTAAACAGTAACAGCACAGTAACTGGTTACTCCCTCATACGCCTGAAAAAAAAAAAAAAAAAAAAAAAAAAAAAAAAAAAAAAAAAAAAAAAAACCACCGAATGGCAAAACGCAAACACCATTTTCAGTAGAATCCAAACGGCCACTTATTAGTGATTTTTGGAAACAGATTATATTTTATAATCATGGTAGCTTTTCCTATCCATTTACTTTAATTACTCTCTAAATTAAACCCAGTGGTCATCATCTTTATGATATTATATTAGGAAAGACGTTAAGCTACAAGGAAGCATGAGATTAATGTATTACTTTTTGAATGGGACGCCTACCTACTTTAATTAACTCTCTCTCTCTAGGTGGCTTTTTCTGCGGAATAGTTAATTAAAGTATTAATCTTGCGTATATGATTTGGATATACAAATATTTGACGAGTTTACAAGGTAAACATGATTCTTTCTTAATTTGGAGTAATTGCGTGAAGAGGCTTCTTAATTTTTATAGAGTTTATCCAAACCTTGCACCCCAGATAAACAAATTGTGAGAGTGAGACTTTGTCTATGAGTAACACACGTGGATTTTTTTTTTTGTTTTACTAGCACACCTTTTCGAATAAAGAGTTTTAGGCAGCGTCGTTTTTTGTTCGCTTCACATGCTCGCAGCAAATACTTGACTGACTTGTTAAGCAGTCTCTTATTTCCCAATGCATATAATACTTTTAAGGCACATTAATAAAGAAGAGGGATTAAATGGGCATATTCTCTATTCCAATTAAAGTTTCATGCATGGGTAGATTTTGGTTTATATATATATATATATATATATGGACAAAAGTTAGATATCGTATCTTAGGTGTTGTTCCTTAAGTTCTCTTCTTAAGATTTAACTATGTGACTACTTAATTAAAAAATATAATTTCATCTCATGAGAAAAAATCTACATAGCTAAATCTTAAGAGGAGAATCTAAGAAACAACATTTAAGTATTGTACCTAAGTCTTGACTTTTATATATATATATATATATACACTAGAAAGTTATGGAGTAGGTGGTGACAAAAGTTACCCACCAAATATAACTTAAATCAAATTTCTAGATCAGTTTATAATGCAAGTAATGTTCAGATGAATAGAGACTATAAGACAACCGAATCTCTTTTCTAAAAGTTAATTCATGGAACTTAATTTGGTTGTCTTTGCACTCCCTGCACATTCCAAGTCTATGAAATGTGTTTAATTAAAAAGTTTATCTTTTCTCAAAAAAAAAAAATTAAAAAGTTTATCATGTGTAGAGTCACATGTTCGATAAGATATAAAATAGGAATGAAAAAGTTTTACCAAGTCAATTAACTATAACACTGTATAAGTAAAGCTTGGTACGAAGTATGTGTTAAAATTTATGGTGGCTTTTTCTAAAGTAGTCAGCTTTTAACTTAGTGGACTGCTCAATTGCCATTGGGATTCTGTTGTCTCGGAAGGCCAAGCCATTGTGCCTGTTGCAGATGTCAATGATTTTTGTCCTAAAGTAATTACATTTAACATTATAAAGTAAATAGAAAAATTTAAAAGCATTCCAATGTAATGTTAAATGTTTCAATATTAGTATTTCTTCTGGGTTGGCTAAAGCCTAAAGGTCAAAAATACAAGGCAAGAAAAAGTGCCATATTATCATCAATGTACTAATTGCCAGGTTGAAAAAAATTTAGTGTCAATGAATGAAATCTGGTTTTTGGTGACTATATGAATCAGAACTTCAATGTCTTAAATATTTTATGTCAACAAACACCAAAGAAATCTGGTGCTAGGGATTGAGTCGCGTTTTTCTTTGTAGAAGCTTCCCAAATTAAAAATTCCTTAATACACAAGTTTGGGTTGGATTGGGTAAAGCTGGCCCAAAACAGTAAAATTTGGGTTTTGGGCTTCACAAATGAGGTTAATTCTTAAACAGCTTTTTCTTTGTTATCCCAAAAGTTTAGATTTAGACTATTTTTTGCGTGGCTAAAAAAGAAGTTAAAGCGAAAGTCTATGGTAACAAGTTTGTATGGACTAAGTAATTACCTATTCAAGATTGGAGTTATTGGAGTACACTTGGCCCAAGAGTCCAAGGTTCAAAGCATAGTTATCCTGATTCAGTTTATCAGTATACTGAATTAACCTTATAGTAGTACACACCATGACCACACTAATATTATATTATTGTACTTCCAAGTTACCATTGTTGTTAACTTTGTCCTATTCAATGTAGCTATATTAAAGGCATCCCATGTACAATTATATACACAATAATATATGTACTTCAAAAAACTTCAGAAATTTTCTCTCTTACCCTTCCAAGTGTTGTGGGTGGATGTAACAATACCAAGTTAATGTTATGGGTCCAGTCATGGAATTACTAATCACACTGTGTATTGTTTGATTGGAACCAGACCCTGACGATCCAGTAGCAGAGGGACCAATTATAGCAGTTGAAATACTAATATTACTATGTATCTAAAGAATCTTAGAAACAAAGAAAAGGAAGGAAAAATGGGATTCTTTTCTGTGAATTGTGACTTTCAATGCCCTTTTTTTTTTTTTCATGTTTTTCTTTTATTTCTTTCTCTGTCGGTGCATAGGACACGAGAGTTTCGTTTCATGTCTGATGATCCAAACACATGACCTATTGTACCTTGAATGACCATGCATGTCCTATCACAGATATTTTTGGGACCACATTTAACGTATGGTCAGATGGTTATGTCTTAACACTGCGTGAGGTTGAGGACTTGTCATAAGTGGATTCCTTTTGAATTGAGAAAAAGTTTCTGTGCTTCTTTTTTATTGGTCACTGTTAATTTATCGTTTTGATGAAGTGAATCTGTTCAATATTCTGTGGCTGATGCCAATTTTTTATCAAGTGTAACTGAAATCTATCCATGATATCATGCCTATCTCACTAGCGTGCATAATCCGACACTACTCTACGCATAGGTCTGGTTTGAAATGTGGTACAAATTATTCTGTGCATTCGGTGTATTACACCTTACTTTAGCATAAAGGTTAAGTTCTATATGTAAATTTTATACATTCCTTCATATAAGAGAAAGGTATAATTGACTGAATATAATTTTAGAATAATTTCTCGTACATAGATCTGCTCAAATCGAGTTTGTCATGCATAATAATTAAGTAGAAAATGTATTATGATATTCATTTGGTTGATTTAAATACAAATAGGGTTTGGACTTGATCGGAGGTGGTTTATAAACACAGCATTAGAAGCAAATCATAAAATTTCCGTAATAGGATCTTGATCAATCGTAGTTTCTGTTTGGATCATCATTCTCGCATGACCGAGTTTTGGATCCTACTCAATTGAGATCTCCATCTTGCATAAGGAATAGAAACTTTAGTCTTTAAAATCCTCGTTACAACCATTCATATTATAAAGTACAAAACCCAAAATTACAAGTAAATTAGTCATGAAATTAGCCAACACTAAAAATACTAATATGGTTCATTTTAGGAAATGCTTGAAGGGATGTGATTTTGAATACAATGACTTTTTTTTTAACTAGGTTTTGTTGCTAGATCTATTCAATTAGTCAAGCTAAGAAAATGCTTAGAAAATTTTAAACTTCTCGATTAGTTGATTCCATTTGTTAAGGAACAAGTTCGGGTATTTCAATCGTGTAATCCCTCAACTCTTAGCCTCCCCCTTTGGACAAATGTAGGCCTAATGGGCCTTTTCTGGTTGGACCTTCCTGGGAGTCGAAGGAGATGGGTTGCCCTTGGTAAATTAGCATGGTGAGCTGAGCACTCACTTGGCTGGCTGAGTGGGCCAATAGGCCCTTTCATCCAAGTTTTGGGCCTGGCCTTAGTCGGACCCCATGCCTTTGCCAAACTCTTGATGAAAAAGGGGTAAAAGAGCATAAAACAAAGATACATTCATACATAATTATTTTCCCTTTCTGCTATATATATATATTGTATGAAATTGGAAGGCTTTGCAAACAAAGACAATATATGTTCATATTGGGCTGATGGCTGTGTAAAAAGAACACATGCCCTACCGACACAGAACTTGTTAAGTAATATATATTCTATAGCCGTAAATAATGAAATTGTGGTTGTGATTGCCAAAAATTTAAGCAGTAAATTCAAATAGAGAAGGGTTTAGTAAAAGGTATTGGTCACCTACAACAAAAGAATATTATGCCTTAAAAAAAGGGCACGGCATACCTTCTCTTCAACATGCTAAAAGTCCAAGGAAGATGCTCCAACAAGAAAAAAAATAAAACGATCATTGCATTGGAGAACTTGAAACTCTCTTTTGCTTGTTAGGCAAAACTGCAAAAGTTTGGTTTGCAATATTTTTAAAGAAGCAAAGAATCAACCCCCTTGACCCAAAGAGACATGCAACTTTACCTACCCTCCCTTTATTACTACTCTTTCTTTCTACTTCTATTTTAATTTTTCTTTCTAATATTTTATATTTTTTCTGAAGGCAGTTCACACTTTACAAATCAAATGAAGATTTGAGCTCTCGGAATACTCTAAAGTCAAATCAAGCATTTTGCTTTAAAGGAAATTAACTCTTTTGCTTGAAAATAATGGAGCCGCGACCAAAGCTGATTAAAAAAAAATTAATTTAATCACTTAAAAATTATTCTAATATTTATATAAGAACCTTTGAATCTCTTTCTCAAAAAAAAAAAAAAAAAAAAAAAAAACCCTTTGAATCTGAGGAATTACAAAGAAATCTAGCATTTACCATTTGCTTGGTTGAGTGTAAGATTCATAAGAATCTAAGGATGAATTTTGATTTAAGAATCCATGGGATTTTGGGCCTGCTTATATGTTAGACCTTTATACACAAGTCTATCAAAGCACGTATCAAAAAAAAAAAGTCTATCAAAGCAAGGGCCATGCTTTAAGAATCCATAAAATGATCATTCGCTTTGGACCCGAATCTGCTTTGTTACTTGCGAAACCAGTGGGTCCAAATGCATGTTCCATTGCAACTTTCTTTTGGGCTGAATACTTCCTCCACCATTCCTTGCATCTAATTTTTAATGGTATTTGGAGGCCCATTCCAAATCTTGGGCCTACCGTACTGTTATTGTATTTCTAATTTGTAGTTTCTACTTTACTTTACTAGTAGCTTGTTATTCTGACTTCTCTGTATATAGGCCTGTGTATACAGTGCTAAACATTTTTCACCCGGGCCTGGCAGGAGGAGGTGGGCTGAGACGAAATGAGAATGGACAATGGATTGCGAGTTATGCAAGATCTTCAGGCATGAAATCTGGTCGCATGGCAGAATTATGGGCTGTAAAGTATGGGCTTATTCTAGCAATCACACGTTGGATTAACTCTTTATGTGTGAAACTAGATGCTGAGCTTATTGTTTAATTGCTTACCAATAATTTCATAGAATCTTATGATGGAGTCTTTGCTCAATGACTGCAAGATCCTATTGAGAAAATTCCACTGATAGACAGTCCAACACATCTCCAGGGAGGCGAACCAATGTGGTGATGAACTGGCTTTGATAGCTCACTGTCTGTGGTGGAGAATTTGCTAACTTTTGATAAAGTTAAGTTTGCTTGTAAAAGACTTATTTGTATCTAATCTATTTTCATTATTGTTTACCCAAAAAAAAAATTTACTCCAGATTTTCTATAAAAAAAAAACAACAACAACAACAAAACAAAACGTTTTACACCAATATACAAATATCTTGTCACAATTCCTACATAAATGAACTAGCATGCAAGTGTTCTGATTTTTTTATGTTGTCAGCAGGGTTCGAGTGAACAAAAATACTATGATATTATTATTCTCTATGAAAACTCTAACAAATAAGGCTGACCTTACTATGTGGACCTCAATCTGCCAAAGTATTCATATCTTCATTGATATGCTTCCAAGCGATAGTTTTTAATTAGTGCACCATTTTGGTTGGACTATGTCAGAGCTACTCAACAACCAGAGCCGGCAAGACTACAGTGATGTTATGTCCCAAGTCAAGTCTAGATGAAAACGCTTTGCCAAGTCATATACTTTTTTTAGTCTACAAAATGCTAGTAAGGAAGGAATCATTAAAAGGCTCACCAACTTTCAACCCACATGCTTAGAATATTCTGCATTCTGCACCGCCCATTACCATAACTAGCTATTGTAATAAATCCTTTTCATGAATTATAGAAAAATAGTATTAAAAATTAAAAAGAAGATGCAGCAAGAAACTTCTAAAAATATTGAATTTTATGAGTTTTTAACGCGGTCACAATGACATTGAATGGGAGAGGAAGCAGGAAACCTCCTCAGGTCAACAAAGTACTTGGCTTCCAAGCAACTAAAACCTGTCGATCACTTATCAATAATTGACTCCAACCTTATGGTCTTTTTATATTGTTGTAAATTTAGATAAGAACGAGAATTGGTCTTTTTCTACGTACGTAGTGATCGCATATGAGATCACAAAAGATTTAAGCTAACATTTTGGCGTGATAACACCAAAATTTCATCTTTGGCCACCCAAAGTTCTCTCTCTCTCTCAAAATGGTAACACCATCTTCAATCCAATTCATTGATTCTGCACTTTCTTGCACCACCTCACATGCTCTATCATATTCAGACCCTGAACAAAAATGGATCATCCAAAAGCACCTGGCTTCACTACTTCAAGATTATCCCACTCTCAACCCTTCAATTGATACCTTCAATCACAATGACGGCACCACCGTGAACCTTCTAAATGCAAATGGCTATCTTTTTGTGTCCCATTCCTCACCTCCGATAGCAATCACCATTTGGCTTCATGAAAATTATCCTTACGTGGCTCCTATAGTTTTTGTGACACCAAACCCCATGTCCAAAATTCATCCAAACCATCCATTTGTGGACCCTTCTGGTGCCACCAAATCTGCATACCTCCTAACCTGGCAACATCCAAAGTGCAACCTCACTGGCCTTGTGCACAACCTTGTCAAACTCTTTGCAATTGACCATCCCTTGTTCTGTGCTTCACCTAGTTCTAGCTTCACTCATCCGTCTGATGTGTCAAAAATGGAGGCTCTAGACAGAGTCACTGGTGCCATTCACTATGACATAGTGGCCTTAACAGCCAAGAATGAGGAAGAAATAGAGGAGCTATCAAATTTGCAAGCTGTAATGAACAAGAGGGTTGATATTGCTAGAAGTATGTTTTTTGAGCTTGACCATGAAAGATCGACCTTGAAAGGAAAAGTGAAGGAGTTGACTGAGGAAGCTGATGTGCTAATGAACTGGTTGAGAGTTAACGAACCAAAAGCTGCTGTTGCCACAGTAGGTGGAGAGGATGATGATATTGATGATGCATTTGAAGCTGTTGACAGGGTGTCCAACTTGATGCTTGATTCCTTGGCTGCTGATGGGGCAATAGAGGACTTGATATATGCATTGGATAAGGCAGTTGAACTAGGTGTGGTGACTTTTGATGTATATATTAGACAAGTGAGAAAATTGGCTAGAGAGCAATTCTCTCACAGATACAAGATTTATGCAAGTGACTAATAAAAGGTTTCCGACATAATTCATTGACATGTTGAGTTGTTGACTCTATAACTTGTCTAATCGGACATTACTATATTTTGCCTTTTTTAATTCTCTACCTAGTCCTTAAATGTGAAGTATACTTTAACCACAAAGGCTAAATGTTGGATTCAAGGCTTAAGCAATCACAAAATGTGGAATTCGACGACCTTGCAATCCCATAGAAAGACATCACGAATTCACGATTCCCTGAGAAAAAGAAATGAGTAGTGAAGATGGAAATAAAGATATCAAATTCCTACCAAGATAACTTTGATGTTGTAATCAATGACATCCCTAATGAACCTACAAAAAGGATAAAGGCTTGGTAGAAATTACTTGTTTTACATGACTAAGTTATATATACACGTTGTAATGGCCAATTCATATTAGATCCAGTACTCATTTGGATTGCGTTTCTAGTCCCAGTGTTTGGCGTTTTGGCTTTTTTTTTTTTTTGGAGAAGTTAGTTTTTCACGTGATTATGCACTATTCAGTGGGTCTCATGCACTGTTCACAGGACCCACAAACCTCTTTTTTCAACAAAATTTTCATCAAAAATGGGTCTCATGGCACTATTCACATATTTAAAAATTATTTTGCTACAATGTTTTTAATTTTCAATTTTCAACAAAATAAGTGGTATCCAAACGGACTAGTTACTTTTTTTTAAAAAAAATTTCATAAATGAAATTGAGAGAATGATGCAATAATAAGAATAAAAAATCTAAGGACTACACTGCTAATCAAGAAATTTAAAAGGCCAATCATATGACCCTAAGAGGGTAAGCATTGTCTAGACTCTAGAGGATGAACCCTTTTGCTGAAAGAAGGTTGAATATAAGCACATGCTTGATGAAAGTTAAGAATGAAAAAAAAAAAAAGTTTGAGTTGAGAGTACTTATTCTAAATCCAAAATTAAAAAAAAAAAAATATATATATATATATATATATATAAATCTCAAACTCATGTATCTATTTCTTTTGGAGTATAGCTTAGATGTAACTAATGCCTCACCTCTTATTATTGGAGCTTGTAACTTGATTTCTAACGAGGCATAGAATGAAATTATTATCCTTATCCTAGAAATATTAAGCATGTATTGGTTGGTAACTTTGAAGTTTAAAGATGAATATTTATGTTCTATTGTAATCTAGTTGAGTATCTATTTGTATACTTATATTAACTTGACTGAAAGTCGGATAAGGCAAGTAGGCAACTAATATAAAAAATTACAAGAAAAGGGTAAAATATGTTGTGATGAAGAATTATTGAAGATGAATAGGTACAACCCTTTAACCAAAAAAAAAAAAAAAGGTACAACTGTACAACAACTAACAAATAACTATAACTCCCACGGGCCCAATTTGAAATTTGATGCAACTGGACAGGCCTGGCCCATTGGATCGAGCAATATTGAAGGTGTTCAATTAGGCCTGCTTAATGGAATAAATGGGGCACATACGAACGAACTAATCAAGTGTGGCATATTAAGACAAAACTAAGTTCATTGAATCAATCCTCTAATGAAGAGAGTATTTGTCTAATTGACTACTTCTGCAATTCATTGACTTTTTATTTATTTATTAATTTTTTGATGGATGTTATCATGTTATTCACGTCTTTAAAACACTAACATTGGCCTAAGACTAAGTCCTAAAAATACATAGGACATGTGAAATATTATATATAGATATACAGATATTTTTTAATTTCAGATGATATGTTTTGAAAGGATAATCTTTTCTAGTTCTCCTTCCTAATTTGTCTTTTTAGTGTGATGACTCAATTCAATCACCATAAATTGAATTTTGTTGATTTCTATAACTAATATGAATTATTGTAAAGTTTAAATTCAACACAACCCAATTCATATATAAGCCTCAGTTTATATTTTGTGGATTTTTTTTTAATCCACAAAATAAGGAATTAAGGCATCATTTTGATCATTACTGCAATCACCCAAATTGTCCTGTCAACATAATTAAGTAATTCTTCATATAATACTTTCCTCAAAAAGTTAATGGCAAACGTCCTGTGTGTATGAGAGAGAGACTACAATATCATCTTTATGTCAATCGAGTCGTGTGATTTATGTGTTAAAATTTAAAATCCTTGATGATGTCCTTATTCTTGAGTGGGACTCGGACTTGGTTTGTAGGCATGTGCCCAATAGGGTGGGAATTGGACAAAGGCTTTCGGATTGAGACTTAAATCAACCGGCCAGAAAGAATTCTTACGTACCCTTTGTCCCTTTCTTCTTCCCTGTGCCACTAAATATTTTATTATACTTTACCTTTAAAGGAAGTCTATATCCTGTAGAAGGAAAACGTATTTTAATGACAAAAACCAAAAGGTACGTAAAGGAGTAACTGAAGCGTTTCATTTCACCAACTGTCCTCATTTTTATATATATATTTTTTAGAAGGACGTTTTTATATTCTTTGTGTTAAATGTTATAGGAGTAGTCCTTTATGATGTTTACTTGGTCTAAAGACTCTAAACAAATATCTACAAAGGTCTAATGAAACTTGCTCACAAGTCACATCTAGTGCCTCTCCAACATTTTTGTCAACCCAATTACTTGCTTTGTGGAAAATATATCTTTAGTCAATTTCGTCAATGCCCTCCACAAGATGGAATCATATCAAGAATGTGATGCAATTACCTCCACAAAAGCACTTTTCTCAACTTGCAATGCATTTATTAGGGAAAAAAAAGGTTCACCGGTTCTCAAACTTATTATGCCGCGGTTGAAAAAAATATCCACATATTATTTCAACTTTTTAAATATGTTATGTGACTTATTTATATATATTTTAATAAGTAAAATTTAGAGAAAATTTAATTAAATTTTATAATTAGAGTCCAATTTTATATCATGTGTCATAAATTATTTATTTTTAAAGAGTTATTTTTTTAATTTTGGAGTCAAATGTGAAACTACATCATAAATATCAATTTAAGTGAGTTATTGCGTACAAAACCAAAAAGTCAATTATTGAATATCAAAAAATAGATAATTTATATTTTCAACTTAATAATATTCTTGCAAGAATTTTTAAAGAGTTAAAAAATATATATATAAGAATGACTATCAATAATATTTAAATTTAAATTATATATGTAAGAATTATATTGTGCATCTTAATATATATTTTAAGTATATTAATGCATATGCATGGAGTTAAAAGCTAGTTTAAATAATACACAAAGTTAGGTTTGAACAAAAAACCACTTCATCTGCATGATCATGCCTAAATCTACTAAATTGACCACAAATGTGGTCATCGCACCACTGGCCATGATGAAGGTGCAAAAACAGCAGTGCACCTGTGGTTCTCTCTTCAAAAAAAAATTTGCACCGCACCTATGAATATATATATATATATATATATATATATGTTTTACTGTATGTGTCGTATTACATGTTATGTTTTGTTTTGCAGGTTATATATCTGATTTTTTTTATTGTATTTAAAAAAAAAAAAAAAAAAAAGCTATTGTTAAGTTTATTAGTAGGAAATGGTGTTTATAATACTTGTTTTATAAAGGACATTAGTATTTTGGAACAATGATATCCTCCCATTGTCCATATGGCTATTTAATAAACACCATTTTATTTATTTATTTACTTTTAAAAAGAGCTCTGGGCTGACCCAAACCAGCCTAGCAAATAGATTTTTTTTTAATAGAAGAACCATGCAGGTAGTTGGTTTTTTTTTTTTAAAGAGTAGAAGAAGCATTTCACACCTAAAAACCTGTTCAGCTACTCTAAATCAACCCAAAACAAAAGAGAAAAAAAAAAAAAAATATATATATATATATATATATATATTTGGGTTGGCCCAAACGAGCCCAATTTTTCTTTTAAATTTTTAGTCTAGCACTTATCAAATGCCCACACTGCACGACGTACATTGTACACCCCTAAATATTCTTGTAAACTGTCAGGTAGTGGGTTAAAGTAAATTCCTTCAAACCACTTTAAAAGTAAACTTTGTTCATTTACTATACTTGTAAGTATAAAATTAAGCAAATATACTTCAAAAAAGCTTTTGTCGACCTGCTTGATTAAGTCGACATGTGTTATGGACTTTTTTACATATACTATCTTACAAAAATTGCTAAATTTCATGAGAAGTTTATATATTTCATGCTGTTTAAAAAAATCATTTTTCCTTTTTGTAGTATGTTCTAATTATTTGTAAGGACGTATTTAGATGAGTTTATTTTCATTTTTTTATAATTGTATAAAATATATTTATATATAAAAAAGACAATACTTTAAAAGGTTGGTGCATTTTTTTAAAGATTATTTGGAATGATGATTCAAATTATCTCGTGAGTCATGACATAATTTTTTAAAATTTTATGTTAACGATTACCTTAGAACAATTGTTAATAAACCATATTATAAAAGTTTTAACATCACTTTTATAAGAAATATAAAAACTGCCAATAAAATTAATTGCTTTATCATTTTTCATAAAATTTGTCTAAATATAGTTTATAGACCAGTACATTTAAGGCATACGTTAAGAGCACTTACATCAGTGGGTCTAAAATATAAAAAGTGCAAAAATTTACACAATTAGCATAAAAAACACATGCATCAAACATTGTAAAACTTTGTAAATATCCAAAATTGGTATAGTGACCGTGCATATATGCATAGTTACTGTAGTTTTGTATCTAATTATTTTATTCATTTCCCAATTTGTCTTGTCAACATAGTTAAGTAATTCTTTATATGACTCATTTGCACATTCTTAGGGGGAAAAATTCTACCTCGTGCACATTCGTAGGGGGAGAAAGTCATAGGAAGATGCATATACCAAGGGGGAGAAGACGTTTTTTTTTAGAAAACCTTGTTTTGTTTTGTTTTGTTTTATATTTTGCTAGTTTTCTCGTTGTTTATGGTACTTTAAGTTATGTTTAGTGTGGGTACCCGAGGATCGAGGAGAGAGCAAAAGGGTCGTAATATTGGCCCGAGGACCGAGGAGGAAGTTGAGGGGTCACAATAATGACATGAAGGTACTGTAAGTCACAGGCTCAAGGGAAGAAGCCGCCTGAGAAGGGGAGGTTAGGATCTGAAGAGAGTGGATGATAGTGGGCAATAGGGAAGCTTTAGGCTCGGACTAGCCTGTTGCATCCGCATTAATTAGGGGCAACAGTTTTATTAGTCGCATTAATGGGGAGGTGATTTGAGCAGTATAAGCCATAGTTAAACAGGTTCCTGCCACTATTTTCTCAAATGTGAAAGGTAACATGTGTCAGAATAGGAGGAGGATGAGGTAGAAATGAATGGTGTAGATGCGATGGAAGGGGGCTATATAAGGAAAGGAAAGGGCGTTGGAAAAATGAAGAGGTGTATGAGAGAAGAGCAGGGAACAGTGTTACTTTCCATTCAAATTTTGCTTCCTTAGGAGCCATTGTGTAAAGCTTAATGCTTATCCATTTCTTGAATATAAGTCTGATCTTTGAACATTAGTGTCTTCGGGCAAAGCCCATTGTTGTTATTCTTTCCCATCTCTTACAAATTTCATTGATTTGAGCCAAGTTTGAGGGGAACGTCTCATTATTCTAAGTGTGCTTGGGCTTTAACTCTCTTTTTTGGTCCCTACATTTAGTATCTATGCTTTATTGCTCTTATCGCATCGTGCTTATGTGTTGGACATGCATATATCTTTATGCTATTATGCTTTATTGGTTGCATGTTCGAATGATTATTTACTAGCCATATGGTCATTGTAGTAATTTCCATATGACTATTTTGGTATATGATCAAGTTGCTCACATGTTTCACATCATTTTTACTTGATCGCAATTTACTTTTTACATTATACTTGTCATTTTATTACTTGCTTTACCTTGATGATCTAATGTGTTTTGTGCAAGTGTTTCAAGTTATAGGTATATATGTTCTAAGTTCATCACAGCTTCTAGAATTAGGTGTGAGTGAGTTTTGCCATTGTTCCCAAATTCACGTTTAAGTCTAGAGTCTGTTTTAGGGTGTTTTGTCATGGAATAGCCAAAGAGAGAGATTGTTAAGTTATGATTTCTCTGATAACATTAGTGTTGGATTATTCCATGACAAAAAGTGTTGTAATTACATAAATTTGTTTCCTTGTATTTTTGTGGGATTTTATTATATTGGGTTTTAGTATTAAGTTGGTGAAGACTCAAACTTAATTGAAGATCAAGTGGATTTCGCAAGAAACTCGCGAGAAGCTAACCCGCGAAATAGCCACATGAGAAGCACATGACTGGAAGTTGAAGAGTCGTGCTAGGTTGTCAGTTTCGCGAGTGTCTCGCGGGTAAGGCCTTCCCGCGAAGTACTCGCGAAACATTCTGCCTGGAGGGTTTTTTAAGTGTGACTCTCTTAACCTTCACCCATACTATATATACCTTCATTACCCATAGCAAGAAACTCGCGAGAAGCTAACCCGCGAAGTAGCCACGTGAGAAGCGCATGACTGGAAGCTGAAGAGTCGTGCCAGGTTGTCAGTTTCGTGAATATCTCGCGGGTAAGGCCTTCCCGTGAAGTACTCGCGAAACATTCTACCTGAAGGATTTTTAAGTGTGACTCTCTTAACCTTCACCCATATTATATATACCCTCATTACCCACAAAAATCATAAGGAGGTCATTCAGAGAAAAAAAACCCTAGATAGGTTTTCTACAACACACACACACACACACCTATCTTTTAGAGAGAGAGCTACTCATCCTTAGAGAGAAATCATTCTAGCCTCTTCTCCTTTCCTCTCCCATTGTCATACCTTGAGAGGAGATTTGTATCCAAACACAACCCACACATTTTCAAAGTGTAGAGAGTGTTTTGGAGTTTGGGAAGATTTGGGGATTTGCCAAAAGAAGCCAGTGAGGCTTGGTGGATGCAATCGGGCGTATTGTATGATCCGGTGAGCTAGAGAAGACAAAGTTTCGTTTAGTTAATTGGTAGCAGGAGTTTGGAGGGCTCAAGTACATGGGGTAGACTAGGCTTGGAGAATTTTTTGTTATTTGTGTACTCCAAATTTATTCTCTAGTGGATCGATTACCGTTTGGAGGGTGGCGGAGAGGTTTTTTGCTGAGTTATTCGGTTTCCTCTTTGGCAACATCTTGGTGTTATCTCGTGATTGCATCTCTCTTCCCTTACTCTTGTACTTTACTTTATTGTCTGTTGTTCATGTTTATGCACTAGAGTAGTTATCAGTTTACTGCGCTTCATTTGCGCTTGTTCTGCACTTAGATAAATCAGAGTAAAAGCAATCTAGCCGTAATTTTTAATTAAGGGTCTAAACAAGCTCTTGTGTTTTCGCACAAATTTAAGCTTTTATTTATGTCAATCAAGTCGTGTGATTTATGTGTTAAAATTTAAAATCCTTGATGATGTCCTTATTCTTGAGTGGGACTCGGACTTGGTTTGTAGGCATGTGCACAATAGGGTGGGAATTGGACAAAGGCTTTGGGATTGAGACTTAAAATCTACCGGCCAGAAAGAGCCATACCCTTTGCCCCTTTCTTCGTCCCTGTGCCACTAAATATTTTATTATGCTTCACCTTTAAAGGAAGTCTATATCCTGTAGAAGGAAACGTATTTTAATGACAAATACCAAAAGGTACGTAAAGGAGTAACTGAAGCATTTCATTTCACCGTCTTCATTTATATATATATATATATATATATTTTTTTTTTAATAGGACGTTTTTATATTCTTTGTGTTAAATGTTATAGGAGTAGTTCTTTATGATGTTTACTTGGTCTAAAGACTCTAAACAAATATCTACAAAGGTCTAATGAAACTTGCTCACAAGTCACATCTAGTGCCTCTCCAACATTTTTGTCAACCCAATTACTCGCTTTGTGGAAAATATATCTTTAATCAATTTCGTCAATGCCCTCCACAAGATGGAATCATATCAAGAATGTGATGTAATTACCTCCACAAAAGCACTTTTCTCAACCTGCAAGGCATTTATTATGGAAAAAAAAGGTTCACCGGTTCTCAAACTTATTATGCCGCGGTTGAAAAAAATATCCATATATTATTTTAACTTTTTAAATATGTTATGTTATATATATATATATATATTAATAGGTAAAGTTTATGGAAAAAAAAGTTCACCGGCTCTCAAAATTATTATGCCGCGGTTGAAAAAAATATCCATATATTATTTTATCTTTTTAAATATGTTATGTGATTTATATATATATATATATATATATATATTAATAAGTAAAGTTTAGAGAAAATTTAATTAACTTTTACAATTAAAGTCCAATTTTGTATCATGTGTCATGCATAAATTATTTATTTTTAGAGAGAGTTTTTTTTTTTTTTTTTTTTTTAAATTTTGGAGTCAAATGTGAGATCACATCATAAATATTCATTTAAGTGAGTTATTACGTACAAAAACCAAAGAGTCAATTAATGAATATAAAAAAATAGACAATTTATATTTTCTACATAATAATATTCTTACAAGATTTTTTTAAGAGTTAAAAAATATATATATAAGAATGACTATCAATAATGTTTAAATTATATATATATATATATATATATATAAGAATTATATTAGGCATCTTAATGTATATTTCTTAAGTATATTCATGCATATGCATTGAGTTACAAGCTTGTTTAAATAAAACACAAAGTTAGGTTTGAACAAAAAAAAAAAAACCTCTTCATCTGCATGATCATGCCTAAATATACTAAAATTGACCACAAATGTGGTCATCGCACCGCTGGCCGTGATGAAGGTGCAAAAACATCAGTGCACCAGTGGTTCACTCTTCAAAAAATTTAAAAATAAAAAATAAAATTGCGCCGCACCTATTTATATATATATATATATATATATATATATGTTTTACTGTATGTGTCGTATTACCTTTTATATTTTGTTTTGCAGGTTATATATCTGATTTTTTTTTTTGTATTTAAAAAAAAGGTATTGTTAAGTTTATTAGTAGTAAATGGTGTTTATAATACTTGTTTTATAAAGGACATTAGTATTTTGGAACAATGACAATGATATCCTCCCATTGTCCATATGGCTACTTAATAAACACCTTTTTATTTATTTATTTACTTTTAAAAAGAGCTCTGGGCTGACCCAAACCAGAAGCCTATCAAATAGATTTTTTTTTTTTTTAATAGAAGAACCTAGCAGGTAGTTGGTTTTTTTATTATTATTATTATTATTATTTTAGAGTAGAAAAAACATTTCACACCTAAAAACCCGTTTAGCTACTCTAAATCAACCCAAAATAAAAGAGAGAGAAAAAAAAAAGAAAATGAAAAAGAAAAAGAAGAAGAAGATATTTGGGTTGGCCCAAAGGAGCCCAATTTTTCTTTTAAAATTTTAGTCCAGCACTTATCAAATGCCCACACTGTACCATGTACATTGTACACGGGCGGAGCCAGAGGGGGGCCGGGGGGGCACCTGCTCTTGCATATTAGTCTACTCTGGTTACTCCCTGACATAGAGAAAAAAAGAACTCCCACTTGAAAGTGACACAGGAAAAAGAAGTTACTCTCAAAGACCAAACTATGTACCTTTTCACTATTCTTATAAACTATGTACCTTTTCACTATTCTTATAAGCAGCTTTTGTCTGTCCAGTGTTGCACCTATTTCACTATTTTTTTTTATATTTGATATCATTATTTTTACAATTTTTACTGTGATAGCTTTTACAACATTTTATTATTAAGTGATGTTAGAGATATTACAAATTTTATTATTTATGTCTTACAAATTGGCATCTCACCAACCACAAAAAATAATTTCAAACATATATTTATTATATTGTTTAAGTAACACTAATCATATTTTTACCACATCAGTTTGTAAAATTTGTAGTAGCTATGACTATGAATTGGTTATTTTTGTTTATTTATTTTAATCCTATGACATATATTCATATTTTCTTGCAATTGTGTATTTATTTTGTTATTATTATTGATTAATATTTTTTAGATTAATTTTACTTTTAATATTGTTTTTTAATTTTGCCTCCTCTAGACTAAAATCCTGACTCCGCCACTGATTGTACATCTCTAAATATTCTTGTAAACTGTCATTGTGCACGCCGGAAATGAGGCTTTGGGCCTGGCCTCTCTTGGGCTCACAACTAATTTGTAAAGTGGGTTTAAGATTTCCTACTATGGGTAGTTCTTAGCACAAAGGCTCAATGAAGGTGTCTCGCTCTTTCTCTCTCTGTTACTTTTTTCCCTCTATTCTCTATTTCTTGTGAACCTTCTCCCCCCCACCCCTAAAAAATCCCTTCTTCCTCCAACTTCTCGTATTTATAACTACAGAGTAGTGGAGAGACCATGATTACTTTCATGGTTAGTGTAATGGGAGATCCAATATTATTGATCATAAGTGGGTGGTTAGGTGGGAGTGGAATGTGGTGAGAGTGGCCTTGGAACTTGGTTTTCACTTTCGCATATATGCTTGGCAGCGACGTTCCCTAAGGCACTGCCAGGTATATAAGGGATGATGTGTTCGAACGTTATTCTTTCTTCATTGCTCGGGAAAGGTTTGCCGAACAATAATCAAACGATGAAACTTGGGCCTGGATTTTGTGTGGGTTTGGACTGTGGTTCTAGGTAGAAATAGATTGGGGCCATGGGCCACGTTGTTTGGGCAGAGCTTACGGCCCGAATGGACCTGGGCATCCTGGTGCTGTACATTAGCCCCCCTTTGATTCAGGTCCGGTTGGTGGGAGGAATCAAGGAACCCGGTAGCACTTTTGTTTGAAAAAGGTTAGTAGGCAGAAGTTTGGGCGGTTTCAGAAACCAATTAACGCGCCCTCAAAAGGCGCGCTGTTTCAAGCTGTTTCGCTCAGCCGTCATCATTACTTGACAGTTTGTGAACCGACAAAACGTGCGTGTCAGTTGGCATTGGCATACGTAAAGTCTCCTTACTATCTGAGCCCCATTTATGATTGATTGGACGCCGCTCTTCCCTGTCAAGCCTCTATAAGTAGCCCGATACAAATCACTTTCTCGTTTTTTCACTCTTCACTTCCTGAAATTTCTCTCTACCGAGCATTCTTCTACGCGCTCACTTGTTAGTCCAGAGCCCCTTTTCTTCCCTAGAGCCTAAAGTAAGTTTCCTACCTCTTCCTTTTACTTCAACTTCTTTCTTCAACTTTAGATTTTAAGATGGGCTATGCTTTTCTTCTGAACACTGCGGCGTCTTTAACCACATTTAGGCAAAAGTTTGATATTCCTAATGATATGGAGGTGGCGTATTGCCATGAGAGCAAATTCGATCTCCACAGAGGGGGACATACTGCTTTCTTTCCCTTAATGGCGATTCTGGAGGGTGGGGTTAGGTTCCCCATGGACCCTCTCTTACTCTATACACTTAGGTATTACGGGCTGTGCCCCGACCAACTTCCTTCCAATTTTTACCGGGTGGTTAGTTGCGTCAGTTGGTTGAACCATACATTCAGCTTGCAATTAAACCATCATGACATAAACCATATGTACAGTCTATGTGGAATTAAGACTATGAACTATTAATTAAAAGTTAGGGATACACGGGTACGACTGATATCATGCCTGCCTGACTCCAATAGGAATTCGGCCGGGGAGTTCGTCCAGGTACGCGGCAATTGGTTTGCCAGAGAAATCCTTTGCCCCCTCTCGCGCAGTGAAGTGGGTTCGTATTGACCTCTAACTTGACTGTTTTTTTACTTGTGGTTGTTTTACTTACTTGAATACTGACACAGTGTTTCGTCCATATGCATATATATAAATATATATATATATATATGTATGTATTTTTTCAGACGGCAAAGTGTTTACCCCGGACATCAGGGTAGTTCACGTCAGGGATCTGAACTTCGTACTTAGGTCTGAGATATTCGTTCACTGGGACGGGTAGCTCCGAGCGTCCCATCTAATCCTTGGGATCAAACCGGTCTACTCTACCTGGCAACCTTTCAAGCAAGCGCTTTTGGTAGATAGTCCCCTTCTATCATACATCGACGTTCGGCACGCAAATTTTCTTCCACCGAACTTTACAGTGGGAGAGGCCCGGGAACTTGGTCAAAGATATATTTGTTCGGACGAGCTTGCCCTGTTATGGGACGAATCAGCGGAGTGCGTGTCTCGATGTCTCCGGGAACTTGCTCACGTGCCTATTAAGGAAGAGAGTCCCGCTCAAGAGGAACCCGCCCAACCCGAAGAGCCAGTTGATCCCGAGGCTCCCGTGCTGATAACCGAGCAAGTGGCCTTTGACATTACCGACCTTTCTGACACTGAACCTGATCGTAGTGGAGACATTGTGACCTGGAAGACCTTGACTATTGATCGTTTTATGCCCGGCGCAAGGCAGGCTGTGCAACAGCAACCACCACAAGGCCAAGGCCAAACACCTCCCCCCCTACCTCCTTCCCAAACTGGACGAACCCGAAAGAGGCAACGAGTTAATGAGTAGACTTCTACCGGTCCGGGAGACATTATAACTCGGATCCCCCCCCCCAACCATCCAGGGGTATCGTTATACAGGAGCCACAAACTCAAGCCGAGGCGGGCGCAGCGTCCTCTTCCCAAACGGTGCAGCCATGGCAACCCCAGTTTTACTTGGACAACAAGCCACTTCCCGTGAGCGCTAGCGTGCGGGCGTGGGAGAAAGGTGAAGGGGGTTGCGTTGCCCAAAGCCTGGTGCACGGGCTTCTCTTGCCCGAGAATGTACACGCTTATGAGTAGGGGACGGAGGGGACGGAAGAGTCTATGGGAAGAAGATTGCAATGGTTTATCGTCGCGGTAATTTTTTTTTTTTTTACTTACCGACTTCCTACTAGCCTTTAGGCACATTTGTTATTTATTATCGCCATTAGATATATATATATATATATATATATATATATATATATTTTTTTTTTTTTTATCATCAGTACTATTTTAATTTTTTGTTTCTTATTTTCTGCTGCGTTAACCCCCGTGGTTTCATTAGGCTGCTCAGCTGGTTCACATCATTAATGGGCGTATGAAGGAAATTTTCGAGGGGCTGACCGGGAGAGGGCCACAAGGGAGGCGGTTGCTAAGACAGCAAAAGAGAAGATAAAGGCCGTCGATACTATCGAGAAAAAGGTCGCTGTCACGGAAAAGGCTAGGGCGTTGGCAGAAAAGAGGTCCGCGGAACTTTCGGTGAAACAGAACGAAACGGATGTAAATTTAGCCGAGGCGAAAAGTTTGAATACTGCTCAAGCCGAGGAACTTGCCGATCTGAGAGCTGCTTTGGGGGCTGCTGAAGAAAAATGGTATCATGAAGGGTTTGCAGACGCAAAGAATTTCGTGGAGTCGGTTGTGAATCAAGCTCGGAATATTTTCCATGCATACATATTTTCCTAATGGTCAACAATATTTGCGGTGTAGAAAATCGAGGGTTGGATTTTTGTTCTTAGGATATTTTTATGGCATAAGGCTTTCACTTGCTCGGTGATAGTAATTGAACCGGGTAGCAGGTTTCCATAGGATATTTAGGTGGTAGAAGGTTTCCACCTGCTCGGTGATAGTAATTGAACCAGGCAGCAAGTTTCTGTCCTTAGAATAGTTTGTAAGGTTTTCACCTGCTTGGTGATAGTAATCGAATCGTGCACCAAGTTTTCGTCCTTAGAATGGTTTTTTAGGTTTCCACCTGCTCAGTGATAGTAATCGAACCGGGCAGCAGGTTTCTGTCCTTAGAATAGTTTGTAAGGTTTCCACCTGCTCGGTGATAGTAATCGAACTAGGCAGTAGGTTTCTGTCCTTAGAATGGTTTGTAAGGTTTCTGCCTGCTCGATGATATTAATCGAACCGGGCAGCATGTTTCGGTCCTTAGAATATTTGTGTGGCAGAAGGTTTCTTCCTGCTCGGTGATAGTAATCGAACCGTGCAGCAGGTTTCTGTCCTTAGAATAGTTTGTAAGGTTTCCACATGTTCGGTGATAGTAATCGAACCGGGCAGCAGGTTTTTGTCCTTAGAATGGTTTGTAAGGTTTCTGCCTGCTTGGTGATATGGATCGAACTGAGTGTCGATAACTGAATAGAGTATGTCTGCATGAGAAAATACCACCATTTTCATTAGTAAAACACATACGTGACATTACATTCAACCTATAATTCAGTGATAAAACTTCCTCAGGTTGTGGACATTCCACGGCTGAGGTAATGGTCTCTCGTCTAGGTCCTCCAAGTAATACGCTCCTGCGCCAGCGATAGCGGTAACTCTGTAAGGCCCTTCCCATGTCTGTGCCAACTTCCCGGCATTTGTATCTCGCATGTTCCCCATGACCCTTCTCAGCACCAAATCTCCAGCGCCAAATTTCCTCGTTTTCACATCTCGGCCATATCGCTGAGCAAGTTTTTGCTGATACTCTGCCAGCCATATAGTTGCCGCTTCACGGCATTCTTCCAAACTATCCAAATGTTTCACCATCATCTCATCGTTTTGGACGGGATCGAATCCTACGAGTCACGCACTGCATGGATTTATCTCGGTGGGTATTACGGCTTCCGCTTCGTATGTTAAAGAGAATGGGCTCTCCTCCGTGGATCTTCTAGGGGTAGTTCGGTATGCCCATAAGATGTTTGGTAGCTCTTCGGCCCATCTACCCCTTGCACCATCCAACTTTTTCTTCAATCCGTTCAGGATTACCTTGTTGATGGCTTCAACTTGATCATTGCTTTGCGGATACACTGGGGTGGAGTACCTGTTTTTGATACCGAGACCACTACAGAAAGTGTGAAAAGCCTTACTATCAAATTGCAGCCCATTATCGAATATCAGTGAGTCCGGCACCCCAAATCTTGTGACTATGTTCTTCCACACTAACTTCTTCACGTCTACATCCCAGATATTGGCCAAAGCCTCAGCTTCCACCCACTTGGTGAAGTAATCGATAGCCACGAGCACGAACTGGCGATTACCTGTTGCCCGGAGAAATGGGCCGAGAATGTCCAGCCCTCATTGCGCAAAGGGCCATGGACTGCTGACCGGGTTCAGATGGCTAGCCGGCTGGTGAATTAGGGGGGCATGCTTTTGGCATTGTTCACACTTTTGTGCATACTCGACGGCGTCCTTCTGCATCTGCGGCCACTAAAACCTCTAAGTTATTGCTCGGTGTGCCAGTGAGCGTCCCTCTACATGACTTCCACATACCTCGTTATGTAGCTCAGCCAAGAGCTCCTCCACTTTCTAGGGGTGTAAGCATAAAAGGTACGGCCCTCCGAAAGACCTTCGGTACAGCTTGCCATCTGTTGACAGCCAATATCGAGCAGCCGTTCGGCGAATCTTCTTGGTCTCCTTCTCGTCACCTGGAACTCGATCCTCCGCTAAGAAGGTAATAATTGGGTCCATCCAACATGGCCCGGCTGCTGAAACCGCGACGACTTCATTCCTTGTTACACCTGCGTTATCTGCTACACAAATGCTCGGCTCTGCTATAAGCTCCACTCTGATTAACCGTAGGACTTCCTCGATCATTGAAGATGCCAGCGTAGCTAAGGAGTCAGCATGTCTGTTCTGCGCCCGGCCCACTTGGGACATTTTTGTCGTACCGAACTTGCTAATAATTTGCTTCGTCGCTTGCAAGTATGCTTTCATCCAAGGATCTCTGGCTTCAAAGATGCCTTGTACTTGGTTAACTACCAACCAAGAATCTGAATACATCTCCACATCCTGGGCTCTCATTTCCAAAACAGCTCTCAGTCCGGCGAGTAAGGCCTTGTACTCGGCTTCATTATTAGAGGCCTTAAACCCTAGCCTAAAAGAATGCTCTAATCGTATTCCTTCAGGAGTGATAATAACGATCTCAGCACCGGCACCCAGGGCGCTTGAAGCTCCGTCCACAAATACCTTCCATGGGTGACTCTCCACAAGGCAAACTATCTCCTTGATGTTTTTAGGTGAAAATTCGGCAACAAAATTTGCAAGGACCTGGCCTTTCACTGAGTTTTGCGGTCGGTACCGTATGTCAAAAGAGCCAAGCCGAGTTTCCCATTTAGCTATTCGGCCTGTGAAGTCTGATCTCTTCAACAACGACTGTAAGGGATATTTGGTCAATACGTATACCGCATGAGCCTGAAAGTAATGCGGTAACTTCCTCGTGGCATGGATTAGGGCTAATACCAACTTCTCCAGAGGTAAGTACCTTGTCTCGGCATCGACTAGAGTCTTGCTGATGTAGTACACGGGTTGCTGCACTCCTTGGTCCCTCAGTAGCACGGAGCTCACAGCATGATCGGACATGGACAAGTACGTGAATAAATCCTCACCAGGTTTCAGGGCTGCCAGCATGGGTACTTGCACCAAATAATCCTTCAGATCCCGAAAAGCTTTGTCACACTCTTCGTTCCACTAAAATCTTTTCCACTTCTTCAAAAGTTGATAAAATGGTCGGCAACGATCTGCGAATTTGGAGATGAACCGATTAAGGGCAGCTAGCATCCCAGTTAAAACTTGTACTTCTTTCAGATTGCTCGGTGGCTTTAATCTTTTCACGGCTTCAATCTGGTCAGGGTTGACCTCTATTCCCCGATTAGTGATCAGATACCCCAAGAATTTTCCAGACCCCACACCAAACGCGCACTTCTCAGCATTAAGGCGTAGCTTATGTCGCCAAAGCACCTCAAACACCCCCTGAAGATCCTCTACATGCCGTACTTCCTGTTTACTTTTCACCACCATGTCATTTATATACACTTCAACCGTATGTCCTATCTGGTCTCGGAACATCCTTGTCATCATTCGTTGGTACGTGGCCTCAACATTCTTTAACCCAAAAGGCATCACAGTGTAATGGTAATTGGCATCCGAGGAGATGAATGCCACCTTTTCTTGGTCCTCGAGCACTAGGGCGATCTGATAATACCCCTGAAAGACATTTAAAAAGCTCATCCTTCGATGTCCGTACGTTGCATTCACTAACTGGTCGATCTTTGGCATGGGAAACAGGTCTTTTGGACATGTTCGGTTCAAATCTGTGAAATCCACGCAAACCCTCCACTTGCCGTTCTTCTTCTTTACCACTACGGTATTTGCTAACCACTCTAGGAAGAAGATTTCCCTTATTGCCCCAGCCTCCTTCAGCCTTTGGACTTCCACTTTTACTGCTTCGACGCGCTCCTTAGCTAATCTCCTTGGCTTCTACTTCTTAGGAGGGAAGGAGGGGTCAACTTTAAGTCTATGGACAATGAACTTAGGATCCACTTCGGGCACTTCATATGGACTCCATGCGAACACATCCACGTTCCGTATCAGGAGTAACAACATTTCTACTTTATCCAAGTCGTCCATGCTTTTTCCTATCTGGAAACACTTATCAACATCTGGCAATATCTTTACTCTCATCATTTCCTCGGCACAACCACCCCCCTTCTCCCCTCGGGGATCCTATAATTGCTATAGAGGGATCCCTTGCAGGGGGTCTTTCTGCTCGGCATTCTCCTTCTGATCGGCTATCTCCTTCCTCTAGTTAACTATGATGACTAAACATTGCTTCGCCGTCTTCTGGCTTCCCCTTACCACAACAATACCATGCTCGGTAGGAAACTTCACTTTTACATGCAGGGTGGACGGGATAGCCCCCATTGCGTGGATCCATGGTCTTCCTAGTATCACAGTGTACGGGGAGAAAGAAGCTACCACTATGAACGTTACTGTCACCTCCTTACCTTCCATATTCACGGGCAAAGAGATTTGCCCCTCATGTACTACGACTTTGCCATCAAACCCAACCAAGGGTGTACTGTACTTAGATAGGTCCTTGTTCCTCAATTCGAGCCTCCGGAACAGGTCCGGATACATGACATCGGCCCCGCTTCCTTGGTCTACCATCACTCTCTTCACCAAGAAGCCGCTTATCCGGGCTGTAACCATTAACGCATCGTCGTGCGATTGGACCATTCTCTCCAAATCGTTATCATCAAAAGCAAAAGGTTCCCGAGCAAGCTTTATCTTCTTCCCCGACAACTGTGCACCCGAGCTTCCTTCCACGAGGACTACCACCAGCATCTCTTTCCTCCCTATGGCGGCGTAACCCCCAAGGTCGGCATGGATGACCTCAATAATCCTAATAGGAGGTGGGAGGTGGTTCCCTTTTTTTGGGTTACCCTACTCTGTTTCTCAGTTCTTTGCGTCCATCACGAATTCTTTCAAGTAGCCAGCCTTTGCCAGCTGCCCAAAATGATCCCTCAATACCCGACACTGCTAGTAGTATGTCCTTTGTCTTTGTGATAAGTACAGTACAAGTTTTGATTCCTCCTAGACGGATCGCCTCCCATCTTGTTCGGCCATCTGAAGTACGGTTTGTGCTTAATCTTGTCTACAATTCTATGCACTAGCTCCTTGAACGTTACATTTATTTCCCCTACTTGTGCCTCTAGCTCCTGAATCCTCAACCCCCTCGAGCCTTGGGTGGGAAATTATTCTGTCGAGAACGATTCACCATTGGAGCCTTACCTTTGCTTTGTAACTGATCATCCTTCAGTCGATTGTATTCTTCAATACGCCTCATCAACTGCCTCATGTCCTCGGCTGGCTTCTTAGTTAGCGATTCCCGTAGTCCGGAATCCTCGGGTAATCCCATCCTAAAAGTGCTTACCGTGATCTTCTTGTTGCCATCGCCTATCTCATTGTAAAGTTCTCAGTACCGGCTATCGTAATTACGAAGGGTTTCACCTACCCTCGTTTTCATGGATAGCAACGTGTCTACCGGTTGTGGTACTTGGTTGCAGGTTACAAACTGGGCACCAAACTCCTATATCAACTTAGCAAAATTGTGGATGGAGCCCTTCCGCAGCCCATTAAACCATCTTAGAGTGGTGGGGCCGAGGCTTGAGGGAAATACCTTGCACATTAGCGCATCATTATGAGTGTACAGAGACATCATATGAATGTAGCGGCTGACGTGCTCCATTGGATCCGTTTTCCCATCGTAGGAATTAAATGGAAGGCATGTAAATCTGTCTGGCATCGGGGCCCGCTCAATGTCATCTGAGAGCGGCGATTGTGCAGCTCTGCATAGTGCATGACTCATTGCATCCATGGTGGCATTATGGGGATGTCGTTCTTCTGGGGAATCTGAACCCTGGTCTGCATATTCCTGCAAACGCGAAAGGTTCCAGCGTTGACGGGATCCTCGTAAATGTGAACGTTCTCGGTGTTGACGGGACTCCCGTGAATGCGATCGTTCTCAGTGCAGACGAGAACCAGATTGATTAGACCCCGCTTCATAGCAATCTTCCCCCGTGTCGAATCTCCTTTCTCGGTTGCCTCCGTCCCTTCTATGGTACCTGCCCCCTGCTTCTAACTCTAGATCTCTCACCAGTCTAAGTAACCGCTTTAACTCTTCATCTCTTTCGTCGAATTGTCTGTACCCTGAAGCATCTGACATCGTTCGTTGTGTTTGGTACGACCCCTCTCCAAGGTCGAACTGCTCCTTCTCTTACTCATGATCCTTGTCTTCACGTCTTTTTTGCTCCGCTCTCGCCAGGTTGATCCTCGAGAAGACCCTATTGAACCGCTTTTAGCATCACTCCCCGAACGTCTTCCAGACATTTTTCCGCGATTGAGCCTCTGTTGAACCACAGCTTTGTAGGAGATTCCCACAGACGGCGCCAATTGTGCGCGCTGGAAATGAGGCTTTTGGGCCTGACCTCTCTTGGGCTCACAACTAATTTGTAAACTGGGTTTGGGATTTCCTACCATGGGTAGTTCTCAGCATAGAGGCTTAATGAAGGTCTCTTGCTCTTTCTCTCTCTGTTACTATTTTCCCTCTATTCTCTATTTCTTGTGAACCTTCTCCCCCCCACCCCCAAAAAATCCCATTTCTTCCTCCAACTTCTCATATTTATAGCTACAGACTAGTGGAGAGACTATGATTACTTTTATGGTTAGTGTAATGGGAGGTCCAATATCATTGATCATAAGTGTGTGGTTAGGTGGGAGTGGAATGTGGTGAGAGTGGCCTTGGAACTTGGTTTCCGTTCCCGCATATATGCTCGGCAGTGACGTTCCCTAAGGCACTGCCGAGTATATAAGGGATGGTGTGTTCGGACGTTATTCTTTCTTCATTGCTCGATTAGCCGAGCAATAATCAAGCGATGAAACTTGGGCCTGGAGTTTGTGTGGGTTTGGACTGTGGTTCTAGGTAGAAATAGATTAGGGCTATGGGCCACGTTGTTTGGGCAGAGCTTATAGCCCGAATGGACCTGGGCACCCTGGTGCCGTACAATCATGTAGTGGGTTAAAGTAAATCTTTTCAAACCAGTTTAAAAGTAAATTTTGTTTATTTACTATACTTATGAGTATAAAATTAAGCAAATATACTTCAAAAAAGCTTCTATCGACCTGCTTGATTAAGTCGACATGTGTTATGAACTTTTTTACATATACTATCTTACAAAAATTGCCAAATTTCATGAGAATATTTTATATATTTCATGCTGTTTAAGAAAATCATTTTTCCTTTTTGTAGTATGTTCTAATTATTTTTAAGTACATATTTAGATGAGTTTATTTTCATTTTTTATAATTGTACAAAATATATTTATATATAAAAAGACAATACTTTGAAAGGTTGGTGCATTCTTTTTAAAGATTATTTGGAATGATGATTCGAATTATCTCGTGAGTCATGACATAATTTTTTAAAATTTTATGCTAACGATTACCTTAGAATAATTATTAATAAACCATATTAGAAAAGTTTTAACATCACTTTTATAAGAAATATAAAAATTGTCAATAAAATTGATTGTTTTATCATTTTTCATAAAATTTGCCTAAAAATAGTTTATAGACTAGTACATTTATGATATACATTAAGAGCAATTGCATCAGTAGGTGTAAAATACAAAAAGTGCAAAAATTTACACAATATAGCATAAAAAACACACACATCAGACATTGTAAAACTTTGTAAATATCCAAACTTGCTATAGTAACCGTGCATATGCATGGTTACTGTAACTTTGTATCTAATTATTTTATTCATTTCCCAATTTGGCTCCTTTTTTTCTCTCTCTCTTCTCCCTTTGAAACGAACTCAGATTTCTTATCTTCTCTTCTCCATCATCTTCTTTTTCCTTTGTTACACAACGACACACCCACAAGGACAAACCAACGGAGAGACACAAGCCAATAGATAGATAGCACTCTTGTAAAATTGACTCACCAACACATATAGATCGGCGCTGGTGGCTTGTGGATCAGTTGATTAGTGCTAATGGCTTATGGATTGGTGGCAGAGATGTCATTTGTGGGTCAACGAAAATGGATCGATGGATTGGTGATGGAGATTAACGTTTTTGGGTCGACTGGGTTGGTAGATCAGTGCTTGTGGAGGAGATCAGTGCTTATGATAAGGAAGAAAATCTGTCTGTGAGAGAGAGAGAGAGAGACGTTGATTGAGAATCTAAGTTTGAGAAGCTAAAGAGATTAGAGAGATAAGGACAAAAAATAAAAGCATCAAATAATAATAAAAAATTAAAAAAATATTATTATTTAAATAAAATATCTGATATGGGTGTTTTTGAAAAGTGGTTGTGTAAAATATAAAAAGTAAATTTTAATGCTGAAATAGTCAGAAAAATTTTCAAAGAGTGATGCTAATGCTCTAACATTTCCCTTTTTAAAATCAAGAAAAAAAAAAAAGAGTCAAGATTTCCTGTTCTTGGATTGCCTAAGACAAAGATCTGTTTTTCTAACCTTGTTTAAAAAAAAGACAAGATTTATTCGGTTCATACAAGGCTTTAGCTTCTGTCCTAGGATTTGGAACACCTTACACGAACCAATCGCAATTGACCCATAACATTCACACCCTGACCCTCCAATGTTTTTATTACAATATCGTCAAATATCTAAAATACCCCTAAACATTTTTCACCCTCTTTTATCTTTAAACCAAGGATCCCATAGTAACTTCACACCGCAACAAAATCCACTTGTAAGGGCAAGAATCCCCTACTTTCCAAATCCAAAGCTCGTACTCTGGTCTTTCCTCCTCATGCGAGTCCACGATTCTTAACGTACACCTCTCTCCTCAGTTTCCTACAGATCCCATTTGTTCTTTCTTCTTCTCGGCCATGTCTTCAAGACCATTTGCTTCTCTTCCTCTTAGCCTTCACATTGTTGCTTCCTTCTCACAGTTCTGTACACCCGCTTGTAACTCTAGCGCATTTGGGAGATAAGTAAGGACCTCTGAAATCCGTTCAAAAAATGGAGATTTCCAGTGGGGTCTTGGTTGTTTTGATATTTCTCTGCTTTTTCGCATCTGGGTCCTTCTCTATCGAGGATTTTCACCAAGCGTGAGTGATTTTTAATGCTTTTGGTTTTTTTAGTTGTCTGGATTTGAATCTGAGGCTAATTGGATTTGTTTACTGCTTCAATTGGTTTTAGAATAGTTAAACTGATAAAGTTCAATTTTTTTTGCTTGAATGTTATGGAAAGTTGCAATTTTGAATTGGGTTCGTTGTAATTTTCGTGATCTTGGTGATACGTTTTTGTAAAACCGTTGGTTGGCACTTTGTGTGCACTTTTTATAGCTTTTAGGAGCAATGTTTGGTTTGGTTTGGTTTTTCTTTTCACAAAGAAAATCGCTTTCAGTGTGCTAATTGAACAGTACCTATATTCTATCTTAGTTTCGTTGTACCTAAGAGCCTTTAAACAACCAACCGTTTTCAGTTTTTTTGAAAATACATGTCTCGGTGAAAGAGTGTGTGAAAATATGTGTAATGTTGTTTAAAAATTGAAAATATGTGTTTAAGTTGATGTACCAAACATGCCCTAAATTTCTTGTTAGTTTCATTGTACCAAACATTGATAATTTGGTTTTTATGTGATCATGGTAATGTGAAGTAAAACAATGTAGTGCTTGGACTATGAGATAATTAGGCTAAATTATGACCTTTAAATTCAATTTAAGTTGATAGAAAATGAATGATGACCTAGCAGGTTCAAGAGAAGTAGGTTCTTAGTTTATGGAATAGCATAGGTTGGGCTGGTTCTTTTGGTTTGAGGCAGTGAAAAGGTGAAGAAAATTAATTGAATGTGGCTATTTTAAACTTGAAAAATAATTGAATTTGGCCATTTGAAGGTTTAGATTTAGATGTGCAGTGATTCCTAGCAAACTTTGGTGAGTAGATGTAGCTATAACTGGCTTAGTGCCATATATGATACATCTCCTGAAGTTTCTTTGGAGAATTATTCAACTGTGCTTCTTTTCTATTCTCCTATGTCTAGGTCCTTTGGTCCATAATGCAGTCATCATGGTTGGGTTGTAGGTATATCTTATATGAGGAAAATATTTGGCTGTGAGGAAGAATTTATATTGTTGGATCTAGACTCAACATATATTTTGTAGGATGGTATCAATCTAATTTATGCTCAGCGATGCTCTTGCATTAGAATTCAATCCTTGTGTTCTGCTTATCTAGCTCATGACTTCTCTCTGGGCAGAATTTATATCCATCATGACCAAACTTTGAATTACAGTAGCATAAGCCTGACCTATCAAGATATTCAAATCTTACACACACACACACACACACACAAGAGACCTATGCTTCACCTTATAGCCTTTATGGATAAAGGGAAAAAAAAAAAAACAAAACTTACAACTTTTGTGGGTTTTATTTTTTTCTTTAGCTCATTATTTTTGGATTTTTTTAAATTTTTTTTATTGTGACGGAGGTACTTGTTTCCCCAAGGCTGCCATGCCAAAATGCTATGCTTATTATGCACTCTTTTTCTTGCATTGATATAGAGATTACTAGCTTTTGATCATTGTACACTAGATTTTTCTTTTCTTTTATACATTATAGAAGTTAATGCATGAATTTTTTTTTTTTTTTTGGGTACATACAGGTTTCCTATTGTGGAACCTGATCCTGGTCATACAAAACTTCGTCTTTCAAGGGAAGGCCTGGAGGCCATTGGGAGGATAACAACCCCTATTGCAGCTGTTGCTGTAAGTCTGAGATCTGTCTTCCTGAGCATCTAGTACTTGGTGTTTTTTTCCAGTTGAATAAGATTAACAGATATCTTTCAAATCTACGTTGTTTTATTTTGCTTAATATTAGAAACCATCTTTGATTCTCTGAACACACTTGGGGTGACCATTTATGGGCTGATTGCTTTCTAATAAAGTGGTTACTTAATGTTATGAAGGAACAATGTTTTCTCCATTTGCTTGAATCTTCTACCCATGGTTTGTTTCCACAGAGCTTACTGATATTTTTTACATTTTTCTGTTCTAGTACCACTCCACCTTGCTTATAATTAGACATTTTACAACTTGAAGCCATGGATTTAAAACTGAATCTAGATACAGTAAGTTTGGAAATCTAAATCTGTGGATTGCCATATAATTAAGTAATAGCATTTTGTGAGAAGCCTTTCATGACTTTCACTAGTCCATTCTGTGATGATAAGAGTGCATCAAATTATTGTTTCTGATCAGTTGTACTTTCTTAAGAAATTGTATCTAAGTAGTAAAGATTATCTTTATTTTCTTTTCTTTTCTTTTCTTCTTCTTCTTCTTCTTCTCCCTTTTTTTTTTTCACCTGTTTTGAATCTCCCTTGATCATTATATTGTCAGGTTATTGGGCCGTACCGCTCTGGAAAATCATTTTTGCTCAATCAACTTCTCTCCCTCTCTTGCTATGAAGGTCTGAATTTGTTGTATCCTTATTTCTTCTTTCATAAAATTGATTAATTTTAATGACGTAATATCTCTAAATGTTCTATTACCTCCCAGGGTTTGGTGTTGGACACATGCGTGACACAAAGACAAAAGGTAAAGGCAGATGTAACCTTGATGTTGTGGAACTTACGTGAATAAAAAATAGATCATGATGTGGTGGATATGCTTATCTGTTTTTGTAGTATCATTTGAAAGGTCTCTTGTTCTCTTTTACAGGAATATGGGTTTGGGGAACCCCAATAGAATTGGATATTGATGGAGTTAGAACCTCTGTCTTTTACCTTGACACAGAGGGATTTGAAAGTATTGGGAAATCTAATGTATATGATGACCGGTAATCTCTAATATGTTGTGTAATTTCGGTTTGCAATTGCTGGTTGTAAATATTTTGCGTGCTTTACATCTCTAATATCTGCTTTTGCAGGATTTTTGCTCTGGCAACTGTCATGAGTTCTGTGCTCATCTATAACCTGCCTGAGACAGTTAGTTGCCCTGACTTTTACTTCTTCATCATTTTGTTAATTTCTCTTGCTTGGAACTAAACTACTTTCTTAGTTTACTTACGGACCAAATCTGAGGTTGAGGATGAGAATAGTAGGATAGTCATTTCCTGGATTTTGTATGTGTGTGGTTGTAGAGAAGAAATATGGTTCCAACTGTGAATATGATATGTTCTGTCTTGGATGTGGGTGGCTATGAGAGATCGCAAAAAACATGAGAAAACATCTCCTGCTTTGTAGGGGCACAGAGTGATGGATGATATAGAGAATCCACTTACAAAAGATTTATCATGTCATTAGTTAAGACAGTTCTTTTTAGGTTCTTGAGATGCCAATTACATATGAGCCTCTACTTCATTTGCTAGGTTTTAGGAAGCAACTGTTGTTCAAGCCCGTATTTCACTTTGGCACGTCTTGGTTAATATGGCTATATTAATTTGTTTGTCTCATTGTGTGCCTAGATTCGTGAAGCTGACATCTCTCGGCTGTCATTTGCTGTTGAGCTTGCTGAAGAATTTTATGGGAGGTATACAATACAATTACCCAAGTTCTTTATGAAGCATTTTATGTTATTATAGCGTTGGTGGTTTTGAACACCCTATTTTTATTACCAAAACTAACTTTATTCTTCTGGTTTAATGTACAATAAACATCACATGGTAAATAGAGTGAAGGTAATTTTCAAACCCTTGTATATTTTTTTTAAATTGTACATTTTCTTATAATGAGTTTTATTACTAACACTTTGTTATGCATTTGAATGGCTGGGTACTTTCATAGGGCCAAGATATTGCCTTTGAACCTGCAAAGCTTTTGTGGCTTATCCAGCGTGATTTTCTACGTAAGTTTAGAAATGCTTTCCTAGGATATTTTTTGTTGAACTATGAATTAAGAAAGTTCCAAGCGTTTTTGGATCCAATCACCTTTTTCTTAAGCTTGCAAGATCAAGCTGTAAAAATTAAAATGGATGTTAACAAGTTTTTGACTTGGGAGATTCCCAAAGGATGGTGCCCCACTTTTGTAGTTAGATGGAAACTGATATTGTTGGTGGTGTTTTACAGAAGGGAAGTCTGTGCAAGAAATGGTGGATGAAGCTCTTCGACATGTGCCTAATAATGATGGTAAGTTTGTTTTTACCATACTTGCACTCGTTCTGTATGAATTATATTACAATACCCTTACTGCAACTTTATAACAAATTTTTGATAGTGGGGCACTTGTCATGTTTGCAGGGGACAAAAATATTGATATGGTAATTTCTCTTCCTGATGCTGCTTTGTCAATTATCAATAAATGACTACTCTGGAATTCTAAGTTTACTCTTTTGTAACTTTATCAGGTTAATCAAATCCGTGACTCGTTGGCTGTTATGGGTGATAACAGCACAGCCTTTAGCTTACCACAAGTATGTGTTTGCATCAGCTTGTATTAATCTCTTCCAGCTCTTCCTCCCTTCTCTATCTTTACTCTTTACTCTGCTAGTTAACCTAAGTAATAACAAACAACCAGGTGGTTAGTTGATATGGCATGCTGGCTTCCTAAACTTATTGTGAACATCTAGTTATGTTACAAGGACACTTCAAATGTTTTTTTTTACCCTTGCTGGATGACATGACATGGGAATGGCACTTATGGGTGTTGGATATGAGTTGTATATACCTTTTGTGCATTAAATGTGTCTGGCAGAGGAATAGAGGAGTTCATGCTTGACGTTGCCTTGATTGTCTTCTTCATATTTTCATTTTGAATGACTTATGGCATATAGGAAAAGTTTTCCTGTCATTCAAGGATTGAGGAAAAGTTGGATTTGCCTGGTAATCTGGGAAAAATGTTGCTGTTAGAATTATGGTTAAGTTATTAAATTCACCATTTCTAATTGCTTAAGCTTTTGAGAGAATTGGTAATTTAACATGGTATCAGAATAGGAGATCCTAAATTTGATTCCTGTCTTTACTCTACCTCCCATTTAAAATATTAAAAATCCCACGTGTAAGTTATTGAATTCACAATTTTCTAATAGCTTAAGCTTTTGGAAGAATCGGTAATTTAACAATTGCAATTCTTTTTCAAAAATTATATTAAGGAAAATAAGTTTTTTAAAAAGTTGTAGTCTTCACATACATGAATAATCCATATTCTGGTTCATTTATTTTTAACATCCAATAATAGTTGGACTGTGCCCTTTATTTTAATGTTGGGAATTTCACTTGAAACTGAAATAGCCTGCTTTTGAAATTTATTTCCAGGACTTGTTTATGAGTGTTTTCAGAAATCTGTTTCTAAATATTTTTCCGGAGAATAAGAAGAAAGTTTAGAAACATGTTGCTTCCTAATCTGCAAACCCCAAAAGGGGTAAAATTTTTTTATGATGTTTTAAAATTGATTTTTTTCAAGAATAATCCTGTCAAAACAATTTTTAAGAATGTGTTTGGAAAAACATCCCCCCCCCCCCCCCCCCCCCCCCCCCCCGCGGGGTTCTTTTTTTCCCCTGTTTTTGTGAATCTGAGAACAGGAAACATGTTTTTAGCAGGAGGCAAGCAAACTCTATCCTTATTCTGACATTGCACATTCGTTAAAATTTGTGAGTTTCACTATACAAAGCCTTATTCCAGAAGTCTTTATTTTTACCACCTTGATGGTGTTCAGATCATTCTACACGCAGAGGGTTATTGGCAGTGATCTTCATTAGGTGCACGTCTATGTTGGGGATGCATAACTGGTTGGGGATGTGGGGTATTTTGGATATCAATACGTCATAGACTTGTACATAAATTACAAGTGTTATTATTTGGCTTGTCACTTAAAAAAATTCTAATATATGTATTTCAGATTCCTCTTCTTTTTTTCTTCTCTTTTGGGGCATATTTGTGCTTATAGTGCAAGCATGCATATGTGTGTGTGTGAACGAGCTGGGTTACTGAGATATGCATATTGCCTTATTTATATGTTGGTTTTGCTGTAGATCCAGACTATTTGTTGGCAAAAGCAAACACTTGCCGTTAAAATATTTGGCTTAGGTGATCTTATTGACCCATTTGTGAACTATTAAACAGCCTCATCTCCAGCGAACAAAGCTTTGTGACTTGAAGGATGGTGAACTTGAACCTATGTATGTCAAGAAGCGAGAGCAATTGAAAGAGCTTGTTGCTGGCATTATCCATCCGAAGATTGTTCAGGGTAAACATCTAAATGGAAAGGAGTTTATATCTTTCCTGGAGCAGGTGCCTCTCTTTAGTCTGAAGATATTGCTTTAAAATCATCTATAGTTTGAGAATATGTAAGATTTTTAAGTTGTTCATCATGTTAGTGTTGTTTTTGGCAGTTGTCAGGAAACTCAACCTGTGATTTTTTGAGTTGGAGAATTGGAAATTGAATATTTTCAAAACTTAGACCAGTTTCGACTCCTCCCTTAAAGTGCACAGATTCCTCAAAAACCTTTTATTTGTCTAATTCAAAGCCACTTACAACTTTTGAGATGTATTGGCTAGTGTCCCTATGTATGGAGTTCCTTCTCTTTGGTTCTTGTAAATGACAATCACTGTGAAACCCTTCTTGTAAATGACGATCACTTTTTGTTTTCAGAAGATAATTATACTATTGATTTCCCTAGAGAACCTATCATTTCAACTGAACTTTTTTGGTGCCTCTCGTTTCTTTTTACATGCCATTTGCTACGTCTAGTGATGCCAATGTCCTTGACATAGTGCCACTGTTAATCTCAAATTTTGATTAAATTGAAAATGTTGTTATAACTAGTGGACAATGGTTTTTTAAATAAGATCCACCCCTTATTATGGAGGGAGAAAATGACAGTTTTGATGACTCACAAAAATCTTAGAACTGTCAATTTCTCCCTCCATAATAAGGGGTGAATCATGGGTTCAATCCTGTACTTTGCTTAAGTTGTGTATGCCTATAAAAGAAATAAAAGATCATTACTAATAATAAATTTGAACAAGATTTCTCTGGTTTAGAATGACTTGCATTATTAATATGCATCCCCTTTAACTGTATGTATTTTGAATTTTCAACTTTAGATACTTGAAGCCTTGAATAAAGGGGAGATCCCATCAACGGGTTCTCTTGTGGAGGTTTTCAATAAAGGTATTCTTGAGAGGTGTTTGAAGCTATACAGTGGTTGGATGGCAGCATTGCATCTACCTGTCTCACAGAAACATCTGGAAGATACCCATCAAAGGTCTAGAGATGGGGCAATGAAAGTCTTTGATGAGCAGCATTTTGGACGACATCATGCGAAGAAATCGGTCGAGCAACTGGATGAAGAAATACAAAAGGTATGGTTTGGGCCATTTTATTAAAACATAATTATTGTATATCGATTTATTTACATTCTTGGACTGCAATGTGGAATGGATGAAAGTTTCAAAACAATGGCTTGTTGTGAACGTTATTGAGCAATTATACAATTGACTCATGTAATCAGTTCCCCAAAAGAAGACATTGATTCCCGTTTAAGAAGTTGGTATTGTACTTTCAGTTATCCTTTTATTTCTGTTTCATGATCATGTTATTGGCAATAAATTATCATAAAGGTGATCTAGCTGCTGGTGGTCTGGTAGCGTTGGACATCTGTTGGTGCTTTACTACTAAGTTTAGGACTTAAGGGTTAAATGCAATACTCTGTCTTTCATATTTATTGTAGGTCCTCATTTTCGTGCACACACTTTTGAAGTTTGCATTTTTTTTCTAATTGCACTTCAAATTTTGTCTAGGTGTATAAGAATTTCATAATGGGAAACGAATATCAATCCTCAAAGCTCTGCGAGGCACTATATACCAAATGTGAGGAAAAAATGGACCAGCTTCAAGTTCTCAGGCTTCCTTCCATGGCAAAATTTAATGTAGGTTTCCTTCAATGCAACCAAAGTTTTGAGGTAGAGTGTGTTGGACCTTCAAAAGCAAACTATGAGCGACGAATGAAGAAGGTTAGGCATAATCCTCATTTTCTATTTTTTTATTCCTTCAGTTTGATTCTTCTGCCAATTTTTTTTAGTTGTTGATCATCAGAGTAAAACTCAGTTTTGCTTGGATTTTAGGGGAATAAGAATTAGGAAGTGCATGTGAAACTCTAATGGAGTTGTTGCTAAGAATGATTATAGGAATATAAGATAGTGGACTTTAATGCAGTTGGTCTTAGAAATGAAAGACTTGTTTTAGTTGTTAATTAAATTAGATTATCTTATTTCCATGTGGTGTCCAATGTGCCTCTTTCAGTCTGCTAAATTGTAACATGAATGCACCATATAAATCTGCAGATGTTGGGGAAGTCACAATCTCTATTTATCAAGGAATACAACCACAGGCTCTTCAATTGGTTGGTGGCATTCTCCCTTGTCATGGTGGTGGTGGGCCGGTTTATCATAAAATTCTTTTTGATTGAAATTGGGGCATGGATACTCTTTATCTTCTTAGAGACATACACGAGGATGTTTTGGTCAGCAGAGTCTCTTTACTACAACCCAGTTTGGCATTTCATAGTAGCCACTTGGGAAACGCTTGTTTACAGCCCTTTCCTGGATTTGGACAGGTAATGAAAGGTTTATTCTTTTGCGCCTCTAAACAAATATGAACATCTGTGATACCTCAATCTTGTGTTTAGGCCTGCTTGACTGTGTTTACTATTGTTCTCGCACCTTCACAAAACATAATTGAGTGCCATTATTGCTACCTCGTGTTGCAGTTTTGTGTTAGGCACTATATTTACTTGTAGAGCAGCATGTGTGCCTTATTAATAAAATACAAGGGTGTCCTACCGGCTGCAAATATTTCTTCTTTTTCAACTTATTAGCAAAAGATGTGTTTTCATTGTTTAATGAAACATTTTTGAATGAAATGCGTCGTATGTCTATTTATTTTGTCATTTTCTGTTGTTTGAGACAGATGGGCAATTCCCATGGGTGTAATATTGGCGATATTGATACTATATTGGCGATGTTATGGACGAAGAAAACATGGGTCACGTTGGCTATTACCGCTATACAACAATCAAAAAAGTGGCTCAAATCGGCCAAGATCAGATTAAGCATAGAAACAGCATGCATGCTTTTAAGGCCCTTGGTCTGCCTGCGTGATCATCTTCTCGAGCGAGCTCTTCTTTTATAATACATGAAGCCCGCCAATCTGCTATTTTGGTCCTCGATACAGATTTTATTGCAAGACCGTGAAGACGTGAAAGATCATTGGCTGCATTGATAAGTCTGTAATTGTAACATCTCCAATTGGTTTATATTATTCTATTCTGTTGATTATTTTAAATGTCTATTTTTTTCACAGTTATTTCTGTTAAATTTACTCAGTAAATCAGAATGTAATACATTAGAAGGGGAAGAGGAAAGAAGAAAGAATAAAAGTTAGAAAAAAAGAAAAAGGAAAGAGAAATTGTTTCAAGTAATTGACTTGCTATGAATTCTTTGAGTCATTAATTTGGTCAGATTAATTACATGATAACATGAGGATGTGTCAATATATTACAAGTTCTGTCAAATTGGATTGTCCCAAAAGCTTAAGTTACTGGGATACGGTAAATTTAATAATTTAATCACACATTTTTAACAAGTTCTTTTGAATCATAACTTCAATCTATTTTGGTGCAATAATTATCTTATGTATTTAGTATATGCATTATCTTTCTCAAAATATATGGAGTCTACAATTGTGAGTTTCACATAAGTTTCACTTTTGCTTTTAAAAGTAAAATTCAAAAACCTTTTTTTTTTCTCTCCAGTTCTTCGCCAATTTCTGGTTATTACTTATTATGGCAACTCTAAAATCTGCTCTATTATTCTGTGGAGATTACATGGAAGATTATGAAGTTATGGTTCCATTTTGTGTGCTTAAGGCATTTGGGGTACGTGTTGATTGCGTCTCTCCAAACAAGCAATCCGGCCACAAATGCATCACTGCTGTTCATGACTTCACGGGCTACGAGGTCATCTTTAATAATTTTATTTTTACTAAATTATAAATCACAAGCCTAAAGTTGGGGTAATTTTGATTTTTCTCCTAAAGTTTCAAAAATTTGATTCGCTTTTGTAAACATGTTTTTTTGCTCTCATTTATGTCTCTCTCATCCAAAAAAAAAAAAAAAAAAAAACAAAAAATACAAAAGAAAACAAGATCAAAATGGGCTATTACACACCTAGGAATATGCATCTCTTGGAACATGGCTCAAATCAAAATTTTTTTTTTCAAACCCAGACGACAAGAACACAACATTTGTAAATATAGTTCAAGATTTTCAGTTACACATATCCAAAAACCTTTTCGAAACTAACTCCCCTAACTCCATACCGAAAATCCCTCTTATTTTTCAAACCCAAAAAACCAAACTCAACACAAACCCCAACCTCCTTCTCATATTGAATTTAGTAGCAAAAAATCAGTTATGGAGTTGGAGCAAACGCCAAAGAGAACCATCATCGTCAATGGTGGCGGTGAATGGAGTAGCAACATCCACCAGCAAAAACAAAAGGAAACCCACAAACACAACAACCAACGATTCAAGAAACACTCTAGTACTCACTGTCTGAAATTAAAACCCACCATACCCACCTTTATTGTGAAATCCCACTCCACAAGCACCACAACCACCATGCCCACAATCCACAATAGCCGCAAGTCACAAACCACCTAAGGGTCAACAAATAACCCACAGCCCACAGCCCAACCCAGAAATCCAACGGCCCACCAAGCTAATGGGCGACCTGGCCCATTTTTATTAAGGCTCATGGGTAGCCCACTAGCCCAGTGGGTCAGGCCGTGGGCTAGTTTTTATGCCTATGGATACCCGGTGGGCTAGCTCAGTAGCCCGACCCGTTGCCCAACCCAATAACTCATAATTCATAACAAAAATATATAAAAAGTGTATAAATGATTGATTTTGAGATATTATAGAGGAATTTCTTAAGAGAACTCCCTTAACCACTAAGATACTCAAAGTAATTGTGTTAAACTTAGTTTACTAATATATATATTTCTAGTAGTCTAGCAAATTTGAATTAACCATTTGACATTTTTTTTATTAAAGAAAAAAATAAAAAAACTATTTAAAGCCTTAATAAAAAAAATTTTAAAATAGGTTTCCATCAACAAAACAAAAAATTAAATAGATTTGACTGTAAAAAAAATTTGTAATTAAGTATTAAATTTTTTAGTTCTTTCCTTTAAAAAAATAGATTGATTATTCCTTAAAAAAATAGATTGATTATTTCTTTATTAAAAATTGATTCTTTCCTTAACTAATATGCTAACACAAGCCCATAGGTAGCCCATTAGGCCCAATCCGTTAACCCAGCTCGCTAAAGACAAAATGGGCATTGCCCATGGGCAGGGTCATGGGCTGAGTTTTTCTCTTTCAGCCCAGCCCAACCTAGCCTATTAACTAGTTAATAGCCCATTATGCCTAATCCATTGTGCCCATGGGCCAAGTAAAAATGGGCTAGGTCGGCCCGACCTGGCCAATTGACGACCCTTAAAACCACCATAGTCAGATCATATCAAACCCACAACCCAAAAGCAAAAAAAAAAAAAAAAAAAAAAAAAAAAAAAAAAAAAAAAAAAAAAAAAAAACGTAAGGGATAAATCTTCCTGGGTTTTGCTCTCGGGTTTTCCATCTGGGTGGCTAATTAGATTTTCATTGTGGTGGCCAATCAGCCTTGTCAGCTCCATAATTGGAGTGAGAAGAGATGAGTCGATGTAGTGGAACAAAGGGATAAATCTGAGTTTGAGAGAGAGAGACGATGGGAGTGAAAGAGAAAGATGGTGAGAATTTGAGAGAGAGAAACGATGAAGCAAATAAGTTTGCTTGTCTATTTGATCTTGTTTTGACACATAGCTGTTTCTCTACAAAATCCCCTCTTTGATCTGTTTGTTTGTGTTTTCTCTGTTATTTTTTTGTTTTGGGAGGAGAAAGACATAAAATAGGAGCAAAAAGACCTATTTACCTTATTTTTAAACAGAGGTGGGTAATGGAGACTTAATGGAGTTAAACACAGGTGGGCAAATTATTAAATTTTAAACCTTAGGTAGGTAAGGTGCAAACAGGCCAAATCACAAGTGGAGTTATTGTAATTTGGCCAAATTCAAATGATATTGAATATTAGAGGAGTGGATCATAATTTTGAAATTTTAAAGAGCAAAATCAAAATAATCACAAATTTTCGGTGTGTAATTTGTAATATGGTAGTTTTTATTTATTTATTATTTATTTAAAAATATATTTTGTAGGAAAAGAGAATTAAACCCTGAACATCTCTATTAGGAAGTGTTAGTTAAACTAAAAGTAATTGGTTTTGACTCTAGATACCCTTTTTTTAAGAGAGGTTAACAATGAGTTCCTTGATCTTTAACTCACTTGTTTGTTTGCAAAGAATTTCTACATGTCAAGAATGTCCAAGTGTGCACTAGGTCAAATTATAAAAACTTTTTTTTGAAAAAATTTTAACCTCTCTCTTTATCTTAAACTAAGAGACTAATCGATTTTTTGTTGTAGACGGAGATTCTCTTATTTAACCATTAGAGACTTTACTAGTTGAGCTAACTGGAACTCACAAATTATAAAAACTTTTAAATCACATATAAGTGAAAAAATCTCTTTTTTAGGGGGTGGGGACTGGGGGTTGGTTTCTTGTAAAAATGGAAAATATAGGATAGTATTTACCAACCACATTAAAATTGGTAAAATTATTAGTACTTTTTATTTTGTTGAAGTGTAAGTGTGTAACACATTATTTAGCAATTAAATAAAATTTGAAAAGATACTGGTCTTGTTTCCTTGCATCTTATTCTTACCTACTCCATTATAGGATGCCCGTTCTCAATTCTCGTCATTCTCTTTTTATCTAATTAATTGAGTGACATAACCATTTTGATGATAGTACAAATTTATTAAGGATGATAGAAATGCTTCTTCTTCTTCATCATTCAGCACCTCAATGAGTTTTTTCTCATATAATTAAGCTTACTAATATTGTAAAAGCAGCTAATCATAATATCATATGTAACTCGGTGCTCCCTAATTAGGGAGAGTTGAGTACCAAGAAGTGAACTCGGGTTGGGATAAAACCAGATAAAATCTCAAATTCTAAATTTATGTACAAAAAAAAAAAAAAAAAAAGTTAAAAACTAAGATTTGTAAATGAATATGATAAATGTGACATCAACAACCTAGCAAATAAATTTCTTAATTATATTTTTATTTTATATTTAAAAATTGATATATTAGTTTGGAGTAGTATTTATATAGTAAGATTTGTAATGCTTTAACGTCATTTGAAAAAAAAGAAAAAAAAGTGAGCTATTTGTTACATTCTCAAAGGGAGAATGTGTTAATCATTTTCCTATTCCCTCAACAGCTCTACACACAATTACCAGGCCATGTCTTTACATTAAATTCAAACTTTGATGAGGTAAAGTCAGAGTCCTATGATGCTCTCATTATACCTGGTGGCCGGTTCACGGAGCTCCTCAGCATCAACGAAAAGGCATTGAGCATTGTAAAAGAATTTGCTGAAGCAGGAAAACCTATGGCCACTACCTGTCATAGCCAACTCATGTTAATCTCAGCGGGGCTCTTGAAAGGCAAGAAGTGCTTTGCATTTCCTAGCTTAAAGCCCATAATTGAGTTTGCAGGTGGAAATTGGTGGGCAAGACAAGCTGAAAATCCATTTGGAATTGACATTACTGCATGTGTTATGGATTGAAACATTTTGAGTACTATTGGGTGGCCTGAACATGCTGAATATCTTGAAATTCTTCTACGATCCATTGGAGCAAAAATCACAAGAACTCGGGATAATGCAGTGCTTTTTCTATGTGGGGTAAGCCTAAATTGATGCAAATCATTCCCAGCATAAATGAAAATGACAGGAATCAATGTGAATTTGTTCTTTGGTGGTCCAGACAGTCAAGTGTATATACAAACAGACAGAGACACTTGCATAAACAAGGTCATATTAATTCAATTTGATTTAGCATTAAGTTGGATTCATGCTCAGAATTGCACAAAATTTATTTAACTTTGCTATATTTGCTTCAGAACCCTACCTTGTGTGATATTAAAAAGTTACACCCAAGTTAGGTAGCCTTATCAACCAAGTCATAAAAGAAAAAGGAAAAAGGGCATATATATGTCCATTCTAAACCCTATGCTTTAGGAGTGGTTTTAAATCAAAACTTATTGTTTCACAAGTTTTAAATTAAAACTTGGAATTTAAGATTGTTACGAATTACTTTTCAAAAAAAAAAAAAAAGATTGTTACGAATTATAAACCTAGATTTTTCTTATTTTCAAAACAAACCTTGGATTATTGTATCAATTTAAACACTCGAACAAACATAAAAACCAAACCTAAAAGGTTAGGGTTTAAATTAATATGATTTTAATAACACTAAGTTCAATTTGAAACTAACAAAACTATATATAAAGTTAAATTTGTAATATTCTTAAATTTCAAAGTTTGAAATTATATGATTTAATTTGAAACTATCATAGAAAAAAAAGGTAGCCTTAATTCTATGCCACATTTTGCTGCATACACTCTACATTGTATTATATATATATATATTTTTTTTTTTTTTTTTTGAGAAAGAGACCAATCATTTTATTATCAAAGACTAATAAATCTTCTCCCATCTTTTTGTGTGTGTGTGTGTGTTAAAATATTGTGTATTCTAAAAAAAAAAAAAGATCAGTCATGAGTATAGTTTCAACATCTGGTGGGACATCTTTTATCCAAATTGATAAGGGGAGAGGGGAGGAGGGGGGAGATAGTTGCCCTTCTTGCAAGTGAGTGAGCAACCTTGTTATAATGTCTACGAACATGAGAAAATTTTAAAACTGTGAAGTGTGAGCCGAGGAAAGAGATATCATTTGCTAGGTGACAGAACTGAGCACGAGGTCTAGATCCGGACTGCAAAGCTTGAATTAAGACTGATGAATCTCCTTCTAATATAACTCTATCCAGCCCTATCTCCACGGCCAGCTCCAATGTCCTTCCAGCCGCTAAAACCTCGATTACTGAGTACGGTAAAGGAATCAGCTATGATGGCGATGCCATAACCAAGCCTCAGAATTTCTGATGACAACCCCAAGTCCTGCACTGTCCTCCCTTTCAAAAACAGCCCCATCGAAGTTTATCTTGTATTATATACTAGAATTTGCATAATTAGTATTCACTTTTTACTTATGAGTTATATGTTTTTTATTTATAAGTGAAGTTAATATTTTGTTTCGTTTTTGGTTACTGTCATTACTTCAAGGATTTTGTAGAAGATTATGAGATATATGCGCCATTTAAAGCACTGCAAAGCTTGGGTTGCAAGGTTGATGCTATTAGCCCAAGGAAGAAAGAGGGAGCGAGCTGTGTCACTGCCATTTATGATGAGGAGGGAACAAGCAAGGTCAGCAGTGAGAAGCGCCGCCATAACTTCGTCTTGACAGCCAAATGGAATGATATCTGTGTAGACAAGTACGATTGTGTTGTGGTGCCTGGAGGGAGGTCCCCAGAGTTTCTGGTCATGAACGAGAAGGTGGTTACTTTAGTGAAGGAATTTGAGGAAAAGAACAAAGTCATTGCTGGGATTGGCCAAGGGTTATGGCTCCTGGCTGCTGCTGGAGTTCTCAAGGTGAATTTCTAATAGGCTACCATAATTCTCACAAACTCTTTATTCTGATAAATGTACATGATAATGCACATTTTAATTAGTTTTTTATTCTTAGGTAAATTATATTTTAAATTTTATATGTTTAGAGTGGTTTCTAGTTAAGTATATAGTTTTAAAGGTTTCAAAGAAAATCATGAATTTTAAGACTATTTCAAACTAAACCATGTAGTTTCGTTAGTATCAAATGAAACCTATAGTTTTAAAATAACATTAGTTTAATTATTGGAATTTCCGAATTTGATTGGGAGTGTAAAATTGATATGATTTTAAGAGTTCTGAATTTGATTTGAAAATTGACAAAACTATATATGGAATTTCCAAACTTAAGATAAAAAAACGAATGGCCTTATTAACTAAGAGGATAAGACCTCCAATTAACGGCCACTATAATTATAAAAATAAATAAAAATTCTTTCATATTGTCATATTTGGTCAAATATTTTTTTTTCCTCAATTAAGAATTATATGTTGTATGTTCTTGAGAAATGGTAATTAGTAAGGTGGGTTACTTTGGTTGTGGATATTCTTAGGATAAGAAATGTGCAAGCAGTTATGCAATGAAGGCTATCGTGTAGGTTGCTGGTGGGGAATCAGAAGAGTTTACTGAGTGTGTCACTCATGGCAAGCTGGTAACTGCAATTGGATGGCCTGCACTGCCAACTTTTATTTCACAACTCTCTGACATCCTTGGTTTGTCGGTGGTATTTTGATTGTAATTTCCACCATATCAATAAGATTAAAGAAGCATATATATGGGTATGCATTTGAATCTGTCTAATGTGGGATATATAGAATTGTAGTTTTATAAAAATCCTTGTAATAATAAATAATGAACTAGAATTTGTAAGAGCTTGACTATATTGAATATTTGGCTGAATGTATGGTTGGCATGAATTAATTTGTGTGTTTTAGTGTTTCTCTTCTTCTTTGTCCTATTTTTCTTATAACTTACAATTCTGAGATCGTAGGTAACTTCATTTAAATAACAAATATTAACCTGAGGGAAATTTCATCACATACTTATCCAAATGACAGGAAAGCGGCAAAGTTGTATAAAGTTTTAGTTGGAGATAAAATTATGGCTCTTATTGATTAAGGAGGCTTGATGTACTTCATAATTAAAATATGATGTAGTAGTATTGTCCCCTCTAAATTTGAATGTCTTTTAATACACTCTAAACTTAAAAATTAAAAAAACTCCTTATTAACTGATGGTAATAACACTTTGCCCCGTACATTAAGATTTTCATTGAATTAGGAGAAATTCAAAATTTAGTATTTGATTTTTGGCGTAAATGCACTTTTAGTCCCTACATTTTGGCCATTTTTTCATTTTTGTCGCTACATTTCTATTTCACCACTTTTAGTCCCTAAACCAATTAACGCATATTATTTTAGTCCTTTCCGTCAGTCAACAAACCAAAATAACGGAAGTGACTAATGGAAAAATTAAAATATTATTAAAAATTTACTATAGCAATCATCAGATAAAAAAAAAAAAAAATCAAGATTTATGTTCATCTTTGGTAAGAACACTTAAGAACACAAACCCTCTACTTTAATATTATAATAGGAAACTGAATATATAAACCAAATTAACAAAAAAACACAACAAAAAAAATTCAGTCTCTATGAGAGACGGAGAGGGAGAGATAGATTGAGAGAAATAGAGAGGTAGAGGACCACAAATTGGTGGGTGGGTCTGAAGGAGGCTAGATGGGCGAGTGGGTCTGACAGCGGTGAGATCGGTGGGTGGTTTGAAGGAGGCGACGGCGATGGCGACGGCGACGGCGGCGAGATCGTGTTAGCTTCTTGGCTTTGAGGATCGGTGTTAGTTTCTCGACTTTGGTTGGGTTTGTAGATCAGAGATCGTGTTAGCTACTGGCGGTGTAGATCTGTGGCAAAGGCGATGACGGTCCGGTGAGGCTGAGGCTTGAACCTGTGGCACGATCAGACCGGCGAAGGTTGGGCACGATCAAAGATCGTGTTGCTTGAGTTTGAGGATGGAGGCGACGGCGACGGCGACGGCGACAGCGGCAGCGGCGAGATCTTGTTAGCTTCTTAGCTTTGAGGATCGGTGTTAGCTTCTCGGCTTTGGTTGGGTTTGTAGATCAGAGATCGTGTTAGCTTCTCGGCGGTGTAAATCTGTGGCACAATCAGACCAGCGAAGGTTGGGCACGATCAGAGATTGTGTTGCTTGGGTTTGAGGATGGGGGCTTTGGAATTTATGACTTTTTTTATTTATGGTGTTTTTATGCTGAATTTTCTGGGTTTATGAATTTGGTTTTTGGGTTTATGAATTTTATTTGTTGGAGGTTTCATTGTTGATTGAAAGATGAGAAAATCTGGGTTTGAGTTGTGATTTTGTATATTTGGGTTTTATGGTTTGAAAAAATCTGAGAAGATCTGCTGCTAGGTTTGTGTTTGTGTTCTTGTTGGAGATCGATTTGTGTTTGTGTTTGGTTGACAAGAAAAGGTAAGAAAATGCAAGTAAATCTAGGCATGTGGTCATGTGTTTAAAATTTGGGACTGTGTTCTTACTAAAGATGAACATAAATCTTGATTTTTTTTTTTTTATCTGATGATTGCTACAGTAAATTTTTAATAATATTTTGATCTTTCCTTTTTATCTGATGATTGCTACAGTAAATTTTTAATAATATTTTAATCTTTCCGTTAGTTACTTCCGTTATTTCTGTCTGTTGACTGACGGAAAGGACTAAAATAACATGCGTTAATTGGTTTAGAGACTAAAAGTGGTGAAATAGAAATATAGGGACTAAAATGAAAAAAATGCCAAAATGTAGGGACTAAAAGTGCATTTACGCCTTGATTTTTTTTTAATTATCTATTAAATTTGTCAGAAATCTTAACCACAATGAATAAAGTATTTTTATTATCAAAAGTTTTTTTTTTTTGAGAAACTATTATCAAAAGTTGAGATGGTACAACTCTCAGTTTTGAAATTTATTGGGACATTTCAGCTTCACCATAATTAAGGAGTGAAAAATGTAACCATCTAGGACTTTATCAGTTGAGCTAATTGGAATCCACAAATGATTAATACTATAGTTAGTAAAATATGTGTAATATATTGTATATTACACAATACATTATACATACACAGTTTTTTTTTGTGTGTGTGTGTGTGTAAAACAGGCAAAAATATTCTGAAAATATGTTTTCTAATTAAATGTACAAAAACTGTATTAAACGTTTTCTGCATTATACTCGTATAAAAGTATTTCAACTTGCATGACTAAACTTTAATACTTTATTCGAAAAAATAATTTTTTATTTTTTAATTAAGGTGTGTCATTGTATATGATGATGAAATTCTCAAAATATATATTTTTAATTTCTATGTTTTATTATTTATATTAAGCATATTGGCATTTCATATTTTTATTATAGTCTCAACAAATTTATCTGATATAATTTGAATAATTAGATATCTAATTATCTCCATATGTATGTATGTATGTATGAATGAATGTGTTAGATGTTAAATAAACAAAAATAAATTTATTCTAATTGATAATAATTTGAGACAATAAATACTTTTTTTGTTATTTTGTTGTTGTTGTTGTTTTTTTTGTTTTTGTTTTTTGTTAAGTAAGTGAATTAATGAATATACGAAGACTTATCCTTCATTAATTTGTGCAATGGTTACTCCACAAGTATAAGTGCTCATGGAGTGTGGGGGGAAAGGGCTGAGATTCAAGTTTCCAAGAGGGAGCTTCACACACATATACATTTAGATTAAGTTAGAGTAGAATTTTATCTTGTACATATTAAAAAAAAAAAAATTATATATTGTGCTAGAAAACACAACTTAAAATTGAAAAAAAATACTAAATTTATTAAATTCTTAATAAGTTGATTTCCAAAAGCTTATCAAATTATATTAAGATAACATAGACATGTTACCAAATGGGAATATCATAAAAGAAATAACTTAACTATATAACGGTTGTTATGGTCTGAAATTTTTTTTGTTCAAATTCATAATATATCCATACTTGATCTACTTACGTCTTTTTTTATTATTATTTTTTTTTCATTTCCATTTTTTATGCCATTTTTTTATAGTCTTCAAGTTCACTAGAATGAAATTCATACATATTCTGTACAACATATATTATGTCAAATTTATTACAAACTATAGTTTAAGTAAGTTCTTTGGAAGGAAAATAAATTCTATAACTTTGTGACTTACTAATAACCAGATGATGGTAATTTTGGTAAATTCATTAATCCTATATAAATTTATTTTGTAAATAGAAGATTAAGATATAATATATATATATATATATATATAATTATGGAGGAAAGCACATTTTAGTCCCTACATTTTCAGGCTATTCTCATTTTAGTCCTTGAATTTTATTTTTACCGCTTTTAGTCCCTATCCTGAAAAACGCTTCCTGTTTTGGTCCTTGCCGTTACGTCAGAAATGGAGAAAGCTGATGTGAGAAATGGCAGGAATAAATAATACTAAATTAATGTCCACGTGGCCTAAATTAATAGTAAAAAAATGTTTTTTGGCATTAAAAAATGTCACGTCAGCGTCTAAATTAAAAAAATTAATTTATTGATTTTAACTAAATAAAAAAAATTAAAAACTAAAAATCATATGAATTGAGATCTAAATGTGTCTTGAACAAGAATAACAAGAATACAAACCCAGATCCAAGAACACAAACCTAGAAATTTATAATTAAAAAAAAAAAAAAAAAACCAAACCCAAAAACACCACCACCACCACCACCACCGTTTGAAATTTCAAATTTGATCCAAAACGAGGTCGTTTTGCTGGTATTTATACAAAAAGAAGATACAAAGAGAAGAAGAGAAAAGAAGAAGGAGGTAGAGATGTCAGATGCTTATTGCTCAGATTGTAAGCGGCAGACAAAGGTGGTGTTCGACCACTCGGCCGATGACACCGTGTGTTTGGAGTGCGGGTTGGTGTTGGAGTCGCACTCGATCGACGAGACCTCCGAGTGGAGGACTTTCGCAAACGAATTGGGCGATAACGACTCGGTTCGTGTCGGCGGGCTGACCAACCCTCTCTTGGCCAACGGAGGGCTCTCCACCTTCATAGCCAAGCCCAACGACGCCACTGGAGAGTTCCTCTCCTCCTCCCTCGGCCAATGGCACAATTGCGGTTCCAACCCCGATCGCGGTGTTTTTGGGTTTGGTTTTTTTTTTTTTTTAATAATTTCTGGGTCTGTGTTCTTGTTCAAGACACACAGATCTCAATTCATATGATTTGTAGTTTTTAATTTTGTTTTTAATTTTTTTATTTAGTTAAAATTAATAAATTAAATTTTTTTTTTTAAATTTAGATGCTGACATGACATTTTTTAATGTCAAAAAATATTTTTTTATTATTAATTTAAGCTACAGGGACCAAAACGAGAATCATTTTTTAGGATAAGGACTAAAAGTGGTAAAAATAAAATGTATGGACTAAAATAAAAATAGCCTAAAAATATAGGGACTAAAATGTACTTTCTACCTAAAATTATTTGTCCTTTATAAAAACAAATCTTATGAAACGATTTTATGAAATATTTATCTCATATATAACATGTGAGGTCTACACATAGCGTTAGAGGGATGTAAAACTGATTCATAAAATAATTTTTCGTCTGTTACAATCAACGTTTAGGATTTTAATAGATCTTGCACTTTTTTGTAATAGGATACCATTATTAATGATGATTCTGTATAAGACAAAATGAATACAACTCATTAACGTTGATAAAATTTTGACCATAACAGTCAAATTGACCAAAACTGGTTTTGTACTAATCCAACATATATCTCACTCACTTGATCTATTAAATATGATAAAGAACTATGAAAAAAAGTTATAGGTAAAATTTGAAAAAAAAAAAAAAATTATCTATAAAATGTGACAAATCTTATGAACAAATCACAATGCAATTTTGATAATGATTTCATATTTTTTCCCAAAAAAAAAATAAAAATCCCGCGCTGTCTCTATCTTAATGTTTTGAGACCAATCCTACGTTGTCGTCGAGGTACCATTTCTAGAAAGCTGGTTGTATGGCGTCACCAGGTGAAAAAGCAAAAATCCAGTGTTTCTCAAGCCAAAACCAAAATTTATCATCCAGCCAATCATATTCCCCCACACAACAATCACTTATCGTAATCTCGTAATTTGAATTATACATACGCCTCTAAAATAAGTTCATAGTACACGTGGAGAGCCATGATTTGATATAACAAAAGCCAGGTCTTTTGTCTAAAGCATAGGAATTTGTCCTTGCATGAAATTACCCAGGAACGACGAATCTGACTGCAGGTGTCGTTCATTAATGGAGGCCTCTTATCACCGAAGTCTTAAAATGAAGCCAAATACATGCATATATAATTATCATTTTGCCAAACACATCTCTCTTAAGACTTTTAATTGTGCTTTATTTGCTTCCTCAGGTATGTGTGTGTGTGAGTGTGAGGCTTAGAGGGGTTTGGTAGCTTGCGTATGCTTTTAATTTTTGTACCATTTTACTTCAAATACAAAATTGTATCCTTTAATTTTTCCCCTTCTTTTTTCTAATCTTTTACATATTGATTTGGTTTATAGTGTTTTTGTTTAGGGTTTGAAGATCTTAATCTGAAAATGAGTGACTCAGGAGAAGTTATGAGCAAGTTAGTAGGTGAGATTGATTTTTATACACCTGCAAGATATCTCATTTGCATGCATGTATATCCTAGTTTGTAAGGTTGATTTTTTTTTAAAAAAAAATTATTTTTTAATGGATGAGTATTTGGTTGATATTGGATAACAAAAGGTGATTTTTTTTCCTGGTTTTTTTCTTGGTAGCTTCAGTTCTTGTTGATGAATGAGGCTTAGCACAAGTTTAAACTGATTTGAATTTGAATCAGTTTTATGTTAAATTAAAATTCAGTGATTTTTTTTTTCAAGAGGATTGGGCGGGGGAGGTGAAAATCCAGTGCGTTTTGTTTGAAAAAAAAAATCCTTCTTTTATGTTCCTAAAAATTTAAGAATTGTGATTAGAAAATAAGAGGAAAAGGAGATTTTTCTCTCATCTTAAAAATGAGGAAAAAAAGAATAAAACAATTAAGAATTTCCCAAAGGAAAGATATGGGTTGGTAATTTCATTCAAAAACTACTGATCAATTGTCTCTTTGTGTTCCTTCTTCACTTAGAGAGGCAGTGTTCATCTGTGATTCTGTAAGAAAAAGAAATGAAGTCTAGATAACTTGCTTTCCATGAAGGTTCTTATTCATGAAAGTCTTTCAAGATATAATTTGTTATTATAAAAATGATTGAGGGAATCATCTCAATTTTTTTGAAAATTTTTGATACTTTTTGCATTATACATGTTCATGAGCATGTAAAAAAAAAAAAAAAAAAAAATCTTACAAGATTAATCAGGTAGGTTTTACTGATTTATTGATGGTATTAATGTTATGGCATAATCATTGATAATTTAAATCTTGATATTTGGATACTAAATATGGTAGTTTATGACACGTGACAAATATGGTTATGAAATTCAGTCAACTGAAAACGGTATTTTCCCAACTAACTCTACATCGTTTTGTGCATGAATGTGCATCATTTGTTGGGTAATGATACAGTTGGTTAACTGTGTAAAATTTAACAAGTATATTATATCTTCAATCTTTTTGAGATATATGCAAAAATTTTGGAAACTCTCTTTCTTTTGAGAGAGAGAAACTCTTGGTGCATGTTAGCACTTATGTGCTATTGTAAGACCAAGGCTCCTTGGTCTCACTACGAGTTCCGCTCTTGGCTTGAGTCTCTTTCTATTCTTTTAAAGGGTTTTCTCTGCTCCTTTCATGGGGGTCTTTTGGAGCCCTTTGTGGTGGGCTTAGAGGCTTTTACTGTCCCCTAGGTAGGTCTCAAGTTGGCCTAGTGGGTTATGGGGGTGGACTCTCTCTTTGAATTTGGGTTTCCCCCTAAGTGAATCTTATGGTTTTGAGATGTTTTCTTGGAGAGCTATTGTTTCTCAATATGCATTGATACTTTTCCTTAGCTTTGTAAGAGATTTGTAGGTTTTTCTTTGAGAGGTTTTTTTTTCTTCTTCTCTCCTAACCTATACTGTTCTTGTATTTTGTTTACTTGTATTTATTTTATTTTAGTAATAAAATTTTTTCTTTATCACAAAAAACAAATCATACTGACATATATTAGAGTGTCAATATACACCTAAAATCTTTTACCTACTTTTTGATGTTATTAGATCATCTAAATCCCCTTTTCTTCATATGAAATAGTAATGCGCTCATCATTCATTAATTAAAAAAAAAAAAAAGGAGTAATGTGTGCATCAAAAAAACCAAACCAAAACATAATTTTTCTATTGGTGAAAATGATTATTGTTATTGAATGCTATCTTTACTGAATTCTTCTTTCTAATAGTGGTTTAGGATAACGGTTATACTTGGTGTGGAATGGAACTACCCACTTCAAAAGCACTAAATTTTCACATTTGTCAAATATATTGAAAAGCAAGTGTGCCTCTTGATTATCTATAGTGTTATCAAGTAGGAGAGGTAAGGATGGAGATTGTAGATGAAATCAAGGGGAAGAAAAAAGTTTGGTGATGAGTTCAAATTAGGCAATATGTCAGCATTGAATTATCCATTTTTGAGAGATATACATCTGCTTCACTAGGGTTAGGGTTTTCGAGAAGCAACGGGTATACCTTAGTAAATATATGAATGCACTAGTAACATAGTCATCAATGATGCTACCTTGTACTTAATTCATGTGCTGACTGATATGATAACTTTTCCTTAAAACTTAACCTTCGGCATCAATAAACATGTTTTATTATGCATACCAATGACATCACTGTGCCATTAGCATGGTATTTCAGAAATAGGAACTGATTTTGCACACCTAAAAGCCATCTTTCTAACTTGACCCTATATAAAAGAGGCTGTCATCTAATATATTGTTTAATAGCACAAACATTTTGATTTATTGCCTATCTCAAGCATGGTTTAGAGTCTAATAGGTTTGGAGAATCTCTAGCAATAAAAATCTTTCCAATTTTTGGTGGTAATTCCTAGCCTAGCATGATTATGAAAATGTGGTATTTGAGTGATAAACTTTGTCTTGATACTGGATGTGTTGTTACTAGATATGCAATTAATTAAAGGCAATATGGCACCAAATTCCTTGTAGTTTAATGTAATACTTCTTGCTATTTGAAAGTTTGTAATTAAGTAAGGTATTATTAATTGAGCATACTATATTATAGAGTGGGGATTGATTCAGTTGTTTTATTTATATTTAAGCATTCATTTAACCCCTACATCATGGACCTCATCTTATATAGAGGTGGCTGTGATTCAAAGTTCAAACTACTTCAAACTTTATGGAGGTGGCCTATCCATTTTGGCTTTCTAATTTATTGAATGCTTCAAGTGACACAAACTAGTTAAAATTTAAAACTTTGCTTTCATACTTGTTTGCTTAAGGGAAGAGATACCACTATATATGTTTGTGCCATGAAAGCCCCGGGGGGTGGGGGGGCATATTTAATTTATTTCATATATAATTGTTGTAAATGCATCTCACAAATTTTTTTTATGTGATTATCATGTCATAATACTCTCTGAGTGTGCCATATAGCACAATTTTTGTATAAAACTTCAGGGTATACATAACGTGAGTCATTATTTAATTATTATTATTTTTATTAATTTTGCTAGTAAATTCTAAACTCCTTCAATGTTTGTGAATTGATATAGGCATGATCACAAAAATTGATATGCATTTTTGTTACTCATATTGGTACAAGTTAACTAGTGTAATTCTTTCAATTCCAGTTTGTTGTCCCAAATATCTCAAGAATCTACAATTGAATTTGCAAATATTGATATAATCAAGTATGATATTTACATTTTGATAACAGAAGACCACTCAGATTCTGAAAGTTCATCAAATGAAGTTCTCAGCACCTTCCTTAAGAAAAATATTAAAAAGAAAGGTAAAATTGGAATTCAGGGAACTTCCACAATGTTTGGCAAAAAGCGTAGTGACCGTGAATTTGCTCCAACTTCAGGAACTATGGTCAAAATTGAAATCAATGTAAGTTAAAACAAATTATTTTTCTGTTTTGAGCTATGGTGTTGCAATCTTATAAAAACTTAGATGTGTTTATATTATCTTTTTCAGAACGGTAAGACACAGATGGTTTCAGATAACAGATGGATTGGGGCAATTGTAACTAAGGTATTTGATGGTGTGAGATGCATTGGCCAGGTTACAAGTTATGAAGTTGAAACTGGATGGTTCAAGGTTTGAGCTTTTCACCATACTATTTTTATGAATGCCCTAATTGTTTATTATATCTCTAATTATTTTGAGACTATAGGGTCTTTACATTCTTGTTCAACTATCCATTTTATTTATTTGTTTAGTTATTATCCTTTGCCATTATGAATGTTTCTTTGTGCAGGTTGTCTATGAAGACGATAGCTACGAGGAAGTGGCTGAGGAAGAAATACCTCAAATGTTAGCCCCTCATGACCTCATTCGTAGCTACTATAACCGTGCAGCGACCGGGTAATTAAATTTAAATGACTAAATCTTCAAACCTACCATGCCTTTTTACTTTAGAGATTAGAGCCTAATTAAATTGTAGCCTGAGTTTAGAGTTACACTTCTTGAATATTAGTATTATGATATTATGCAGTTATTTAATTATTTAGTAATCTTTGTTGATCGATCATATATGAAAAACTTGGTTCCTTTCCAAAATTTTTACATATTCTTACATTTCAAGAGGTAAACAAGTTTATCACTCTGCTACAATATGTTTCTCTAAGTTTTATATATTCTTGCATTTGAAGAGGTAAACAAGTTTATCATTCTACTATGGTTTGCATCTCTAGGTAGTCTTGCGAATGTGAGACTTAGTGATGAAAATGCATTAGTAATTTAGAGTATTTTATTATTTAATAGCACCTGCATTTACAAACTCAGACACTCCATGTAAAAAAATCAAACATTTTTCCGGAGTTATTATTCTTGTTTAATAACATATTCATTTGTTTCTAGCTTACATGTTGAAAGCATTTCATGTCATAATAATAGATTTTATATTCTTTTTTTTTTTTTTTTGGGTTGCTCCACCAATAGATTTGATATCCATTTAGTGAAGAAATTTTATTTCCTTTCGAGATAGTACTATAAGAATATTCGATCTTCCATCTTGAAATTGCATATTTTCCTCTATGGTGTTAGAACTTCATAGATTTCCAGGTTTGACTAGAATACAATTTAATTATATTGAAGACACTATTTCTGTTATTATATAACACCTTTAAAAACAATAGTGGTAGGCCAAGGAAGTCATATAGGAGGAAGAAAAAGCCTGCACAAGAAAACAAAGTACCAACTCCTCCAAGGTTGATGAATTCAGATAAAAAGGCCAAAACACCCAAGAAGGTCAGCACATATGTTCCTCTTGCAATCAGGGAGAAAAAGAAGGATTCCTACTATTGGTATTAGTATCATTTACTTATCAGGTTAGATCGTAATTTCTTACGAGCAAAATTCTAAAACTAATATAAACTTTATTATAAAAAATTTATAAACTGACGTAACAAACTAATAATGAATGTGATTAATGCAACTTCATCAACATAATAAATATAAATGCTTGAATTTGTGATACATGAGTTCATAAATTTTATATGGTTAGATTTATAACATTACTATTTTTTACTATTATTTGTCCAAAATTTATTATGATGCAAAACAGATTGGTTCTAAATTAATGATTGTTTTTTTTTTTTCTCAAATATAGGTACAAGAATGAGAGTAACTGAGGCCGCGAGGGAAACAAAAACAATGGAAAGGTCTTCAATGGCTGCTGCTTATTCCATATACCTTTTTCGAGACTTCTCATTCTGTTTAGTGACCAAACTAAAGTATTGGTACTATAAATAAGTTATGTTTATTTTTCTTTCTTAATTTCAGACCAACTAATAACTCTTTGGTACCGACTAAGCATACTAATACTATGTGTTAGTGGTACATCTTATCTAGATATTAATGTTGAGACATTATAAAGTATATCTAATTAAATATATATTAGGATGCATGAACTTTTTATATAATACCTTATGGCTCGTACTAATTGGATACTTGTAGAAGTCCTTTATTTTTATCTCCCAATAACCATTGGCTTTACCCCATTCATCCTCTAAAACAAGTATTGCTCAAGCATAGATTAAGAGACGCTATACACAGAGATAATAATATCCTATGCAGTTATGTATCAGAATAAGTAAGAATACCTCTCATAACATGTATGCCATATAGTTATGTGTAAAAATCATATAATATGAGAGACTTACTACATATATCCGATATAAAAATTAGGAAATACTTTTCCCTGCATAAGGAGCTCGAGCCTTGCAAAACAAATTACATGGGCCTAAATAAGGCACATGACCCCAAATCTAATTTGCAATATTGTGCGAATATATTCATAGGTCAATCAGATTTGGGTTGCATATAAACCTATCACATTTTTAGTATATGGATAATAATATTTATTGGTCAACCAAATTCGAAACTTCAAAATTTCAATACACGCGAGTGTCTCCTGTAATGTTGAAGGAACGTTTTAACATCTCTTCTCTTCCTCCTGTTAGGACATATGTGATTCACTTGTTAGGAACATATGTTACTATTTTATATAATTGGCTAATCTTTTGACAAAATGCACTTTACTTGTATTTAGGTAGATATAAGTGTTTTTAATACTTCAAGAAATAAGGTTTCAAGATCAATTGTTAAAGTCATTCAAGTCTGTCCAAGAAACAAGCTGAATAGTGCAAATTCATTAAAGTTCGATAGCTGGCTCGACAGCTGCATCTATAAAGCTTAAGAAAGCTGTTTCAGCCCGTGTGCTCAATACCTGCTCGACAACTCCTATCTGTCGAGGTTTAAGAATTTTAGAATTCTAATATGATTTTCTTGGGATCCTTAAATGTGTCTTTGGGCCTTTTTTTCTCCTAACTCTAGACATATAAAATGATTATTTTAAGAGCCGTAAAAGTGTATACAAGTTGCACAAGTATTGAACAAAGTTTGTTCAAGTAAATTGTGACCGAAGACGAAATTTTGCCATAGTTCATCATTCTTGTGAAAAAGTTACTGTGTTTGTACACTGTAGGGTTTTGTGACCAAGTATCTTCTTGATATTCATCGTGGGATGAATTGAAGAACTTTGCAGCCAACAACTTTCTCTAGTTGGTGATTGAAGTCGCGTATTGGGATCCGCGCAATTAGTTAGTCACATACTAGGAGCCATGCATCAAAATGAGAAATTGTCACTACAGAACAAGTCCAATTGCGTATTGGGGTAAGGGTTCAACTGTAGGTTGGTATAAGGTACTGGGATTTCTTTATTTGTAACCGCTTGTTGTGATAATAGTAGAATTTCGGGAGTGGTGACCTTAAAATCACCCGGTGGGGTTTTTACCATGTAAGTTTTTCTCATTCGTAAACAAATCACCTTGTCAATTTATTTTCCGCTGCATAATTAGTTTAATTGGTGATTTGTTTCTGCTATTACGTGTTTGCATGTTAATTTGATTAATTAATTAAACTTGGCTAATTAATTAATTAATTCATCACAAGGAGTCAATTCGTTTTTAGCCTATCACCTCCTATGATTTTGGTTGAACTAGGAAGGGATTGAGAGGGTTCCTTTTTTTCTTCCTTTATAGTACATCCTTATTAAGGAGAAAAATAAAAATATAAAGTTTGAAACTTTGAATTACATATAAACCCAATAGTATTTTGGGTTAGTAAACTTTCCATCCTATCAACCAGTTGAGACCAACCATATGTCAACTTTGGTTTAACAGTTAGGTTTAGAAGAAAAAAAAAATCGCTGACAAACTATTAATCAAATGTATGGACAATGCCTGAAAAATAGAATTATTTTCCTTTTTGTTGTCAACCAAACCGAGCCTTGGCAAAAGGTGCTATTATTTTTTGGGCCTCAGTAATTCAAAATATGTTTGTACTGAATTTTTTTGGATTCATGGGCCACTTGCTCCCTTACCCCTTAAAAAAAAAAAAAAAAAACAACTAGGACAAATAATATAGGAGACTAGGCCCATTAGTTTTATCTATAGAAGAAACGACGTCGTTTGAGGTTGAGAAATGAAATTAATGGCAAATTCGTAAATTGTGCACGTTCGTCGTCATTCTCGTTCAGTTCCTACCTCTGCAAATTGAACTTCGAAGTTCGAACCCTAAACTCACTGAGCCAGCTCTCTTTAATTATAAACGTTTTTATAACACAGAGTCGAGTCGAGTCGACTCGGCCGAGTCAAAAATGGACACGCACTCGTCGCATCTCACAGCGCCGAACCGTTCCCGAAGCTCTCAGTCTCCATCTCCGTCTCACTCCTCCGCCACCTCCTCCATCCACAAGCGCAAGCTCGCGTCTGACGACCACGCTCCCCCTTTTCCTCCCTCCTCCCTCTCCGCCGACACTCGCGACGGGGCTTTGACCTCCAACGACGACCTCGAGAGCATCTCCGCCCGCGGTGGCGGCGCCGACTCTGACTCCGACGACGATTCCGACGAGGAAGCCCCCGAAGCCGCAAACGCCGAAGACTCCGATGAAGACGACTCCTCCATTCGCACCTTCACCACAGCTCGCCTCGACGCCGCCAACGTGGGTGGAGGCTCCGGCTCCACTCGCAACACGAAGATCAAGACGGAGAATCTGAGCTCCTCCGCCACGGTTAAGATCGAGAATTCGGATGGCACGAAGGACGGTGGGGCCCAGGGGACCGGTCCGGCGGGTCCCACAGCTCCGGCCGGAAGCTCGGTTCCTGGAATCGTTGTTAAAGAAGACGCCACGAAGATCTTCACTGAGAACATTCAGACCAGTGGAGCTTATAGCGCCAGAGAAGAAAGTTTGAAGAGAGAGGTAAATCTCTCTCTCTCTGTGTGTCAAATTTTGAATCTTTGTTTGGAAAATTAAAGTTAAAAAGTGATTGATTCAATGAATTGAGAATAGAAATGGTGTTTGTGGGATTTGGAAATGAGTGCAGGAAGAAGCAGGAAGGCTCAAGTTTGTGTGTCTATCAAATGATGGAGTTGATGAGCATATGGTTTGGTATTCTATTCCTCTTTGCCTCATCTTGAATTTTCTTCGGTTATTACGCGTTTTTTTTTTTTTTTTTTTGGCTCAACCAATGGAAGAAACAAAAGGATTCTAAGAGTTTTTGTGATTTAGTGCAAGTGTGGATTTTGAATTATGTTTGTGGTTTCTCAGGTTGATTGGATTGAAGAATATTTTTGCAAGGCAATTACCTAACATGCCTAAAGAGTACATTGTCCGGCTTGTTATGGATAGGTAATGTTGTGCACGTCAATTCAATTGCAAACATTCTTCATTAGTTCTCTTTATGAGTGGTCTTTTGTATTGAGTTTCACAGATATTAACTCCGTTCATTCCTTCTACTTCGTGACTATTTTCATGATTAGTCTTGTCTCAGTAAAATTATATTTACCTATACAAAAAAGAAGGTATTGTTGTGTGAGGTTGATGCATACATTCAAAGGTATCATTATGGAATGCTGTGTGAGGTTGATGCTGTTATTGTGTGGATCTATGTGCCGCTTTTATGGCCTGTATCATCTGATTTTTCATGTTGTTATGCTTTTAGGCTGTTAATAGTTGATTCACCTCCAAAGTGATGAAAATTTAGGGTGAAATTGTGTATAAGCTGAATTTATTTTAAATTTCCCTACATTAACTCAGAAGTTGAAAACCTATTTGGGAATATGATTTTTTTTTCCCTTTAAATTTATGTACATCTCTCTGATATTTAGTTTTTTGTTTTTTTGGGGGGGTGTTTTAATCTGGCTTTTTCATTGAATTTCTACAGAAGCCATAAATCAGTAATGGTTATCCGACGTAATTTGGTTGTTGGTGGTATCACATATCGCCCATATATCAGGTAAATTTCATTCTAATTTCATCCTTATAATTGCTTATTTGTTTTTACCCTTTTGGTATCATTTACAGGTAGAATTTCCTACATATAGTTGCTCTATTCTGTAGCAATATTACATTTGTAATAGTGATTTTTATATTTTATTTGTTCTTATTATTCTTTGCACAGCTGAGTTTGTCATATTTGTAACAATAGGCCCACTTATTTGAAGAATTTTAAGTATAAATAACTTTTCAAGAAAAAAAAAGTATTTTAAGGTCCCTTTGGATACTGCTTATTTTGCTGAAAACTGAAAACACTGTAACAAAATAATTTTTAAATGTGTGAATAGTGCCTTGAGATCCATTTTTAATGAAAGTTTTGTTGAAAAAAGAGATTTGTGGGTCTCGTAAACAATGCACGGGACCCACTAAAGAGTGCATAATTACGTGAAAACTAACTTCTCAAAAAAAAAAAAAGCGCCAAACGCTGGGACCAGAAACGCAATCCAAACGGGTACTAAGTACAAATAAATGAGTGTAGAAGGTGGAGCACTTTCCCTGCATATTTTCATCCATGCCTCCTGTTTCTATCCTGCTATTTCATGTGCTTTCTTATTTCCTAATTTCATTCACTCTTGAAGTTCTTTTTATATGTTTAATTAGCTCATCTTCCTATCTTTGTAGAGGTCAAGCAAAAAATGCATTTTTTTGGCTTTAAATCTTCCTTGTAATATGATCACACTGATCTCGCAATCATCTGGGCTTGATTTTATTAGCAACAATCATGATTATCAGGAGTATGGCCTTTGGGCCATGAGACCAATTCTAAGTTTTCACTATGGATCTGGAATTCCTACCTTTTTTGTTTGCTTTGTGCGCCTCTTTGATTTAGTATGTGGGAGCTAGTAAAAACTCTGCAGTAATTTGTTGGTGTTATGGTTTGTTTACATGACACTTCTTTTACCATATTTAATGAGACTCATTTTCCCTGGAAATTCTCAGCCAGAAGTTTGGGGAGATAGCTTTTTGTGCCATCACAGCTGATGAACAAGTAAAAGGTTATGGTACCAGGCTGATGAATCACCTAAAACAGCATGCGCGTGATGTAGACGGGCTGACTCATTTTCTGACATATGCTGACAATAATGCTGTGGGCTATTTTATCAAACAGGTATTGTTATCTATCTTTTTGTGTGGTCGTTTTGGTACTTCAGGGTTTCATTACTTGTTTAAACTATAAAAGGCAAAACCTTTTTTTTAATTAGAAATGTTTTGACTTCTCTAGACAGCATGGGTGATGATCTGCTGATAAAGTCTCTTTGTTTGGCAAAATGAAAAATGAGGGACAGAAAGTTAAAGGAGTAGATAGTTTCTTATATGGTTGTTTGTCAGATATAATTCTTGATCAAGTTACTTAGATAGAAGGTTAGGTTTAGTTTAAACAAATGCTACATATGTAATAAAGATTAGATATTAGTTGGATCATTCATTTGACTTTTTAAACTGCTATTTTATTATCTATAGCAATTATCGCCATAAATGGCTCCTTAAGGAATTCTGGGATCATCTCGATGCTAATGTTTTGGCATAGTTTTGCTCAACTGTTTCTTTTTTGTATTTCTTTTATTTATCCTTCTCCTGATTGGAGAGGGTTTGATTTTAATAATGCATTGAATTTTATATTCTTTTACCTGTAGGGTTTTACCAAAGAGATCCACTTGGAGAAAGATCGATGGCATGGGTATGTCTGAAAACATCTCCTAGCTTAAGACTGTTGAAAGTTTATTTTCACATCTACGTTATTTTTTAAAGCCTTTTTAAAACCGGTTTATTGTACCATAACAACAGCAATGCTAAAATTTTCTTTCCAAGTTCATATGCCTCACCTCCTGTGAAAACCTGCTTCAGATATATTGAATTAATTAAGATGTTCCATTCTATTTGTTTCTAGTATATTTATTAGAATTTCCACCTATCAAGAAAAAATATTTATTAGAATTTCCTTAACATCCAGGTATATAAAAGATTATGATGGAGGAATCCTTATGGAATGCAAAATTGATCCAAAGCTTCCGTACACGGATTTGTCAACTATGATTCGCCGTCAGAGACAGGTAAGATGAATATCTTCTTAGTCACTCTGATAGTTTTTGGTTTGCATAATCAAAGTGAATGAGTTTATATGATAAGTAATTATAGATGAAATTGTAGAGCAAAATATTGTCTGCCATTGCTCCAAACTACTTTGGGTCTTATTTTTACCACTTGAACTATTACCTTGTTATCCGCCCCTGGCAAATTATGTTACTTCCACCTTTTGTTTTTGCCTAGACCTTGCACTGTAAATTTGTTGAACTATTTAAAAACCATCATTTTGATGGAGTGTTTGGAGAGTGTGCTATTGGTCTTCCTCTCTAGCTTCTTTTTAGTTCTCTACATGATTCTTCTTCTCTTATCATTGAACTACTGGAAATTCCAACCAATTCTCTACTAAAAGAAAGTTGCATAGCTGAGAGGAAATAAATAAGTAGATGAGGGAAAAGTTGGTTGTTATTACAGATAACATTGCCTCAGGCAAAGCCTTTAGATTTTAATGTTTGAATATTTTGATCTCAAGTTGTCAAGGTATTTTCAAACTTGGAAAGCAAAATGAAAGAAAAACCCAAACATGTGTACCTTTCAACCCCGGACTTGCAAGCTCTTCTTTTTTCTTTTTCTTTTTTTTTTCCTTTTCTTTTTTAAATCACTTGAAAGTTGCTAACAGTTATCTTTCTGGTCAAACTGTTGCGTCTGAGTTCATTGTCCTCCCTCTCTCTTCCTGTTTTCTGATGTACTATATTATCTCATATTCTAACTTCTAACTATAATCTGAATTATATTGTTGTTTTTGTCATGATAGGCAATTGATGAAAAGATAAGAGAGCTCTCAAACTGTCACATTGTTTATTCTGGAATTGATTTTCAGAAGGTATAATATAATATCATTTCTGGATGCCCTGAGCTCTCTAATCGATACATACTATATGCTTCTGATGGTTTTGTAGGATACATGTCTAGCATTTCAGAGTGTTAATTGCTAGTTGTTTCGACTGAATTCAGTTTGCATGAATATCTAAAAGTAGATTAGACCTTTACATGCTTAGAGCACCTTCATGAAGTCAGTACATGATAACATGACCAAGGTGAATTTGCAATTTCCATGATTAAACAGTAATAATGTAATATGCCTATGCGATGCACGCGTTGATTAAAATCATATGTAAATTAAAGAAGGAAAACACTACTAATGTTGTCAAAATTGAACAATAAAATGGTGATAATAAAATTAAAAAAAACCCATGTTACACGACAGAAACATATCATGTAAAACTATGTTTTTATCTAAAACCAAATATTATTTTATAGGATTTAAATAAATCAAAATAAATAATGAGACTTCTTTTGATAAGGTTCGTGAAATTTTTTGCAATAAAGTTTTGAATGCAGTAGTATTAATATAATTTCATGATGAAATTCCTCCATCCCCCAACTATCTAATAATCCAAGAACCCAGAATAACCACACAAATTTACCAGTTGTCATTTCTTTACTTATATTAAAAATAATAATAATAATAATAATAAATCATGAAATTATCTTAATAATTTTAATGAATTTATAGTGAGCCAAATGTCAAAAACATGTTATATGATATATAACACTTAAATTGAACCACATTGCATAACATGACATGTTTATTTTATTACATGGCACCTGTAAAACTCAAATTTTATAATATCACATAAAATTTGTAAATTCAATTTTTCCTTCCTAATATATACTTCAAGCTATATCAAAGCTGTTTCTCAGAAACTGTTAAAAATTTGGAAAGTGCCAACGTGGCTAAACTAGAATGAAAACTTGCTACCTTTTTATATGATGGAACTATATACTAGACACCCAAGGAGATCCTCTGAATCATCTAGATGCATGTCAATAGCGAAGTCTGATACACAGACAGTTGTCAACACACCTTCTAAAAAGTTTGTTCTTTTTAATTTTTTGTTTTTAAGGCGATATGCTTTATTTCCAAAATTATTATGTTAAAATGATGTAAAAAAGTGTCGTACCTAGTTCTGATGGAGAACATATTTGTTCAGAAAGAAGCTGGTATTCCCAAAAAAATCATCAAAGTTGAGGATATTCCAGGATTGAGTAAGTTTTTTTAGTTTCCCCTCATTGTCAGTTTTTTTGCTTGGCATTTGCTTCTTATGGTACTTATGGGAAATTCAGTGCATCAAATAACATTTATAGTTCCAGTGCTCTGTCTTCTGGCTCAAAATTATTTACCCTTCACAAGTTTTTTTTCTACTGTTTTTTTCAATTTTTTGGCTGATTAGCTGTACTGAGTTTTTTATGGAATGCTTCATATAGAGGTCTCTCCTTTCCGTTTTTGCCGTTATACAGTAAAGTATGGATCTATCTATCAGATATTGCCCATCAAAGTAAAAAATTTCCAATAAGCATTTACAAAGAGAATATCATGTAGTAGTTGTATAAAACCTTGCTAATAAAGGTTAAATAGATTGTTATATGTTCTTGTCCTTGTCACTACAGTTAAGGATGAGATACATAATTTTATTCAATTCAAAACATAAACTTATAAATATAAAAAAACATAAACTTATAATTAAATTGAGAGCACATTTTGGCTGTTTATGCTATGCTGTAGTTATCAACTTAGATATGTGAATAATGGTCTTGCTGATTCAATTTTTTATATCAGTCTAATTTTGCAATTTATGAGTCTACATGCTACTTGAGTGTTTTTTGCATTGTTTCATGGAGTATCAAAGTGTTAATTAGATGTTTGTGGTTAATTTTGATAATAGGGGAGGCTGGGTGGACCCCTGATCAGTGGGGCCATTCACGGTTTAGAATTGTAAGCGCTTCTACAGACAGTGCCGCTCATCAAAAACATCTGACTGCATTCATGCGCACGCTTCTAAAGGCAAGTTTCTAACATCTTTTTCTCACTTTTTTTATTTTTATTTCTGTAATACTTACACTCTTACCAAAAGAAGAACTTATTCATGTAAGCTCTGGAGATACTACAACTATCCAACAGATATTGGAACTTCTATAGAATTAATGTTAAACTAAGTTGCAAAAATAAATAATAAGAAGGAAGCAGAAAAACATAGTCATGATATGATTGCAAAGAAAACGCATTTGTTTGCCAATTCTAAATCAACTTGAATTTGACCTGAGGTTGCAAGTTAATGTCCCTCCTTCAAGGATGTTGCCCTACTTTTCTCAGATCTATGCCCTTACACAGTCACTTGTGCTTCAGGCACTTAGCTTCAAGGCATGCATGTAAGTGAGAGGGTCAATCCGATACCCTCTTTAGAAGAGTGAGTGACTACTGATAATTAAATATACATATTCATGCCTTTGTGCTCTGCAACAATTAAATAAATACCTATTTTTCTATAATGATTTACTAAATTGACTCCTGAAACTATCTAAATGCCTTTAATTCATACAAAATTTCATATGAAGTTTTCTCTATGATGTGTAGGACCCACCAGATCCCAGGATGACTTGTGGGGAGTTGTCTTTTGTGCTTTCAGTGTGAATATAATAAAATTTGCAGAACTTGTCATAGAATTCAGAAATGAAAGTGTGCTTGCAAATTTCCTTTTTTTTCCCTTAACATCTCCTTCTGTGGCTTGATTGTGCTTGTCAATATTTATTGGAATCTTACCAAATGGGTTTTGATTTAAGCAGTCGCTGAATGAACACGCTGATGCTTGGCCATTTAAGGAACCAGTTGATGCACGAGATGTCCCCGACTATTATGATATCATCAAAGATCCAATGGGTAAGAACTATTGCTTTGGTTCTGGTGCAATACCGTCCAATGGCTGATAACAAAATAAATAAATATAGAAATATGAGCCATCGGATGGTTTTGCATCTGGTGCAATTTATTGCTCCAGATCCGAATCCCACATTTATATATTTCAGCTTGACAAACTATCATATGCATCATATTCATTTCCTTGGATTACTGAAACTGTTTTGGTCATGTCTTTATGAACATTTACTCATTGCCTCTTTGAAACAACGGGTATTTCTAGTTCTGTCAACGCCTGAGACAATTGTTTCTTCTCCACCTTACGATATTTCATGTGAGGTTATAGCTATTCTACCATTAGAGTTGAATTTTCGTGTGAGGTTGCTATATCATTAGAGTTGACAATTTCAACTGAGGTTTATTATTATTATTATTATTATTATTATTATTATTATTATTTTATAAGTAAAAAAAAAAAAAAAAAAGGTTAAATGTCTTCAGACTTGTAATTGGCTTGAAATTATCTATATAACACCTAGAAGGGTAACTCAAGTTTTTTCATTCTTGTAAAATTTTAGACATACTGAAAATTAATGTAATAAAGGTAGTGCGGGACTATAATATTGAATTAACAAGCTTTCTTAGTTGTCAATGGGTGTCCATGTCGTATTAATGCAACCCCCAACGCCTTCCTCTCCTACTCTCCCTGCTTCATTGATGACATTCATTCGCTAAATCACCATGATGTTGGGAAATTTGTCAGTTTTATTTGTTCCAAATCTCTTCTTGCCATACTCTTCAAGCCGTAATAAATGAAATCTTGATGATGTTGAGTCCTTCCAAAACCAGTTTTTCAGTAACTATAGCAAAGTACACTAAAACCAAAAGCTATGATTGCTTACGCCCTATGTACTTTCTATTGAAAAACCCATAAAAGAAACTCATCTTGTGTATTTTTGTCAAATATGTGATACTTTCATGGATTGTCAACCTACTATAGATCTGAAGACAATGTCGAAGAGGGTAGAGTCCGAGCAATATTATGTAACATTTGAGATGTTTGTTGCGGATGTTAAAAGGATGTTTGCCAATGCTCGCACCTACAACTCCCCCGAGACCATTTATTATAAATGTTCAACCAGGCATGGCATTGTGCTCTATTCCTTATTCAAATCTTTTCCTTTTGTTTTTTTGTTTTTTGTTTTTTGTTTTTCTTTAAATCCCCACTATTCTGACTATGGTAGGCTTTTTGCAGGTTGGAATCCCATTTTTCAAGCAAAGTTCATTCAGGTCTCCAATCAGTTAACAAAATTCAGCAGTAACGGATTCCATATATGTAGTACTCTTTTCTGAAGTATATCTGCATGTGGATCATGTCACTCATGGGTCACGATGATTTTTTTCTTGTTCTATGAGGTTCACATAATGGGTGGAATACCATACGTGGAGAATCACTCTGCTACAATGGCCAATGGTCACTCCACCAAGTCCAATCACAGGACAACCAACTCAGCTATTATCATTGTAGGAAAACAGCTTTAGGATGAATAATGGGATTGTTTCCTGCCGACAGATATTTATCTATGGACTATGTAGTTACAATTGTAAAATTAATTTGTAAATTTTTCTGTAAAATTAATTGTAGCTGTAATATTTTTCTGAAATGCAATATTGTGTTACAGAAGATAATTGCTTGGGGGAAGGGAGGAGCAGAGTTGTGTGAAAAGGATGACCACCGTAGGTTGGACCCGAGGTTTTTTTTAAAGACCTCTTGTTATCTTGAACATCTTGATAGTCACCTCCCCATGACATGGTGGAGTGTGTAAATCTAATACAAAATTAAATTCCAAAGGAGCATATATATGAATAAGGCTGCTTGGATAAACCCCCAGGTCAAACACTGTTCCGATTGTAAAAAGTTTTCTTGAAAATGATCCATTTTTTGGAAAACTATTTTTGTAAATTGACTTGTTTACCGTATAGTTGCAGCCTTGAAAATAAACTTGAAATTATTTGATTCACATGGAAAGAGTGTGCTTGGGGAGGAATGTTTATTCCACTCCCTCGTAATTTATTTGTAGCTACTTCAATAGTTACAACGAAGGGTGTTTCGAACCCTATTTCTCCTAAATCCTAATAAAGTAGAGCAGATTATGTCTATGAATTATAAGGCCCTTGGTTCTCTTAAATTTCACAAACATCCAAATAAGAGGAATGGGCCATTCCCCTCCCCTTCCCTCTTCCCTTGTTTCTCCCATTATTATGGATGCCTTTAAATATTTTGATGGCCTTTTGAATTACTCTGGATGCCTTATAATATTTTGATGACTTTTGAGACGTATGAATTCTAAAAGGCAGAAGGAAAGAGAAGATGGGGCACGAGTGGTGGAATTGTGTTTTCATGAAAAATGGATAGCTTTTGAACTTTATGGGATGTAGCACCAACATAAACACTAGTGATGTTCCATGCAATCATTTCAAATTAGCAAAAAAATAAAGCTCAATCCATCCATAATTTTCATGTTATTTAAACTAGAAACTGAAATGTAAAGCCTATTATTTAAGTACTCCCATCCAAATTAACCAATAGTGAATAAACTAAATCATAATAATAAGAAGAAAGATGCAGTTGAATCAATTTTCACATATAATCTGATCTAATACTTATTCTGCTGGTTATTGTTTGCAACTGCACGAGAAAGCTCATTGTCCCAACCAGGCATGGCCCCATCCGAACCAGTGTTTGGGGAAATCTGCTTTTGCACTTGTTGCACGCCAGTTGTGTGCTGCACAGAAGACATTTCAGCGACTCTGCTTCGCCCAATATCTTTATGTTGGTTCCCCATAAGAGGGATTAATGGGTCAGTGGCAAAATTATTGTCTAATCTCTGGGGATGTGGAGCACTATTGCCAACTGTAGGAACCGGCGGCTGGTGAAAGAATTGGTTGTGGTTGAGGTTTGGTGGAATGGGTAAAGAAGCATTTGTAGATGCATGTACCGGGCTATTGTTGACAAATGGCATTCCTGCACCAGGTATGTTAGCCATCGCTAGCAACAGTGGGTGGAGTCCTGTCACTCGCTTAATTTGTTCTTCTGCCATCTTCACCTGTGAAAATCCATATAATATATTAACTACATATTATTTGTGAAAGCAAAAACTCCATATAAAAATAAAAGTGCAAGCAATTTATTTCAAATCTATTTCATTATATCCATCCAAAATCTCTTATATGAAGCAATTAGAGACTTCAGAGAGGCAATTCCAGGCATGAGACTCATACTAGCATCTTAAGCAGCTTTCTGGTATGTGACATAGATACCAGTTGTCAAACAAGACAAACTTGATGCAACATGGCAGTCAACATCAGAAGATGTGTCAGCATCCATTCTGTGAAAATAGAATGACTAGCACGTGATGCAAAAATCACCACCACAGAATATAAACAAAAAAACAGGCATTGGAAAATACATCACAGACTTATATCCATATTCCATGGTGCAATCATACTACAGAATTGGCATATTAAGAAGATTGCAAATGTATTGCGCCCAGCCAATAGTTCAATAAAAAACAAAACAGAATTATCTATAATCCTATGGAGCCTATTTTGCGCTACCATAAAATATGGACCAAAGCACTGGAAAAACAAGTAATGTTAGTAATCAGTGACTCTTTCATTTATCCACCCTGAGGCATGAGTCCAAACCATTCCTAAATTTGGCCCTGACCTAACTGGCTTAATAGAGGCAGTGTTATTGACTTTAAATGAAAGATTAAGATGAACACAAGAAAAATCTTGTATTGACCATAAAATGCTATCACAACTTATGGCCTGTTTGGAAGTTTAGAGAGAGAGGAGAGCAGAGGGGAGTAGAGTAGTGGAGAGGAGAGTAGAGGAAAATGGTTATCCTCCACCTTGTTTGGATGTTTTAAAAATTAGAATGAAAATGAGAAGAAATGATTTAAATAGACAAATTTACCCCTATTTGAAAATAGACTTGCAACATTGATTTATGATTAATTTATTAGATTAAATAATTATGAAAATAGCATGCAATATTTTTTTTTTTGATATATATATATATATATATTTTTATGTGAATTAAATAATCAACATTAGTTTTTGATTAAATATTTTTTCTGCTTTTTTATTATACTAAAAATTAAAGCAATATTTAAACTTTTCTTTTGCTTTTGCATCTTTCTGCTCAGCTTTCTAGGCAACCAAATAGATTCAAACAAAAGCAAAAACAAACATCTCAAAATTCCTCCACACTCAAAGTGATTCGGCAAAGAGATCTTCGACAAGGTCGCGAGCGAGTTCCTCCAGCTCTAAAGAAGCGCGAACGGCGAGACCAAACTGTATACGATTTTTCGGAACTGCACGCTGCCGATATCTCCATCTCCGTCGTTGAGCTTCACCTCGATCACCTTCCCACCGACCTCGGCGGCACCGTCAGAGTCATCGCTGGAGGGTTGATGGAAGAACGATACTCTGAGGGCGTTGCCTCGGGCCCACGAGATGGCGATGCGAGCAAGTAGGGGCTTGATTATTTAATTCAAGAAGTTGGCTAATCAAGGAAATCAAGGAGAGCCAACATGAGCTTCAAGAGCTGAGAGAGTTTGAGAGAATTTTTTAGGTTACAGATTTTTTTTTTAACGTTACAGAACATTGTAATTTTGTTAATTTAGAAAGGGTAAATTGGAGAATTCATTTGCTCAATAATTTATCTACTTTACTCTCTCTCCAAATCTCTCCAATTTGGGGGAATTAAAAATGAGGGGTTGGAGGTAGTTGAAACCCCTCCCTCTTCTTCTTTAAAAAACTTCCAAACAAGGTAATTGAATTACACTCTGGTGTCTGAGTATACATGCTCACTTCAGTATGGAGAACAGACAACAGCATGCCCACTTCAGTATGTATGTTTTTCATTTGGTAATCTTATACACTATAGGATAATTGTCAAGTATGGTCCAACCACTTAACTCGTAGGACCATAAACTAAACATTGTTCACAATGAGCCAGATGAATATGCCAACAACCATGGAAATAAAAATCAACTTACTAAGTATCACACAACATATGCACAGAGTCCATTCACTTTTCACTCACCAAAAAAAACTAAGGGATATTTTCCTTTACAGCCAACAAGAAATAGCATAAAAATTTAATCTCCATAGGATGTTCAAACATTATTAATAATTTTACAATTTTACACTAAATCCAATTTTCATATAACTTCATAGTCACACAGAAACCTCGTTGGCATTTATTTTCAAATAAAGTATAAAACAATACTTTCAAGAGGAACCAGATATAAGCTCATTACAAAAGATATGCAAGTGACCAAAAACTTTCACAGTTTGACAACAATGGTGGGTTACCTGTGCTCTCATTGTCTCAATTTCAGCTTTTAAAATTCTGTTGTCAGAACCAGATGTGCCACACTTATTTTCCATCTCAGAGAGACGCTTTGATAATGTAGAGTGTTCAACCCTAAGATGACCAACCTATATAAAACTTTATCACTTCAAAAAAAATCATAAAAACAAGGATATAGATGGTGAGTGAGTTTGGCGTTAACAAGAAACAAAAAGCAGTACCTGTGTCTCAAGTTCACTCATCTGTGCTTGTTTTCTTCGTCTTGAGCGTCTAGCTGATTCTCGATTTGACAGCATCCTAAGTCAAACAACCAACATATCAATTGAAATACGACTGTACTTCCTTTTTGTCTAATATATAAAAAAAAACATAATATGGAAAAGAATCAAATTGGGATGCAGTCCATTTTAAGTATTCATTACAAATGGGATCCTTCTTATGACTAGTACTTAAAATGAGAATAGGAAGAAATCATATATAACAGAGAATATAAAACACTAAGCTGTGTAGCTCTATTAAGAAACACAAACCAAATGAGTTTAAAGCATAGAAGAAACAATTTTTGAAGTTACCTCCGGGCACGCTTTGCATCAGCAGGATCCATATTCTCAGTGATCTCCAATTCTCCCTCAAATTCATCATCATCTGAATCATCTCTTGATGATCCACTAGTTGCTTGTATGACTTGAGGTTCTGATCTTCTTTGCAAAGGAGGTAATGCTGGATTTCCAAGAGGTCCACCATCAGCCTCAATTTGTACAATAGGGAAACCATGACCAATACCTATAGTACTAACATACAATTTAATTTACAGGTGTGTGCGGGGAGAGTCCCCCAACTATTTGAAAATGTATTGGTTATCCATAAAGATAAAGAGAGCTTTCTGGTAGTTCCACACACACAAACAGAGTTCTTTAAAACAATGAAATTAATGTAGTTGTTTTTAATAAAAAGAGCAGCCTCTCACACTCATACTAGAACAAATCTACCATATCGAGGGTATGTTTGGAACCGAGTGAGATGGAGGGAGAGTGACTGACTGACCGTAACATACTATAATTTAATTCATTCCACTCCCTATCTCCCTCAACAATTTGAATGGTAGAATCCCCCTATCAGGGATCCTCTCCTGTGTGGACCTCCAATGCATAACAATTGCACCAAAATTGGACCACCGTCTATACTGCCAGCGGACCATGTGGAGGAAGAAAGTGGCAGTTTCATGGACATGGATATCTATGTGGTGGCTTACATAATGGTGTTGTTGGGAATTGTTGCAGTTCTCTTACTAGTGTAAGGCATGGTTTAACCTCATTGAAATGTCTATTGACAATTGCTACTGTTTTGTAGTGCTTCATTGCCGTAAGTTGCCCAATTCCAGGCTTTCCTAGCCTAATCTTTTCCCATCTCCCTCTATCATTACATAGGCTACGTTCTGGTCTCATTTAGCAATAAGGAACATAGAAATGCATATAAAGCTACATTGTATATGTCCAAATTGTGGTAACTCGTCGATCATAATGAACTCTACATATTAATTTAACACCTCCAATAAATTTTTCGGATAAAATAACACACATGAGAAAAGGCAGCAAATTGATTTACGATTATGAATTTTCTCATCGAAATCAAACAAAGATTATATATACTATAATAGAATTGAAATCCGTAATTTGATAAGGAAAAGTTGAAAACGCTGTACCATTAGGTTCAGATCCCAATTGAGACGGATTTGGCCGCTTTGCTGGAGTCTCCGCTACATTACCAGTTTCTTCAGGCTTTGAATTCGATCCCTGCACTCAAAAATTTCCAATAACAAACCAAATCAAAACCGATAATTAGTCAATCATACATGTATAAATGCATGTATAGAGAGAAAGAGAGACTCTTTGAGCCACGGCGGCGCAAGCGAGGTCGAGCTTGCTTTTGAGAAATGCGCGGTACTCATCGGAATCAACGGCAGCCATCGGAAATGGATTCGACGGCAGATGAAGGAGTTCGTCGAGTTCGTCTGGTTTCGACGAGGACGATTCCACCGGCGAAACCACATCGGCGGCGATCGACGCAGGAGTCTCCGGAGGAGGAATCTCTGACTCCGTGCACTGCTCGACAAAGTTCATCAACGCCCACTCGGATTCGCTCCGGGTCATCGGACCCGAGCTGATATTGCCGCCGGTGCCGGACCAGAAGGAATCGGCGATTTCGTCGACCGGAAAAACTCTATTCATTGCTCTCGATTGGATGAGAAATGAGTTGTCGAAACTTGCTTTTTGATTCGCTCGCTTTTCGAGCTCAAATTGTAATGGCTGCGCTATTTATTTTATACATAAAAAGGCTCGCTGTCGCTGAGAAATTATCCAGTGCTGTAAGAAACTGGGTAATGTAGCGGAGACTCAACCAAATCGCCACGTATGCACCAGTTAGAGAAAAGTAAGCTATTACAGTACACGCTATTGATGTAGGAAGTGAACTACTAGGAAGGTGAGTTTTTCTTTTTGTAAAAGAGGGAGAGAAGGTATCTTAAGCTGTAAGCAAAAAATGAAAATAGTTGATCAAACTTGTGTTAGTTTAATTTTTTTTTTTTTTTAATGATGTGCTTAATTTGTAATAATATATTAAATTTTTTACATTAAACTATCTATATTTGTTGTTGTGTGAAAGTATTTTAACTTTTGTAATTAGATCAAAGTGGACCGAATTGACCAAAATGCTACATTGATATAACTCAAACAAGAGTGTAATAATAATAAATGCAAATTTTAGCAACAATAAATGTTATTCTTCTAAGTTTCAACTTTTAGATATTTTATAGAAAACAAAGTTTGGTAATAAATTTAGTTGTAGAGTAAATTCTCAAAAAAAAAAAAAAAAAAAAAAAACTTAGCTGTAACGTATGGAGTATCGAACCTTGTCTAGTTGCTTTCCACATACATCTTACGATCCAAGGTGATGTACTACAACTTTAGAAGCTGCAATTTGAAGGTGTCAAATGTGTGGATCATTCCATTAGAAATTTTCTTTCTTTCAATCTGATTTTGAACTTGTTAATTTGAAGAATAATTGCTAGAAAGAACATTTGTCTAGAGTTCTTTCTATTTTTTTTTTTTTTTTTTGAGGAAAAATTTCATACGTTTAAAAGTGTAGTAGAGATCTTTAATGTTTTCAGTTTTCTTCAATTTTTAATTGAATTGAAATTATTTTAATATCTTAATTATTCAATTTCACACATGATTGATGATTTGTTGTGAAAATTTCATAAAATTTTGTTGTGTCCCTAAACTTTCCATTCAAATATGATCAATGATTGGTATTGTTGAGGAGCCATCTGCAATTACGATGTCCGTCATTACCGCTGTCAGAGTTTGAATATTGGTGCCAAAAAAGAAAGGTTATTACTGAGAACAATTGCTTAAATCAAGGAAAGGATTAACTCACTCACGAGTAATTTTTAGTATTCTCGGAGCATAGAGAATGATACTCCTCTCACATTCATGATGAGGTGCACTCATTAAATTCATATGAGATCCACCATGAATGTAAGAAGATGGAACATCATTTTTTCGTATTCCGAGAGTATCTAAGAAATTTTCCTAACTAATGCACTCAACATCCCAAGACATTGGTTTTGAGATTAGATGGTGAAAATCTATTCTCAAATTGTAAAATTGTTTTGGTGTAAATGAAAACCTATTCTCAAAAAAGATGGAATTTTTTTGAAGTTGTCATCATGTCATAATACTTAACAAAAATGTATTCTTATTTGATTCTGATGCATATCAAAGTTGACAACAAGAGTTACAACAAGCTTGAATTTATAAGATAAAAGCTATTCTCAATCAAGTGCAGCTATTAGGGATTTGGTGAAAACTTCTAGTTCCTTCAAACCTTCCTCGGGGGATTTTGCTTCATTCAGTAGCTTTACCATGGCACTCCCAACAATCACACCATCAGCTCCCCATCCGACTACCTGTAACATAATTTGCAATTTAGTCATACATACCAACATGAAAGGAAACACAACAATCTACACAAGCATGTAAAGGTATATGTTGGAAAATTAACCTGTTTTACATGCTCAGGTTTTGATATGCCAAAGCCAACTGCTACGGGCTTGGTAGTTGCCTGTCATAAAAATTGAAGTATGAAGCTTATGCATAGAATTGGAAATCACTCATATCATCAAAACTAAAGGCTTTTAGTTAAATGACCAGTCCTGAAAAATGCAATTTAAACATTCTTCATATCATGCTAGGGAAGGGTATTTGATATTTTTCAAGCATCTTAACAGATGAAAAACTTAGTATTTCAATACTATGATAATAAACCCATACATATTTAAAATCAACTTATTTAGAATGGCCTACTATTTACACTCTCAGCACAACCACAACTAGATTTCAGGCCTGTATACTTCCAAAACATATATACTATTTATGGGCATACAACTGATTTCAATCCACCAATTGCTATGATAGTCATTGTTTGTGTTTATTAATGACTTGAAACTCCTTTTTTTCCTCTTTCGTTGGACTTGAATCTCACTCAAAGATATCAGATGAGGTATATAGTGAATGCCAAGATGAGATTATTTAGACAAACCGCTTTAATATCCTGAAGAAGAGTTTGAACTCGATCACTCACAGATGCACGCGCACCAGTGACCCCAACTGAGCTTACCTAGCATTCAAAAGAATCAACAATTAACTCTTACATGCAGTGTAAAATTTCACCTAAAAATTAAATGGCTAAGTAAAATAATTTTATTTCCCTTTTTTAAAAGAATTTTCACCACTGTTCTGAAAACAGTTGCCCACAAGAGCTTAGACAACCTCTTCAATATAAGATGGGTACAACGTGATTCATGAAAGATGTAAGAGGAAATTAAGTTCTTGGTTTGGATTCTTGTCTATTCTGATAATTAATTGTTATTACTTACTAATTTCATTGCACTAACATAATGCAAAGATAAAATTAGAGCATAAATTATTTAGTGAGGCATATCAACTTTCTTAAATCATAAAGTTGAATCATACTAGCACTGCTAAGAGCTACTCAAAACCATAGAAACAATCATAAAAATTCTAAATTTTTGGGTATTTGTATCACTATAAGTCAGTAGACTATTCTTGCATCTGCAAAATTAGGGAAGTATACCAAGCCATTTAAACAATATTACGCCAAGAATAGAGGTGTGAACTTTCATTTTTTAAAACCAAGAATTCATTGTCAAAAACTTCATAATCTCCCTGTGCCATAAACAGACATTGCTGAGAGAAAATTTGAAACTGTTACTTGAATCTGCTTTCTCAAAGCACAAGTATAGCAAATACACGTCAATAATTTCATTGGTTTACAGGGTACATTTGAAAGATAATTCCAACAGAACAGGAGATATCAAAACAAACCCCAAACTTCGTAATAATGACATCTTTTATATAACAATGCAAGTGGATCAATAAGAAAAATACTAAAAAACACGTAACTAATGTAGAAGCCTAATGTTTCGGCTGGAACATTCAAGTTGCAATAAAACTAAATATATAAAAGAAGAAAACTTGGTAAGGAGCATCAGCTATAGAAAAAGGTCTTACAAGGTACACAAATCCTTCTGCTGCTTCAACAATGGCTTTCATTCGTTCAGTTGGAGTAGTGGGTGTAGTGAGCAGTACCTTAACCACACCAGTAGACATATCAGACCAACAAGATCCATGTACGTGCTATCAACTACATAAATTTAAAAGAAGGAATTGCATAATAGCATATGAACGGGAAAAGGTTTAACAATTTCATAAATAAGGTCAATGAAAACTAATGACTTGGCATTTTACTCAAAGAGTTTGTTCAGTCCACATCTACCTTAACAAGTAGAGAGAGAGAGAGAGAGAGAGAGAGAGAGAGAGAGAGCATCAAGCCTTTTCAAAAATTGTTTCTAGTAATTTCAAAAGATCAGTCTTTAAGATTAACTATCTACTAACTAGTAATTTCGATGAAAACCAATCCATACCCTAATATATACGTAATAATATCTTAAGAAATAGATTATATACAGGTAAGTTAATCATTACACTGAAAAAGAGTTACTCAAGAAAAGTTGGTTCAAAAAAACTTTATGATTACTATCATCACAAAGAACTGCCACCAACTGCTGTGGACCACAGTTTATATTTCATATAATAAAAATCTGAAAATTTGAAAATTTTTTATCCAGAAACTGAAAGAGGGAAAAGAACATAGAAGATGAGAGGTAGACACACCAATTCAATTCCATGCTTTGAAGCTTCCCTTCTCAGAATTTCAGTCTCCTCTAGAGGAACGTCTGGAACCACAAGCCCTGCAAACAAATGCACAACGAAGAATTTAATAAAATCATACAATAAAACAAATAACATAGGGACAGGGGAGAAGGAATCAAAGCATTTTCCATATTTACTCGGGGTTGATTGAGTGGATATATCATTTTTTTTCTCTGTAAATGCTAATAAATTTATTAAAAAATTATATTTTCTCATTTTCAGTTGTTTTTGTAAAATGGACTCAAGCACTAGATTCGATTTAGAGGAAGCCCATGCTAACCATTTTTACAAGAAAAGGAGAACAATTATACGTAAGAATTGGTTGATAACTCAGTTTTGGAGCCAATACATTGCATCTTCTTCTGGAGATATCTGAGTTTAACTCAAAATGAAAAGTAAAAAGCTTTCAGTAATTCTTACATACTACAGCATAGAAGAACGTAAGTAAGAAACCATTAAAAGTTAAAAATTCCGGTCAAGTACATGATTTTTTGAAAACACATGGCCATTCTTACATTTTAATGGGGCCGTTAAAATTGCTGGTCCAAACATAGTCTTTTGCCATATCTATATAATGAAGGATGCTCACACTTTTAAGTATCAAATTCAATACTATTACAGATTTATGTTATCTAAATGCATAAAAAAGTTGCCAAGTGAGTTAAATGATTGCTACATCCAAATAAAAAGCACTTAGTTATGAACCATGTATATTTTGTTTCCATTCCACTAGTTCTATACTAGGCTGTGATCAGCAAACATACCTGTTGAAATAATCAGAAGGGGAAGTGTGGGTAAGCAGAGACCCAATGTTTAGGATAGACTCTATTAAGTTTAATCTAAAATGCATTTACAGACAGAGAAGTTGTGTGGCATACACATAGCATTTGAGTAAATGAAATGGCTTGCTTCCCCTTGCCTTTGCATTCATAAAATTGTTTAAAACATCATAACTTACCAATTAGATCCAAAATCATCATTGTGAAAAAGCTCAAAGTTTCAGTAAAGCATAAATTATAAGTTACCATGTACTCCTACGTCCTTTATAGTGGACATGAACTGCTCAACACCACGCTTGAGAATTGGGTTGTAATATGAAAATAATGCGATTGGAGAAGATAGTTGTGGAATCACCTGTCAAAATGATAACATTTTAAACTCAAAATATGATAAAAATAGGCAAAGAAGCAATAATTAAAAAATGTTTTACACTTCCCTTCTTGTGATTTTCCTTTTGTCTAAATACATGTATATATTTAGTGAAAAGCGCCACTCTAAAGTAAACAAATAATTAAATAAATAATGGATGAGTGTAGCAGTGTTCTCTAGTATCAAATGGTGACATATTTATAGTAAAATATGCATAGCTGAGATGAGTGAATATACACAGCCAATCTATTTCCTGGAAATTAGCATCTCAAATGATTGATGATTTAAAAAAAGAAAAAGAAAAAGAAAGATCAATCTTCTCGGGTAACTAGCATAACACTACTATAGTAGGAAAATTTTTTCAAATTCACTTCTTTGATTTAGTTTTAACTAATAACAAAGGTGGTAAGGCATGAGTGAAATTATAAACATTTGACAAAGACCTAATTGTGGATGTTTTGCCTAATATAACACAGACAAAGAACACCTTTAAGAATGTAACAGAGGCTATCATTGTATCTTGATCTGATGATAACAAAGGCATAACATTATATAATGGTCCTACCTCCTTCAGCATAGAAATAATTGCATTGTAATTGGTTCCTCTTGCCAAGGAACGTGTAGCTGCAGCCTGTACAAAAAGACACATCATTAAGAGAAATGGATACATTAATTGAAGCAGATATAAAAGACAACTGTAATACCTGGATAACTGGACCATCAGCTAAAGGATCAGAGTATGGCACACCCAGCTCAATTATGTCTGATCCACAAGAGTCAAGCACCTTCAATGCTTCTGCTGTGGTTGAAAGGTTCGGATCACCGGCCGTGATGTATGGAATAAATGCCACCTTCACACATGAGCTTGTTTGTTAGAGGAACACTATCGGATTGAGAATCTTGTATATTAAACACCTGCTAACAACTGATCCCAAATGTTATCTAAGTGAAATTATTAGTATCCAGGATTCAGTGAAATGATTACATTCGGTTTCACAATTAGGGAAGGTACCAAAATCTGCAGTACATAACCTAATTACAAGAGATAATTCAAAAGCTATGCTATAGAAGATGGCATGGAACTTTTTTTTTGATAGGTAATAAGAATATTATTAAAACAAACTAAAAAACAAACGGAAGCCAATACAAGGTGTTCATGATAGTGAACACAAGGAAAAGCAATAAACAAAACAACCAGCAAACAACGAACAGGAAAAAAACTTAATGAGCAATACTAAGAGAAGAAATAAACTCTAAGATAGTGGAGCAATCCGAGAAGCCCCAACACCTAGACCAATCAAATAAAGTCTTCTGGCAAAGAGCTTGTAATTGAACCAAGGATTTCTCGGTGTCCTCAAAAGAGCGCCGATTTCTTTCCGTCCAAACAATCCACATCAAACAGCCGGGGACCATATTCCATATGACTGAATTAAATTTTCCCAACCAAAAACTCCAACAATACACCAAGCTTTCCACAGAGCTTGGCATGACCCAATGAATCCCAAAGATATTAAGCATATAAACCCATAGAGAGTGAGCTACAGAACAATGGAGGAGAAGATGATCCACAGTTTCCTCATTCCGATGGCACATACAACACCTATTCACCAAAATGCGCCCCCTAAGCATAAGATTATCCAAAGTTAGGATCTGCCCATGAACCGCTGTCCACACAAAAAAAGCCACCCTCCTAGGGATCTTAGCTTTCCAAACACCCTTCCACGGAAAATTGGAAGTAACTGCACCCCTAATGATATTGTAATAGGACCGGGTGTCAAACATGTCATTCCCTTTGAGACACCAATGAGAAGTGTCATCCCCACCACCCCTAGGGATCCGAGATTGAATGAACTCAAGGAAAGCTAAGGCAGCCCCTAATTCCCTTTCATGAAAATTCCTATGAAATCTCAAATTCCAGATTCTATCGATACCACCCTCTTGGTAGCATAAAACATCAGAAATGCAAGCTTCCTTGTCATTAGAACACACATACAACTGAGGATAGAGCCTATTAAGCGTGTTATCACCAACCCACTTATCATGCCAAAAAAGAATACGAGAGCCATCCCCCACCACTAAGGACACATGGTTGGAGAAACTCTCCCAACCATCATGAATACCACGCCACAGACCACATCTGTGGGCCCTTCTACAAATTTTAGTACTCCACCCCCCTTAGATGTGTGAAGAGATAAGGATGATATCTCAATAGTCTAGGACAATTACAAACATAGAGTACAATTAAAGGTTCTACAATAATACACAAATATTCATGAGAGAATCAGGGAAAATTTGCTAACGATCAGATTAAGTGAGTAACATCACCCTATTACTTCAATTTTTCAGCTTTCCAAAATCCACAATGTTATTCAGCAGTCTCTTCTATGATCCATCTCCTCTTATCACATTCAAACATACACCATGAGGTAAAATCCACCAGGGTCCTCAACCATTTGAACAAATTAAAACCCCTCAAAATGCAACCTTTATATCCAAGATTTACCTCAATTAGTGAAACAATTACACAAAATAGTCAACTTTCCAAGTGAAACCAGAAACACACTTATACATAATTTCCACTTCCATTCACAAATCATCTCCAATTCAAAGAGAACCTCCAAAATTTAAAATAATTAACGCATGCTCCATTACCATAACAATGAAGATCACAATGGCATATTGGAAATAACAAGAAAACTAGAATGATAAGATGCACCCAAAACATAAACCCGGAAAAAGAATATAAAATAAAACAAAAAACCAACACTCCAATTGAAACAGAGAAGAACCCATGATTTTTTTGGGAGAATGTAATTGAAACATAATAGAGAAAACAGAAAGTGAAAAGATGCTTACTTTGCCTTGTTTTTTCAATCTTGTGAAAGTCTCAGAGAGCCCAACAGTAGGGACAGTGCTGATAGCTGCCATTGGAGTGAATCTTCCAGCTGGGGTAGCAAATCTCTGAGAGGAAAAGCGGAGAAAAGAATGGGTTTCTGGGTTGTTCTTCTTCAATTGAAAGAGGCTTGTTGTTGTTGGTGATTTAAAAGCAATAGCCATAGAAAACAAAAGGGTTGTGTTTTGCTGAATATGAAAGAAAATGTACTTGTGTTTGTGCGGGGGTTTAAGCAGTCAAAATAGAAGGGGTTTTGGAAAATGAAAATAGAGATTTGCTCAAGTACACTCTACATCTCTCGTGCTGTTGTACTTTATAGTGTTAAAGTGTGATGGGATTTCAATCATGGGTTGGTCTGATAATATCTGGACCGTTCAGTGAAAAAATAGATGATATCTTTACCGTAAATTTTTTTTGGAGCCAATGTTAATTTGTTTCTTTAAATTCCAATCCTGCCTACTTTGAATCTCTTTTTTTTATTATATTTTTTTAAGTTTGTTTCCTTATTTTGCTGACAGCCACTATTTTCTTTTTGGGACCTACCTGAGGTTTGTGATAATACCAGTTAGGTCTAAAACAATTTAAAACCTACCCATTTGATCCTAAAAGACCATTTTGTCCCTAATTTTTATTATCTCTTCTTTTTCTCTCCTGTCTCGTTACTCTCTCTCTCTCTCAACTCTCTTCTCTGAGTTCTCTTTCTTAGAACTCTCTTTCTAACCCATGAGTTATGGTCGCCGGAAACACCACCCAGCAAAGGACTGACGCCATCAGTGCTGTTTAACGGACTCTCATCCCTTTCAAATCAGAACCCACGCAGTGGTGATGGTGCTTCGATCTAGATCTTGCCAACAACAGACTCTCTTATCCACTTTGCTGGTCTGTTTTTGGTCGTGGCTCGCAAGGCAGAGCCTAGATTGAGCACTCTTGACAGATATCTAAAATGAAGTCTTTTGATCGGCTTTAGATATTTGCTGGCAAGGTGTATTTTAAGGCAAGGGCTGGAGGTGTATTTGCGGCAGCATCTTTGAGAGAGGTTTGAGAGTGAGAGAGACGAGAGAGAATAGAGAGATTGTATGTTTAGGGGCAAAGTTGTCTTTTGAGGACCAAATTGGTGATTTTTAAAATGTTTTGGACCTAACTGGTATTATCACAAACCTCAGGTAGGTTTGTAGAATTTACCCTTTCTTTTTTCTTTTTTCTTTTTGACTGTTTGCTGACAAAAATGGGGGTTTTTTTTTTTACCATATTCGCTTATGTGTAATTTATAAACGAATGAAGAAGATAATGTAATCCACATCATACATCATACAATAAATTACTTTTTTTTTTGTTGAGAAAATACAATAAATTACTTGAAGTTTTTTTTTAGAAAGAAAATTTACTTGAAGTTGATCTTTGTAAATTATATTTTTCCATCTTAAACATTCACATCAATTTCTTTGATCCGAAACTATTGATTTGCACCATAGATACTTCAATTTGAGAGAACGGTATCAATATATATCTATTGGCTGCAAATCTGTTAAATGAGAAGTAATTCTAGTTTTTTTAATTATTATAACTAAGAAGTATAATTTTTTTATTGCACACGAACAAAAATATTGATTAGGTGGCATGTGTGGCTCATGTGTGTTCATTTTCATCTCATTTTAATGTTCAATTTATCCAAAAATGGGAGTAATGATACAATTTCCTTAGATTGAGGTGTCAATTGAACAAATTGATAGTTTGTGAGAAATGAAAAAGGTGTGTTTCTATTTAATATTTTAAAATAAAGCTTGATTGATGTTAGTTTTCCTGATTTTCTCATGTGTATTTCTTTTGTCTTTTTACTTAATAATGGGAACGTTACACACATCTAACCAATTTTTATTTTTTATTTTTTTAAGATTACTAGTAGGATATATAGGAAGGAAATAAAATTAAAAGTTAAGGGCCAGATATGGAAAATCTAGCAAATCTTCTACTCACAATTAGCTGCTGAATTTGTCATATAATTTGCAAAAAAAAAAAAAAAATTGTCCATATGGCATATATATCACCATTATCATTTCTGGCCAATAATTTTGGGGGAAGTGAATAGTGATATCAATCTTAATTGCCACGAGAATTGAACCTAGACCTACTGACAAGTCCATTTAAAGTTATATCATGTTACAAATATCATGCATATAATTATCATCGTACCATTGATTAGGAAAGTGAAACAATGTATTTGGTACACCTAACATTTTCCCTTTGGATCTCTTGCATGGTCTGTATTTGCATTTTGCACATTGAAGAGCACATTTATGATTTAACACTGCGCAATAATATACTTTGTTGTCAATTGTTACTACTCTCTATTCGCACTATTAGTTATTATGGGGTTCAATGAATGAACAAATGCTGCATTTTATGTTATTTATTTAACCTTATATCTTAGTTTCATAGGTTCGATCCTGATAATCTTGTTGCTCAACAGTGCTTTCTTAAAAATATGGAAGACACATCTTTTAGATGTTGGTGGATCTTACCAATTTAAGTTATGTAGCATGAGATTAGATATGAGAAGGACCAAATTTGTTGTCAATGCTTCATTTCTCTGATTGTTTAAAGTTTGCAGTAGTTGCTTCTTAGTCGATGCATAGTTTGTAATGTATGGTCAGTCACCTCTAGCACCTGTCATAAGTCCATTCTTTGACTTGATTTGCAAATGGACTTTTGTGCACATTATTGATGCATCCTTGTGAAAAATGAGTTTGATGCAACATGTGGTTGTGCACTTGTGCTGGCAGATGAGATGATGTGAAAGAATCTGACATTGTGTTGAATCCTCAAGGAGGCTGAGGTGACTCAAACTCTTAGAATTGAAAGGAACCATTTCATAGCTGAAATCCTCAATAAGTTTAGAGACAATTTTTTATTTTTTTATTTTTATAACTATTGAAACAACATAACTTGATCGATACATATTAATAAAAGTAGTATCAATAAAGAGTATATATTAAAGTAATGTTACTTCAATTACGACTTGTGATACTTCAAAAGTTCAAGAAATTTGGGTAGTAATAGGATCATTTCTAACCGATATAAAAAAAAATATAAAAAACAAAAAATTATTTACCTAAAATTTCTGTTTTGTGATAGTATTTGTTTACTATTTCGGATGACATGCATTGTTATTTTTTGTAGATTTATTTGTGTGAGCTCGTAAGTCCACAACAGAAATAGTCAGAAATATAACCGCTACTTTAAAGAGTTTGTTGTTGTCATTTATTTAAGATGCTGATGCCACAGTAGTACTGCTGCATGTCATTGTGCATGATAATAGTGTAAAATGTGTAAAACTCTCTCTACTTATTAAGATAGCATAGCCATGTGAAAAGAATTTAAAACAGGCTGTCACATGTTAAGTAAGCACTAGTGGGCTATCTACAAATCATAGCTTAATACATATGCTTGTTGAAAGGGCACTCCATCTCCATGTACGATATTGCCTTGGCCCTACTTATCTAGATAAAAAGAACTCTTCTATTTGGTACTTAGCATGACTTGCAAAACTGACTAACTCCATGCTATTAACAATTGAAAGATAGTCTTTATCATTTCAGGCAAAAGAAAAAAAGAACTAGCATACAGTTCATTAGTATTAGTTGAAGGAAAGTCTTTAGCATCGAGCTAACCTATATATATATTTTCGAGTATGGGAAAAAGTATTTGATCTATATTTAGAGAATTTTTGTTGCCACACTCAAATTCATGTTACCAATGAAATTTTAAGCATATAAGTCACTACAAGGAGTTGTGTTTTTGGAATTAATTAAGCAAAGCAAGTTTTATAATTATTGCAATGGGAAAACAAAAAAATTGAGAGATACCGTCGCATCAACATTTTGGACTTTACTCATTTTCATGTGTATTAGTGAAAGTAATTGTAGATTGAAACCATTCAAATAGATCTATAATTTATATAAATATATAGACATTTTCTAAATTTGGTTCAAATCAGCGAAACCAACTGCTTTAATTTTTTTACTCGAATTTTCATTGTGGTTAGTAGTACATATATGGGAAAACATAGAACATCTATTTCTTCAAGAAGCAAACAAAAAAAAAAGTTTTAATATGTATTTTTCATTTTTAATCTCTGGTATAAAGACTCTTAACCTATGAACATCTTTAAGTTGATACAAAATTTCATTAATATGAGTAACAATTAGTCATGTCTCAGCTTATTATAATTTTAAAGAGAAAATATTATTATTTACGACTGCATTATGCTAAAGATTAGGATTGCAAAATTTTAGATATTATGAAAAAAAAAAGGGAAGACAAGAAAAGAAAGAACGAAAAAGATTAATGTAATTCTACTCTAATATTTAACATCCACGACACAAAATCCAAAAGGATACATCTTCATCATTGGCTTAGATTGATAGAGCATAACAATATAATCCATAATTATGATGAGTTTACAGAATGAAATGCCCAACTTTAAAAAAAGAAAAAGAAAAAAAAAGAATCCAAAGCATAAAACAATGCTTTCCAATTTTGGTGTTTCAACTAAAGGTATACACAAATAATAGCGATCGATATTAAAACAAAGAATCACCTTAATGAGAAAATTGTAAGAAATACTCTATGAAGCAAGATGTGACAAAACCCTTGCTATGAAGAAAGGTACTAAGAGAGAAAATTGAAAAGATAAATATACTAATATGCATAAGAATTAGAAAAAGGCAGTATTAAAAGGTCACAGACAAAGATAATTATACTATAAATCACCAACAAGAGGAAGCAAATTATGTGAATGAATAAATCTAAGAAAAGTCGAATTGACTTGTTTTGATACATAATGTAGGGACTCAATTTGTAACGGACCTTTAACAATAACATTTGTAGAGAAGTGGGTTTAAGAATTTGGCATCACCGAAGTAAACAATGGCCGGTGTAAAGTTTATAGTGAATAATTGATAGCATGAGATCTATTCGATTCTCAATGTCAGAATTTGGCCAAGTGTTTATGAAGCATCTTTGTCCTCGGCCCAGGCCGAGGATCTCTTATGTTTTTCTTTCTTTCTCCCATGTTGGGAAATCTCCTAATTATATATTGTTTCCTTTTGTTAATCTTAGCCGTCCATCTGACAATTATCTGAGCCTCTAGGTATAGGGGATTGTCCCATCATCTGTATTTACAGGCTTTATGTTATTTCCTAGCCGCCTTTGCAGGCTTTATAATAGTTGAAGTGACTGATGCTTTAGGGTTTTCAGGTCACCTCACCATTAAAGCGGTCAGAGTGTTGGTGAGATATATTCAACGGATGTGGGATATTTTCCCTTTAGTGAAGTCGGTGTGCCGAGGACAGGTCATCCTCGGCGCGAGCCTTGGACGTCCTAGGTTCTTTCTCATTGTCCTCGGCCTTAGCATTATCTTCGGCGCGAGCCTTGGGCCGCACGTAGTGGGCCAACGTGGTTAGTGCAACAGAGCCCCACACATAAGATTTGAAATATTATGGAACATAAACAAAGATGAGAAAGAAAAAAAGTGAAAGAAATTGACGCCGTTTGACTTTAGGAGTTGTATCTCCAATACAAACATTCAAAATTTTATATTTTTCTTATTTACTTTGATCGGTGATATCTACAATAGAATCTATATTTACATATATATATATATATATATATATATATTTGAAAAGTGATATATAGAATTTAAAAATAATTTAATTATCAATTTATTTCATGTATTTTTTTATTAAAAAAAAATTAAACTTCATGTCAATAAAATTGATCAGGCAAAATTTAAGCTCAATTTCTTAAGTGTTATGCTTTACATTTTCAATATATTTCCAACCATGTAATTACATTGATTAATGCACAATTATATTGCGTTTTATTGGTCAAGGTAATCACATAATTAAATTTAATTGAAATTTTACAAGAGGTATGACACTTAAAAAGAAGAAGTTGAAATTTGTCTTAATATCAATGACTCTAATATAAATTTTAATGCACTAAAAAGCAATCAATTCTTGGACCTAATATTATCTCGGAGAAGGGAAAAGTGACTCATAATTTAGGATCATCAGCAACCGTGGCTTGTGGCAATGTTCTCTGATGCTAGGCATGTTTATGTCTTGTAGTAGTTTCGACCTAATTAAACAACATTCCACAATGTTCTTTTAAGCCAGGCTGACATATGTGATATATATGTCAAATTAATGTTTGTGAGTTGTAAACCACGTGATATGTGTACAGCAGTCTTGGTCTCGTGATGAGTTTGATGCGTTGATGTAAACTTTGGTCTTTCGTGTTGAGTTGAGGTTGATCGCTAATGTACACGGGCAATTTGACTCATTCATTTGATGATTGATCTCCTTTCTTTTCCAATGGGACCCCTTATCTGAACCTAGATTGAACTATAAGCAAATCAACCACCAATAATTGTGTAGGGGTCAGGTTCAGGTCCACCTGTAACTAAGCACCTGGACTCTACTTGGAAGTTGGAATATGCATATATGTTAAAAACATTCTGTGAATAAATCTCTGGAAGGAAAGGATTTTCTCTGCAATGGAAGACTTAATTACCAAGGTAGGGTTAATATGAGATATATAGAGGTTTTCGTTGATTCATTCTTGAAGTGGATTCACTACTTGTATTTTTGTATATGTGGTTATAGCAACCTCTTGGTCTGAAACTAGAAGGTTGAGGTGAGTGTGTTACACTTACATGTACATGAACAACGTATAATATCGTATATTATTCATGCAAATACGTACAATTGTGTCCCATGAAGAATACATTAAGGGAAGAAAAAATAGGTCATTTGACTTAAACATATACTTTGTGCTTGGTTTGTAAACCCCAGGACACGGGAGGAAGGTATTTTTCCTAACCAAAAATTCTCTCATTGAACCAAGTTTATACTCCCGACCAAACAAATATAAAAATAAGAAACAAAGAAGCCAATCAATGTTGGAATACAAGTAGCTTAAATGTATAAAGTGAAGTCATCAAATATTCATTATGCTTGCGTTGAAAAGTTAAAATCTCCATTTCTTTTTTCTTTTATGAAGTATTATAGAAAAGAAAGGAGTAAATATAGAACCCATTAATTATAATCCCATGTACATTATTTGAAAAAAGAAAAAAAGAGAAAAGAAGCTCTAAAAACCTCTGCCTCAAGTTCAAATCATTATTACATAATTTACATGCATGAACCAATCTTCATATAAGTCTCTTGCTCAATCCATCGCTAACTTGAATACTTTGGTTTGTGTCACTTTCCCACCTAGCTAATACCTGAATATACTAGAATGCTATTATTTATATGTGTGCGTGTGTTAGGAAATTAATCATGTCTTTGCAGAATGTTGAACACATTGTTAGTGAAAAAATAAAACTCAATATATGCTGTCACAAAGTGATTAAATCAAAGAATAAATGATGCATAGTAAGCATAAGGAACAATTCTAGAGATAAAAAAAATTTCACATTTTTTTCACAACAACTAAGGTTGTGTTTGAAATACTGCTTATTGTTAAAAACTGAAAACTGAAAATACTGTAGTAAAATAATTTTTAAATATGCAAATATATAATGCCGTAGGACCCAATTTTAAAATTATTTTTTACTGAAAAAAGTACTTGTAGGTCTCGTGAACTGTGCACGAGACCCATTGAAAAACATGGGACGCAACTAAAAAGTGCTTTTCAGCACTATCTAAACATACACTAAGATGACAAGTTTCACTTGAAACAATATTATTTTCATACACTAAATCTCTTTCATTATGTACTACTTTAATCATAACAAAACAAGTTAATAATTGTGAAAAAAAAAAAAATTGTCAAGAGCGCACAAGTCTAAAGTTTATTTATTAAATGAATACTTTTAACTCCCTTAGAATAATTAACAATATTAAAAGTAATCCATAATAGATAAAATAATCAAGAGAGCATTTGTGAGAGTGGTAGTTGGCAGGTAGGGTTCCCCAAAACGACACCGTATCTCAGTGAGCCAATAATAATGGCAAATTGGCAATAAAGAGAAATGGGTAGAAGTGTAATAATGAAGAAAGACGGGCCCATTTAGATAAAGTGTAACATTTTTAACAAGGACAAAGCCACCCATTCTTTTCGTCTTTCTTTGCTCTCTCTCAGTACTCTCTCTGTACTAAAAAAATTATATACAAAAGCAAAGAAAAGCAAAGCAAAACTCTCTCTCTCTCTTTCTCTTTCTTTCTTTGCTATTTGCATGTAGATGCTCTTTAAAACTCGTAACTCGTCGACGCGACTCACCACGACTAGGCCGAGTCCGACTCAGGCTGTTCCACCTCATGGCTAATAATCCGTCGGAGGCCACTAACGACGATTTCCTCGAGCAAATTCTCGGCCTGCCCAGCTTCGCTTCAGCTGAGGCTGGCTTGACCGGCGCCGATGGAGGCTTGGGCGGTTCGGGGACCGGTCCGCCTCCGATGATGCTTCAGCTAAGCTCTGGTGACCTTGGCGGTGGAGGTGGTGGCTCTGGTGGTTTTCATGGACAGGTGTTTCCGTTAGGGCTGAGCTTGGAGCAAGGGAAAGGAGGGTTCCTGAAGCCCGAGGAGGCCTCCGGCAGCGGCAAACGCTTTCGAGACGACGTAGTTGATGGTAGAGCTTCGTCCATGAAAAATGTAAGCTGGAAACTTTTTTCTCTATTCTCTGTTTGGTTAGTTAGAAAGTGACGGAATTTGAAGGAAAATGATTTTTTTTTTTTTGTAAAAAAAAAGAGGTTATTTTAAAATTGAGTCAAGTCTCGAGCTTGTTTAGTAAGGACTCTGGTTGAAAATTTTAAAATTTTTTTTATTTCACCGAATTTTCTCAGCAACCAAACGGATCACTATTTATGTGTTCTGTGTGTGTGTTTTTGTCTTTATGTGAGCGTCTGTGTTTGTGGTTTAGTAGAGTGAGTGATACAGACAAGGATATATAATAATTGATAAATTTTGTTGTAGTAAGAGAAGAGGAGGAGGACTAGTGGGGGTAAATTTGTCAATTTGATTATGGTTGTTGTTTAGTTTAATAGCTGAGAAGAAAAGGAACTGTGTGAGATTGAAGTTTCTTTCTATATGGGAAAATAAGTAAGAAAACAAGGGTGCATATGAGGCCATGAGGGTATCTGTTGGTTTTGTTTGAAAAAGAAGTAGGAACTAAAAAAAGATGGTTGACATAATGCTTTCTGAAATATAGTAACAAGTGGATGGAGGCTGAATTTGTGGGTTCAAAACCCACTGGGTGCATGCACAACTTACCAGTCAAACACAGAAATGCAGAAGCTTTGGGAAAAAAAAATAGTGGTTGTGCTTTGTGGTTTCTAAAGCGAGGTTTTTGTTATGGCGTCTATGAATGATTAAGTAGTCGTCAGGTGATTGATAGATGGTTTTGTGGATTTGGGTCGAAGCTACTGGCAAAGTATTTAAAAAGACTCGAAGTAGCAATCCAAAAGGGGAATATGCTTTCCTTGTAAGGAGTAAGACCATATTTACAAGATCTGTGAACTACCTTGTGGCTTCTTAGTTAGGTATTATTTCAAGTTGATGCCATGGGGTTTGGAGTGATTGGCCTATTTTCCTGTAGGAAATGACTTTGAGAGCTATCCAACAAAATGTTTGACTTAGAAGTTTGGTTATCTTGGAAGTGTAATGCACTTACCCTAAAAAGAGGGAAAGAAGTAAAAGGTATAAAAGCTTAAATTTATTATAGAAGAAATCACTATTTAACTTCCCATCCAAAAAAAAAAAAAAATCACTATTTAACTTATAAAGAGAGAATCATCTCACTTCCATGGAAAATGATTGGAACTTGTGTTGTTGTTGTTGTTGTTGTTGTTTTTTTTTTTTTTTAAAGGTTTGTTCATTCATGAGATAATGTAGACCTGGTTCAGACCTAAGCATTTTTTGTTTTTGTTTTTAATAAATAAAAAAAGAAAAAGAAGAAGCTGAATAAATGCTTCTTCAGTCTTTTAATACATTTTCATGATGTAGTTAACCTTCAGGCTTTCTGTTTCATCTCTCTCTCTCTCTCTCTCTCTCTTTGTGGGTGGAGGGAGGTTGGTTATCCCTGTTTTCTGTTGTAAGTGTTGTCTGTGTTGATGAAATTATGATTCTTCTGCAGGTTTTCCATGGCCAACCAATGACCAATACTGTTGCTGCTGCACCACATCCACCAGCAATGCGCCCAAGGGTGCGGGCTAGACGGGGACAGGCCACAGATCCACACAGCATAGCTGAGCGGGTGAGCTTGATATTCATATGAATCATGCAAGAGAGCAAAATTTGTCTAATTTATAAGAATGCAAACCATGCCACTAATTAAAACTTATTTTGGGGTCATTACTTGGAATCTTTTGTTTAATTTACTTAAAGGTCCTTCTTTTATTGATCCTCAGTTTAATTTTGAGTTGGCATTGATTTTTTACCATTTTACTACAGTTGCGGAGAGAAAGAATAGCAGAAAGAATCAGGGCATTGCAGGAACTGGTTCCTAGCGTCAACAAGGTCAGTTTCTTTCTTTCATGTCAATTTAAGTGCAAGAATGTGATAAGTCTTAGACCTTGTAATTTAGGAAAAGGCATTCAATGCTTATCACACATGTTGAAATTCTATCCTTTTGGAAAAGAAGGTGACTTGTTCTCATTTTCTTAAAATTAAATAAATAGATAGAATATAAAGGGAAAGAAGCCTGGATTTTTTTTAAACAGTTTTAATTCTTCTTGAGAGAGATAAGGAAATCAAATTGCTCTCTAGGAATTATTTAAACATATTTAACTATTGTAAGATGTTCCTATTTGGAACCTTGGTGCCTTTCCAATTGAAAAAAAGAAAGAAAGAAAGAAAGAAAGAAAGAAAAAGAGAAGAAAGGGATAGTTAATTACTAGGAGCCACACTATTAAGTCGAGAGTCGAGAAGTAAACCCAGTGCTCTGTAGACATAAGATGCCTTCATGTGAAATTATACGTTACACTTCCTTTTTCTTTCAAATACTTCTGCCCTTTTTGTCCCCAGTAAAACAACTGCTGTACAGTTTGTCCATGCATAACAAATACTGAGAGTTTCACTTATTTTTTACAAAAGAGGAACCAATTTCATTTGAAAACAGGGAGAGTTAATTAAGGTTAACTATCTTATTACCAGTAAAAAGTGTGGCTGTTTGCCGGTGACACGTGCATGTAAAATTGCATGAAGTCTTGTTGATATTTATTTTTACAAGGTATATAGTGAGTCAAAAACATTCAAAATTCTTGGTCCTTGCTGAATTCTTGTCCCTATTCCCTATCAGAAATCAGCACCATCTAGTTCTGATATGATATGTTGCTGTACGAGATTGAGTTTTATATTTTATTCTGTGGATTAAAATATGAAAATATGCAATATTTTTCACCTTTTATTTTTTATTGTTTGGCCTTCTCTCGTAGGTGTTTTTTATTAATTTAAATACAAAAGTATTTTTGGGCTTCTCATGATGGGTCAGAGCAGAAGTGATTTTGTATTTTTTTTGAAACATTTCTTGAAATTGTTCAATCTACTGTATATAATTAATTTATTCACGATTCATGCAACAAAACTTTATTGGTCAAGATGGCAGGGGGAATGAGATATCGAAATTCATGTATTTAATGCTATTATGATTTACTCTAAATGTCCCAATATGCATTACTGTCTTACTGAAACTCAAAAATAGAGGTTTTTATTCATTCTTAATTCTAGAGCAACATTCTTTTCTGTGTTATCGTATCTTCATATATTCTCTTTGCAACTTCAAAGCTGTTAAGAGAACACAAAGTGGAACATATTACTGCTATTTTATTTTTCTTGATGGTTAAATACGGATAAATGAAATGGCATAAAGAGAACATATCACAGGAACAGCAACTGCAGAGTATAAGAAGATACTCTTGGAAATTCCGGCTTTACCTAATTGATTTTTTCATTCAACTTGTGCATTAGACTTTGGGGTACTGGTCTGTTAAGTTTGTGTGACCGGTAAGTTTATAAGTAATATAATGCATTTGGATTTCTCCTTGTAATAATTGGGTGGAGTGAAGGTCTGAATTCTTATGTGACTTATCAAAGAAAAGAAAGGGCTTTACCCTGATGATGTTATACCGATTCAATTCAAGGACTTGTTTCATTGAATTTAATTGAGTCTGACTAGTGATATATATTTGTTTCTGTAGACGGATAGAGCTGCCATGCTTGATGAAATTGTGGATTATGTGAAGTTCCTAAGGCTTCAAGTAAAGGTAAAGTAATCTATGCTCGTAAATTCAATTTTTCTTAGGTAGCTATCTGATTGAATAATATAACAGGTCCCAGCAATGTTAATGTCCTAAAGTATATCTCTTTATACATGCAAAAGAAGCTCCAGACATTATGTTATGACTTCCTTTTAATTACTCTGGTGAAATTGTATGAATTTTCATTTATCTGTTGCCTTGTGCTTATTTTGATTCAATCATCAACTGAAAATTATGCCGTGTTAATATTTTTTTCAATTGCCCGACCAAAACCCGTTATTTCTAACAGTATATATTATCTAATCTGCACCTTTAACAATGCTTATCTATTTGGTGCCATCATTGTAATAATCTATTTGATGCCCATCATTATAAGGTGGCTTTTCACACTAATAATGGATAGGAGATAATACTATTTTGTACCCCCATGCTTTGACCCATTCCTTCTTGCCATCTTGTCGTTTGGATCATGTCATTTTGCTTACTGTGAGGTTTCCTCTGTTGATCTCCTGTTAAGATAGACAGAATATGTTTGTGAAAGGCATATCTTAGACAGCCAAAATGAAACATTCTATTCATCTTGACTATAGAACTTTTCTTTCAGGGGGTGTGGGGAGACGCACTCCAAATTGTAGGGTGGTAAATTGAAATCTTACCAAACTAAAGGCACCAAAGTGTTAGTTTCCCTAAAAGGATATTTGTTCTCTTGCCTATGGTTACTGTTGCTCACATGCATCGTTGGCTACAAGAAAGGGCACATTGTTTGAGTCCTTGGGCTTCTAAGTCACCGAAATATTGATTGTCACTGTTGTATAATGCACACCCAGGCAGTTACAAGTTCAAAGGTCATATTTGGATAGCCTCAATATGCCTGTAATGTAAACCTTGAATGATTAATAGTAGCCTTCAAGTCAATTATGTTTAAACGATGTAATTGATTTTGAGATTTCAATGATTAATCAAGTAGTGTATTCCCCAGTACTTGTAAAGGGAGTGTCCAAGCAGTTGACTCTGTGTGATCATATAGAATTGTATTCATTTCATTTAATAATTTACTTTTCATCTGCTTTACAGGTTTTGAGCATGAGTAGATTGGGCGGAGCTGGTGCTGTGGCACCACTTGTAACAGACATTCCACTATCATCAGTTGAGGTTATAAATATGAACATTATTTGGTATTTGAAGATATCTTAATTAATTTTCTTGTCCCTTTGACGGCTGTGTGTCTTTTTGTATCTTAGGAAGAAGGTAGTGAAGGTGGAAGAAACCAACCAGCATGGGAGAAGTGGTCAAATGATGGGACCGAACGTCAGGTGGCTAAGCTTATGGAAGATAACGTTGGTGCCGCCATGCAGTTCCTTCAATCGAAGGCTCTTTGCATCATGCCTATCTCATTGGCATCAGCCATATACCAGACACAGCCACCGGACACCTCTAGCATTGTCAAGCCTGAAAACAATCCACCTTCATAGACCTTAGGAAAAAGGTTACATTTTTCCACGGTCCCATCGGAAACTCATTATATGCTACTTGACCCCACACCTTATATATCCTTTTCAACCCCCACAAATTTAGTTGTTCCCTCGGTTCAAATTGCAATCAAAGTCAGATGCCATAATTCTTGCTTTTCCCCCTTTCTTTTAGCTTTTGTCAAAATAGGGATTGATGTCAATGCCCTGAAAAATGCAAGCAGGCCCTTCATGTCTTGCCAAGTTCCAAGTAAAGTTGAAGAATTGTCAAAACTCACTTGATATGTTCTTCTTTTTTGTATCAATGGTGGGGATAGTGGAAAATGATGGAAGCACCTTTGTAGTGGGGCTCTCATTTTTCTTTTTCTTTTTTTTGGTAGTGGGTTGTGGGACCTTCTTAAAGGGGTAGAGTATGTTTCATTTGTATATCTGTAACTTAATATAAAGCGCGGAATTGCGTTTATATTTTATGTGTTCCACGCTTTTCCTCCCTTCTTTTTTCCATTGTCCAAAAGGGCCCCCATATTTTCCAAGCAACGTGCCTTGGATAATAATATAAAAGTAATAGCTTGATACCAAAAAAAAAACATTCTAGTTTAGGTGGCTAAAGCTTTTAATGGAACAAGGCTGTTTAAAGAAGATTGTAATTTGTACTTTGGACGAGAAGCCTTAATGGCTTCTTGAGGAACACTCAAAAAGCCTTAAAAGGAGTGGAGATGTGGTTATAACTAGGCAAGATCCTATGGCTTCTCATGAAGCCTATACATCCTTATTAAAATGATTTTTTGTGCATCTGTTTTTTTTCTCTTTTTCTCTCTCATATGTAACATCATATAATTGCAGAATCCTTATTGCTGGTACTTTACTTTGGAGTTTGGACTTACCCAAAAAAGGGTTTTGTACTTCGGTTCCAATTGGCACATGCGTGTTTATCCTGACCACAACATCATAAATATTCCTAGTTCCTACAAGAAGTTTTACTGCAAAACGCAGGAAAAAAAGGTCATAACTCCCGGAGGGGCGGGAGTAAGATAATACATGGTGGTACACTTTCTTTTGTAATGAGTAGGAGATGCAAAGCTTCATGGTCAGGAAGAAATCCAGTACTCTTAGTACTTTCTCTTCCTTTAGTTCAGCTTTTGTGCTCATATAATTGATTAGCTTACTAACACACTGGTTGAGGGTTTTGTTTAATGTGCTATACATACACTTTGAAATGTGTCTGAACCTTAGGGGATTGACTTAGTGAGTGTTTGGATAGCATTGTCCACGTTTTGCGTGTTTGGCTGAAAATTATCTGGGTTTTATGTTACTGTTCACGAACTCCACAAGAAGATGAAAAACGCAGATGAATTATTTTGTACTGTTTACGTTGCTATTCAACTGAAGCTATAGTACTTCCAGCCAAAAAATCAACTAGCTTATAAATTATTTTGTTACAGTACTTTTAGCAATAAATTTTTAGTTTTCAGCAAAATAAGCGGTATCCAAACAGACCCTTAGTAATTTTTAAAATCTCAAGATATTAATGAGATTCTAGGTTTGAAATCTCGGTCTCATCTTGGACCACCCCAAGAAATTTTTCCTTGCGATAATATGTGGTGTCTAGAATGAGGGGACTACAAATACTCGAGGGAGGGAATAATTAGGTGTTCGAAAAGCTATAAATATCTCATTTTTCAAAAGAAGAAAAATGTGGCCTTTAAAATTCTAAAGTAAATTACCGGAGCCTAAAACTATTAGTGTTGAAATTCGGCCTATGTGAACATAAAAAAAAAAAAAAAGAAAAAGAAAAAAAAAGACTTGCACAAGCACAAGCAATCCTTAATCACAATTCACAAGAGACTAGCTGTCACGGTCTCACCTATGTGAACATCATCCTCTTTGCCACAATAGATTATGGCTTTGTAACTTAATCTCCAGCCACGCGCGTCCACACAATCCAGGCCCCACCAAATCATTCCTAATTTGAAATCCAAAGCCCATGAACCCAAGTCAAAATATGAGAATTTATTAGAACTGATTTTTTTCCCCCCATATTTTAAAGCTGAAAAAAAAAAAAAAAAAAAAAAAAAAAAACAAAGCAAACCTATGTCGTTCTTAGGAACTTTAATCCACTTGAAAAAAGTGGATGAAAGGATCGAATTGAAATGAATGAAAGTCGAGGGACATAATTGAAAAAATAATGAAATTTTAAGGACAAAAGTGAAAACATATCAAATTTAATGGATGTAATTTACAATTTAACCATAAAACAATTTGCTTATTTGGGTTCAGGTGTAACGTAAATGTAAAATTTCACATTATTTAAAGATTTATTTGTATGATTATTCCAAAAATCAATGAATCAAAGCTTTAAGAGTCCAAACTCCAAAGTGATTATCCATGTTTACTTATTAAAAAAAATATGATCTTCTATTTCTATACTTTCTAAGGAATAGTGCCCTGCTACAGAAGCCAACCCAAGTCCCATGGGTCTAACTTGGGCTCGAGGTGCCCTGGTGGGTCGGCATTTATAATGCCAAAAATAAATAAATAAATGTGAAATATATTTGTCTCCATAAAATTTGGTTTATTTTTGTCTACAGATTTTTAAAAAGGGGCGTTTTGTCTAAAATTTTATCTGTATCCTTTTGTCTAACTCTGGTTTGATATATTTTATCTCAACTATTTAACATGTGATGTTTAGCACTCTATTTGTAGCATATATAATTTCTTTAATACATATTTTTTAATTTAAGAATAAAATTGTAATTTTAGGAAATTAAATTGTAGCATATATCTTAGTTAGAGACAAAATATTTTACAAATTAGTTGGAGAAAGATTGATGATTTAATTTACTTTCAATCATATAACTTATTTAATAATTTTATCGCTTATTTAGATTGATGTTATAACTGTTGCAAATTTTATTACATACACAAGGATTTGAAACATATGGTGTAGGAGCTCAAAAATAACCCCCAGGCCCACTCAGAACAATGGTACTAGGTATTTCTGGCCCAACACAATTAATTTATAAGAAAATAGGCTTGCTAAGTCAACTATAATGCTCTGTATGATCTAGGTATAAAATTAATGAAGTTGAGACTCGTAACACAATGGAGAGAAACACAAAACAAGTATAACACTCTTCCTCGGGCTTATTCGAGGATGCAGTGTTCATATATTATTTGCTCAAGTCTTGGTTCAAGTTAATACTCTTTTCCCTCTCATTCAAGTTCTATTATTTTAACCCCTTTCCTAGAGGGATTCCCTTCCTTTATATAGTGCCTCCTAATGCATTTGAGCCCTTCACTTGTACGTCTCTAGATAGCAATTGGGATGCTTGTCCCATCAGGACCCTGATGAAGGTGCTAGAGTGTTATGAGCTGTGGAACTACTGTTCAAGTGTCTTTTCCTCATTAATGTGGCCAATTAAGTTGGTGCAGTGCATTGAATATGGAGGTGAGGACTATCTTTCCTAAATGTTTCCTCTCTTCCTCACTTGGTGCAGTGCATTGAATGTGGAGGTGAGGACTATCTTTTCTAAATGTTTCCTCTCTTCCTTACTTGCACGTCTTTGATGTCTTCCACGGTGCTCTGTCTTTTGATGCAGGTGGTCAAATGAGGCAATCTCGAGGTGCATTGGTTCCTCGGGCTCCTTGGACGATGGGTCTGTACATTTTCCATCCTCAGACCTTTGTCCACATGTCAGGTTCAGATTAGTGTGGTTTCTTTGTCTTCCCTCCTCGAACTTTAGTCCACGTGTCGGGTCCGAATTGGTGCACAAATGGGCCTTTGCCCATCCTTGGATAGGGCCTATGAGCTTTAGGTTGTGTTTGGATCCTTCCCTCCCACATATGACATATGGCATTGCTCTAGGATAATTTTTCTTTACCATTAGGTTAGTTAATTGTACTAAGTATTTCTTTTGGAGATGTTAGTTTTTTTTTTTTTTTTTTTACAAGATAGAATTTCTATTCTAGTATAATCTAAGTGTATATGTGTGTGAAGCTTCCTTCTGGAAACTTGAACCCCGGCCCTTACCCCCTCATATCCTACAAGCACTTATACTTATAGAGTAACGATTGCACCAAGAATGCGCGGTGGTAGAAGATGTTAGTTTTATTAAGTAGAATCCACTACAAATTTTATTATACATTCCTTACAAACATGTAAACTTTAAAATAAAAATTACTTCAATTAATAAAATCTATTATTTATAGAATAAGGGATTTGAGCTAGAATCTCACCTATACCAAAACTAATTAACCATCAAAATGGTACATATGTTTTGTAAATCGTCATCTTTTGTCAAACATCAATAAGAATCAATTCTAATACAAAAAGAGCATGTGATAAACTGAACACTTTTACACTGTAAAATTTAATATGCACATTTTTGAAGTTGAGAGAATACTTGGATTCCTTGACCTAACATCATATGTTTTTTGGTTGAGAATTAACATGTTCCATTTATTTCTAAAAAAAAAAATATATATATATATATATATATCTTTCATTAAAAATAAATGTAAATGGTGATGTGTATAAATCGTGTTCTTAATTCTTATTGGATGGGGGTAATTGTTAACGCCAATGGATAGAGTTGAGCTCACAAAATTAAGAAGCCCTCAGATTTGAGGCGGCTTGGCGCGCAGACCAGACAAGAAGACTCTCACAGTCAGTGAGAATAGGCAGCAGCCATAGCCCCATTTAGCCTTATAACATAACATAAGAACAATTGCCACATCCAACACTCACAAAGATAAGATATTACCAAATCAAAATGGCATTGAACCAAACACTACCAACATCAACAACAACAACAACTGCCCACTTTCTCTGCAAAACCAAAACCAAAACCAAAACCCCACTCACAAATCTCCAAATCCCCTCTCTATCTCTATCTCTATCCCCATCATCATCATCATCATCATCAATATCACTCAGCAATCGGTGCTTAAAGCCGCTAAGGTTGAAATGCTCGGTGGATTATAATTACAATTACAATCAGACCCAGGTGGAGTACCCTAGGCCCACTGAGATTCCCTGGACCAAGGAGCACAGTAACTCGGTGCACCTCATCGGCATCGTGGGCACCCCTGTCGAAATCAAACACCTGCCCTCTGGCAATGGCAAAGCTCTCGCTTGGACCCGCCTCGCCGTCAAGAAATCCTCCACCCTCACCTCCTGGTAACTTTTTCATCCCTTGTTTTTTTGTTGGGCATTTGTTACTTTTTAATAGTTTTTATGACATTTGGTTTGATAGTGCAACTGGGCTTTAGTGGGAAATAGCATTAAAGTTGGGTGCTTTTGTGTATGCCTGTACATTATCAACTTATTTTGGTTACTTTGTTTAGAAACCAATTTGTTATTGTATATTTTGTGACTTATGGTTTGATAATGCAACTGGGTTTTAGTGGGAAATGGCATTAAAGTTGGGTGCTTTTAATTGGGTTTGTGTATGCGTGTGTTCATGCATGTACATCATCAACTTCTTTTGGTTGCTTGGTTTAGAAACCAAGTTGTTCTTCGGTGGAACCTAATATTAACCATTTCGTTTACTTATCAAAAAAAAAAAAAAATACAATTGGGGTTTAGTGTGAATTGGATAATACAATTGTGATTGGTTTAGTTTGAGACATTCTAGCCTCAAAATTTGGGTGCTTTTGAATTGGTGTGATTTTTGTTGTGTGTTTTGCTGAAGTTATGTACTCTGAATTGTAGTTGTTATTGGTGTTTTATGGGTTTCTTGACAAGGTGGATTTTTAGTTGACATTCTATGAAAAAATTCGAAATTTATAGTTTGGGACGCAAGGAAAGAGAAAGATAGAGTTTCAATTGAGTATCAACGGGTTTTAAACTAGGTAACTGAATGAAGGCAAAGGGAATGGAAAAAAAGTGGGAAATTTGGATGATAAGGAATGTTTTTTGCTTGGTAAGTGACATAGCATCTGATGTATTTTGTACCCATAACCACAGGGAGAAGATGTGCCATTTGAACTACAGTTTTGTGGTCTCTTCTTCTCTGTATATCTGGGGCTTGTTGGGTGTTGCCTAAGTCTTTTGTGGAGTTATTCTTCAGTTGGAGGAATGGCTCTGTATTGAGTTGAACTCTTTGTTTGTGAGATCTCTCTTTGAGTGGTCACATTGGACGGGTGTCGCTGATAGGTGTTCACTAGTAAATTTCACAGAATCTCTTTCCCTATATACATAAAAGTCTCTTCATTTTTTCAGTAAAAGGATTTATTTGCATATATAATAATATTAAAATAAAATTAATGAAGCAAGCAAAGAAAAGGGGAAGACAATAGAATTAAAGGGAGACAGTGAAAGAGATAAATAATTGCAGTCTGTATTTGGCGCTTTCATATGATATTGTCATCCTCAATTTGCAGTTATCTTGTACTGGGGAATTCTAGACAGTTGAAGTTGATAACTGAGTGCTTTGTTAGTGTTATTAAGCATGACAAAGATGGTGAGCATATTTAAGAATTGTGTGATTATTTTGGTTTGATAATGCATATGTAAGAATTATGGTGAGACAGTGGATCATATTCTTTTACCTTGCAATGTGGCTAGAGAATTGGGCTTGCTATCCTTTGGCTGATGCCTCCTATTGTGATAGAAGTGTTTTCTTGTTGGAAAAAGAGACTTAGCCATCATGAGAGAGGATAGATTTTGGGAGCAATTCCAACCATACCAATGGGTGGACAATTTGGTGGGAGAGGAACAATCATTCTTTCAGGGATATAGAGCTCAATGGGAACTCTTTTAAAAGTAATTTATTATGTTTCTTTTTGACTAGCTGCACAATTTAAGATGTACACATTCTGATTCTTTTTTGGATTTCATTGTTCTTTTGAATTTGTAATTGTAACTTGATTAGAGGATGCATTATAATCATCCTGTGTATTAATTTTTTTTATATCTAATAAATTTTTTTATTGCTGATTTCCAAAAAAAACTTCCTGGTTTTAAAGAGAAATATAGACCAGCAAGGCAGCAACTCAAGTCAGAAAAGGACTTTGTTATACATCTTTGTCATTTGTGGGTGTGTTTGGCTAGCATATTACTTCTTTTAAGTTAATATCCTATTCATCTGGTTAAGATGTAGCAAAATTCATCCACACATGTATACCATATCAGTGGCTCAGTGCTTATAGCATTCATCTTTCTTGAAAATGACATTAATGTTATTCAGGATCAGTTTAACATTCTGGGATGAGCTCGCACATATTGCTTTTCAGCATGTAGAGAAAGGCCAACAGATATATGTCTCTGGCCGGTTGGTCTCAGATACAGTTGAAAGTGAAGATGGAAAACAGCAGACCTACTACAAGGTTATTTATTTATTTAGTTCTTCTTATATATATTAATCAAACTTGATCTCATGTTTTACAGATAGTTTGTCCCAAGCCGATTATGATTGTTTTAGATCTTTTGCAGGTAGTTGTTCAGCAACTTAATTTTGTTGAAAGGAGCATCTCGTCCTTGCCCTTGTATGATCGTGATTCTAATTCCATGATGGCAGGCAAGACACATTCTAAAATTGAGAAAAGTTTTCTTTTGTGTTTGAGTGTTCCTGATATTTGTTATCTATATTTTTTGCAGGTAAAAAGCTTGGAAATAATGCTGCAAGTAATATGTCCATAGAAGAATTATGGCAAGCCTTCTTTGCTAATCCTGTGGATTGGTGGGATAATAGGAAGAACAAGGTGTGCAATTATGAAACTTAACTGACTTCATTGAAATGTCATGTTAATGTTGTTCCTTCTATCAAATAATAATGATATAGTTCTTTCTACTAAATAATAATAACAGGAAAAAAGAAAAAATAGGAACCTGAACTTTTAGTATCATCCAACTAATTTCTTGTTCATTCTCAAAAAAAAAAAAAAAAAAAAAAAAACTAATTTCTTGTTCATGCTTGCTGCAAAAGCATATGATGAAGCCTTAAATGTCAGTGTGTTTTTGCTTTCATAAATTACAGAAGAACCCAAAGTATCCAGATTTTAAGCACAAAGATACTGGAGAAGCTCTATGGGTTGAAGGCAGGTACAATCCACCGTGGGTGAAGTCCCAACTAGCAATACTGGATACAAGAATGGGGTCTCTTTATGATCAGGATGCTAGGTTGGACGCAAATTTAGTGCCCGGTGATAAATTTTTGCCTTTCTAAGTGCTCATTATGTGGAACTTTAAGTAATGGTGCCAATGGGGCAGTTTCTGTGTAGATTTCCCTCATCTTGACTGATTCCCTGGAAGATCTTTGGAGACTTTGTTATAGAGTTTGCAGTCTATAATATGGATGTCACATGATGTGTCAATTATTAGTCACTATATATTCATTTGGCTTCAAGGTTATCTGGAACTTGAGCAACTATTGTTGGGTATATAATAGGAAATTTTGTCTTGAGATCTTAATCATTCTTATAAAGATTATGATTTATTCATCAGTCTACAATGCTCTATCATATGGTTCTGGCCATTATAACTTGGGCCCAAATCCAGCCAGCCTAAACTTGATGTAACTTTTTGTTTTTTTGCCTAAATTGGTGGATTCTTATTTCCTGGTTTCAGTCCACTAATATTTGAAACAACTTGGAACTTGTGATGTATCTAGGGCCTTGGATATACATATACCGACGAGACACTTAAGAACATAAAAAATGGTATAGCGGGTCTGATAAGATATGTCAAATTGTCAATCAAATGCATGCACTTGAAGTTTTGTCATGTTGTTAACTTGTTATTGATGTACTAATATGTCAATCATTAGAAAGATCTCAATCGATTGTTTTCAGTCATCTTATTTTCATTGCTAGATTTATCACCATAATAATGAAATTGAAAATCCCATTCAAGTACTTTCACTTGAATAACATCAACACATTTCAAGGGAGAAGAGTCTTTTGAGCACAACTGATATTGTAACCACAATAAAAATGTACAATCTTTTTCCCTTTTCATATTTCATAAAGATCTATTTCACAATTTAGATTATTTTTTTTCATATTTGCAAAAGCTATCTGATTGTTAGACAATGTTAGTTAAGATCATTCTGATACATAGTAATAATGGAGCTATCAAAATGTTAACAACAAAATTAGAAGAATTCCTAGGTGCACTACTGCCAATAGGACTCACAAGAGGACCACTGGGTAGAAATTTAAGGAATGTATCAGCGAACATCTTCCCAAGTTGAACCTGCGCTGCCGTGGTTAGATGCAGGCTATCCGGTTCAAGTGGCAGACCCTTGGCATCAATGGTTCGCAGGTTCATTAGGTCAATTCCCATCTGAGCTTCTCTAACAATCTCTATAAAAGGTCCTGAACCTGATGCTAGAGCCACCTACCAAGAAACAACCTACCGACATTATTGAAGAAAGTTGAAAATGCAAGTCTAACTTATTAATTATTAATATTTCTAGTGACTGGTTGTTGTCATGACTTGTTTGAAAATCGAATTAGTATATATTACAAGTGATATTAGTGATTCATGCCTATGGAAAAGTAATATTGTTTTATGGGTCATGCTAATGAATGCTTTGTATTGATTAACAATTCATTTTAGGAAAATTTTGACATTATTTTTATGGAAAATGAAAAAAAAAACCATCAAAATATTAATTTTTCTTTTCTTTTCCCATAAAAACTTTTTAAAATGAATTATTAATGAATATTCTAAAGGTATTACTTAGCATTTTCTTTGTTGTATTTGAAAATAATAATAAATAAATAAATAAAATTGATTTTAAGTCATTCATTATTTATGAAACAGATGTACTGATCACTGCTTGTTGGTTGTTACCCAAAAGTCTAAACTTCTAGTCTTCCACTAATTGCGCACCATATGCATTTTCTGTATTTCTCCCATGCTTTAAAATATATAAAGTGGAGTATATTAAAAAAAATTTATTTATGCTACATCAGAGTTAGGCCATCTAGCTTGTAATACAATAACTCAATCCATTACGTAGATTCTTGGAAACCACAATAGACCGTTTTACATAATTATCAATTATTTCTCAGTAAACTAAACCTCGTTAGCAGATCATACAAAACCAGGTTCAGTTTCTCTGAAATTGTCAATGTACGAGGTTTGGTAGTAATTCTATGCATAAAATGATTTATAAAATAACTAATGTACTAAACTAGAAGAAACCCCAACCAATTGGACGAAAATAAGATTAAAGTTTCGAACAAAAAAGACAGAAACTTGATCAAAAGAGAAGAAACAGTGTACATGTATATTGAAAACTAATACTAAATCTAAGTGAAATCGTGTACATACCTGGATTATAGGGAGCATAGGAGACTGCAAATCATCTCGGACGTCCAAGAAAAACTTCTTCAATTTTGCTTTATAGGATTTGGCATCTTCTTGACTCTCTGTATCACTTTCTCCTTGATACCATAGAAGCGCCTGGATTGTCCCACCATTTTGCACAGAAGCTTGAGCCCTCTTCATCATCTGTTTGTAAAGGAAATTCCCTTTTTCCCACAGACTTATCTTAGTCCCTCCTACGGCACAAGGGACCAGACCAATGATCCCAAAATTGGGATCTTCACCTAACACAAAGTTAGCAAAAGCCATGCCTGGTCCAATCCCATTAATCTTGTTGAAATCAATATCCGAATGGAGAGGCTCATGGGCTAAAACCCACGTCAGGTTTGCACTTAATTTGAGAATGGAGGGGTTAGGAGAGCACTGGGGTGGGACAATGCCATCCCATGTGGCTATGCCGGTAATGGTGTTGTTAACCACGCCTCCACGTCCGGCCATGTTGCTTTGTCCTGCTAAGATGAATATGTTTTTGCTTTGTTGTTGGAGTTGTTGGGGTCTCACTGACCAGGCTTGAGTCACAATGAGGAGTAAGAAGAAAAAAGGAAGAACCATCCCTTTGCTCTCTCACTTTGCGGCTCAATGTGGCAAACAATGTGAGGGTCCCCTCTGAAAGTAAGATGCTTGCTTCTTATTATGGGTCTGTTGAATAAGAATTTGGGTGCAATACAGAGTGTGAATCAATTGCTTTTCAGTCTTTTCACTCTATATTTTTGACTTGTAAAGAAATGCCACGTTAGTATACAAGGAATAAATATTAGTATCAATGACAATAAATAAAAAAGGAAAGAAAAGAATATTCAATAGTTGGTAAAGTTTCTTGTTTGTTGAATAAGAAACTTTAAGCGGTAGGCTCTCACCACGAGCAAGGATTAGTTGAGGTGTGCGTAATCTGGCCGGACATCCAGAGGGAAACCAAAAAAAAAAAAAAAAAAAGAGATCTAGGCTAGTATATGAGCTATATTGTTTAAGCAATTTTGTTTAACTTGGGTGGACTGTGGATAGGGCTATATATAGAGACTGTTGAAGCAATTTTCTCTGTATGCATGTATACAACATTAGGCCTTCCACCTCCCTTTTTATAGAGACTGTTCTTTGTATCTTTTTATAGAGACTGTGTTCTTTGTATCATTTACTATGCATATGCTGATTTCTATGCATCAGAACGTAGTCTTCAATCCATTCAAAGTATACTTCACTTCAATTTAAAATTTCAAAGTCTTCAAGCCAATGTAAAGTAGGTTTTGTGAGAAAGTTGTTCAATTAGACCATAAAGCTTAGCCTTCTTAAAGGGTAGAGATAAAAGCTTGGCCTTCAAAAGGGCGTTGACCAAACATGCGCATTAGTTGGTCATTTTATTTATTTGCTCAATCCTTTTTCTTTTGCATCCGTAATTAATTCTGGTCTTTGTTAGCATGCATATTGCTCATAATTGTTATAAAAAAAATTATAAAAAAAAATTGCTCATAAGGAGAACTAATATAACAAATAACGAATTGGAAAATTGGATCCTATATAGAAAATATGAATCTGTAAATACATTTTCCTCAAAAAAAGAAAAAGAAAAAAAAAAATAATCTGTAAATAAAGGTAGTTAACTTGTCTATGCATTTTGGGGGTGGCCCTCCAAGTTGCTTGCCATGGTGTTAAATAATTCATTGGATCCGTATATATCACATATTCGCATGCAACTTTACTCTATTTTTTAAAGTTATATTACATTTTCTACTTTTCTTGGTCATTGGTCATTGGTCAGGTAACTTTTACTCGATCTTATACAATAGAAATTTGTTTTCTCTTTTTCAATCGTTGTAATCTTGGTAGGTTTTGTGACAAAGATAGTTCAATTTGACGATAACACTTAGCCATCCAAAAGGCTGTCGAGGTATTTGACTAAACATGCCCTTGGTCCTTTGTTTATTCATTTGCTGAATCTTTTTTTTATAATTGCATTCATAATAGGATTTTAATTTATTGTACATCTTAAAGAAACTAACAGTAAACCCTCTCGCCTTGTAGAGTGTGGTCGGCTGTGATAACACACGTGAGCTACCCTTTTTTGACTCTAAAAAAAAAAAAAAATGTAGGGGGATTCAAGCTCTATACATCTCCTTTAAAAACATTAAAAAAAAAAATGTCCATTCCTAAAGACCAATGGTGTAATAAGATTAAGACAAAATACACTATTAGGGTCCGTTTGGTTGGAAGGGTAGAAAAGTGCGAGGATAGAAAATTGTGAGAGAATGGAAAAGTGAGAAGATAGAAAAGATTTTATTTTCCCTCCTTTTTGTTTGGTTGGGAGTGGAAAAGTGAAGGGAGGAAAAAAATGAGTTTAAATAAATTTACTCATATACCCTTGTTAAATAATGATGCCGAATTAAAAAAAAAAAGTGACAAATAATCACGCAAAAAATAGCAATCACCCAAATTTTTTTATAAAAATAAAAAACATGTTCCAAAAAAAAATCACATTCGGTAAAAATAAAAATAAACTACCACACCCAAGCCCTAAAAAATCAAAAGAAAAAGAAATTAGAAAAAAAGAGAGGCAATGTTAATGCCCAAGAAAAAAAAAAGTGACAACTGGTAATGTGATTGCCCAGAAAAAAAAAGAAAAGAAAAAAAGGGCAATGTTGCTACCCAGGGAAGATACAAGAAAGAAAAAAAAATGCAACTTAAATTAAGGGTATTTGTGTAAAGTGCATCTTTCAGCACTTTTTCCTCCTCATTTTCCTCCCAAATTGGGAGGATAAAAAAAGGCGGGTCCGGAGGGAAAATTTTCTCCCTTATTTTCTGTCTCTCTTATTTTCTCTCTTCAACCAAATAGTAGAAAATGCCATCTTCCACCTTATTTTTCTCTCCCTATTTTCCATTCTCTCTCTTTTCACCCCAACCAAACATACCTTAGTCTCTCAAATTTACATATTGAACACTTTTAGTCACTATTGATCATTTTGTCTAGTTCCACCAAGAATTGCCAATTTAGTCTTTCAATGCATGCACAGTGCGCATAAGGAAAACTAATAATTGTTTATTCTTTATAAAAAAAGAAGAAGAAAGGGAAACTAATAATATATTATTTTTCATTAAAAAAAATCATGAATTGACCTCGTATAAAATATTTGAATATGTAATTAGCTTGTCTATGCATTTTTGGACTGGCCCTCTAAGTTGTTTGCCTTGGTATTAATGATATATATAAATTTTGCTAATAAAAATAGTTTCTTTTATAAAATTTATAAAATTAATCATATAATTTTACTTAAAATAAATAACTAATGCACAACTATAACTAATCAATATATGCATTTACTCTATTAAGATGAAATTCTAAATAAAGAGAATCTCAAAAGTGCTTCACATGGTAGAATTTCATGTTCTCCTACATTAATTTAAAGGTTTTGTGTACATCGTATGTTTTTTTTTTTTTTTTTTTTTTGAGACTCAAGACTATGAACTTTATTAAATAATAGGCAAAAATGCCTGATAAGTAGCAATGGTATGCGATGGGACATCTTCCATCCACACCTGAAAACCAATGACATGTCGTGTATGTCGAACTAGATTGTGGGCTAAACTATTTTCTTCTCTACGAAAATGTGAAAACCTAATACAATAAAATAAATTTGCAAAACATTTAAAATCTTGACTAAATATACCAAAGGATGCCAAAGAGTACGAGTCTGCATTCAAAGCGTTTATAACAATCTTTGAATCTCCCTTTAGGATGACATCATTCAAACTCAGATCAGCAGCAAATTGTAGGGATTTTGAGTGTACATCGTATGTTGGTATGAAAAAGCTACATTATTTTTTGGTAGCTCATTTATTTAAAATGAGATTCAAAAAACAATTTGCTTTAAGCAAATAAACAAATAAGTTAACTTATTTCTAATTCACAAGCAAAGAAGTTAATTTATCCAAACTCAAAGGATTATAAAAATAAACAAATAAATAAAAACTAGTACATTTTTGTGATTTTGAAATGAAAACTTGAAAGCCCTTAGTTTTGACTCAACAAATTAATACTACATGTGAGAATTGAGAAGGAATAGTCATTATTTGTATAATTTAATGGCTATATTGAGAAAAAGGAGATTCAAATTCTAGATGTTTTTATTGGAGAAATCAAGAAATGCTAGTTGAGGAAAGCTTTTGACAAACTCTTTAACAATTTATATCAAATTATAAAAGAGATTGTTTTTATATACACACATATGAGTAGTATATAAGTAAAATAGAGTTTGATCAAATTATAAAAGAGATTGTCTTTATATACACACATATGAGTGGTATATAAGTAAAATAGAGTTTGCTACAAGTAAGTACAATAGGCTTTACGTCCTTCAGCCTTTTATTCCAACAATACAAATGACATTCTCTTAATGGATTAAAGACAATTTGATATGAACTGATGTGATCCCTAAGTGTACCAAATAATTTCTTGTAGTTTTGTATAGGTATGGTTCATATATGTTGTGTTGGATTTGACGAAAAAGTGTACAAAAAAACAGATCCTTGAAAAACTTTTTTGATTATTTATAACAAAAGAAGAGAAAAAATATTTTATTGTTGCGTACCAAGCTCAGAAGTATAAGAAGAATAATCCTAAATACAATCCTAGTCACATGTAGTAAATGTAGGAATCCTAGTATACTATAATTTGAAACAATATATGCTTCTCAAATAAGAAAACAAAAAAAAATTGAAACAATATAATGTAGTGGGCTTTTGGACCATGGACCCAATAATGTAAAATGGTGGGGTTGGACAAGCTCCAATAGCACTTGAAAAGAAGTGAAAAAGTTGGGGTTTATTCTGAATGCATATTCTTTATAATGGGACCATTTGCTACTTCAATCAGGGTTTCGTAAGGAAGCCTTTAAGGTTTATAAAGAAATGATCTCAGAGGGATTAAGCTCTGCCCAAAAACTTTGAAGTTTTTTGGGAAGAGAAGAGATGTGGGTTATGTGTAATCTACAGGCCCAGTTTGAGTTATTGAAATTCAAGTCAAGTTAGTGGCTTCTATTGATATTTCCTCATTTGGTAGTGGATGATTACTGAAGACTTTTGTCCCGTTAAGCACAGTTTCTTTGGAAGTGGAAGGAAGAAATTATGTTCAGTAAGTTTAGGGACAAAACAAATTTCGTAACTTTTTTCATGATTGTTGTACGTTCAAGTTAGATTTTTGAGATTATTTTGAAAAAAATCTCTAAAACCTTAACAATACATTTAAACATCATCTTTGTTAAAAATGATGTTTTTGTGTTTATAATAAGAAAATGAAGAACATAAGAGTAAAATTGTAATAGAAATATACACAGGTTTTTTTTAACGTGGAAACCCTTTATGTTGGGGGAGGGAGAAAACCACGGGCACAAGCCAGTCGAATGTTCCACTATTTTTTGAAAATGGTTACAATGGAGAAAGAGAGAAGGAAATGGGCATGTGTCACTTTCCCAATGCGTAAAGTGTCGCCTTCTCATTGGAGAAGGACAAAGTAGAGTCTTGACAAAATGGAACCATATGCATCTGGTGCTTCTTTGACAAGTGTGCTTATGCTTGTACTACACGCAATAATGCTTCTTCAACAAGCTGGCCCTTTATAATAGTATTCCCAAAACCTGTAGCATGTAGCTGTGATTTGTTGTTGCAGCTGTAATGGTCCTTGACTAATCTTGCTATTACTTTTACCTACTATCTTGGACACATGGACCACAACTAATGGCTACATGATTTCTTATTATTTTGCTATGCCTTGGACATGTGGTGATGGCGGATTGGCTCATTATGAAGCAAATCCAATATGCCCCACTTTTGGGCTTGGTGACCATACAATTGTTGAGGTGATAAATTGTGATTACTATATAATAAAAATGATGTATGTGATGATTTTATGTAAAAATGATGTTGCTCTGATCACTATTTATGACCTCATATACTGTGAAACAAATTGTGGCATGAACTAGATTAATTTCTTATCGCGACAAGAAATTAATCTAGTTCATGGGAGAGTTTCAGCCTTTCAGGTACTATCTATCTTGCTCTTCTTGAGTTTGTTTGCCTTCTTTGTTGGACTGCTGTGGTATAGATTTGTTTAGGATATTGGTAATGCATAGTTAAATATGTAATTAGCTAGTCTGTTGCGTGGTGGTTCTTTCCTCTTATGATTGTAAGTCTACTGATTTTATTAATTTGGCCATGTGTATTCGGTGCATAACTCAAAATTACCTATATAAAACAAAAATTATAAAAAATAAAAAAAAATAAAAAAATAAAAAAAACCAGTTCTCAGGCTGCAGGTATTGATGAAGGGAAGTGACTCATTTGATAATCCCATATTTAACATTTGTGTCAAATTATTCAGATCTGAGGACTGTCAAGCTTATTTAGCTTATAACAATTGAACATGTTTTGTGAAGTTAAAAAAAAAAAACTTCCCAATGTTAAAAACACAAAACAAAACTTCTTACCAATTATGCTTCTAATTGTCCTTACAGAGGGCTTAGTTTATCAAATCTTTGTTGAATTTTGCTAAATTATTACACAAATGATCACCCAAATTTCATAATTCAAGAAGGATGATGATGGTTGGATATATATAATTACTGTCATTTGCTTGATTTGATGCCAACAATTTATGTTGAAGGTATGAGGCTAGCATCTTTTCCACATTACATATATGGTAAGAATATTAATAAACAATAACATGTAATTTGTCTCTAAATTTTAGTTTTCACTAGTACACATAAAACAGAAAATTTAAGTATTTTAGCATTTCTATAATCGTATTGATACATAACCATATTGTGGGACAAAATGAACTAATGAAGCATTTAATCCTTTGTACAGTTGGAGCTCAATTGTTGTATTTTCTTTTCCTTTTTTCTTTTCTTTTTCCTAGCTTTGCTTTTATGCAAGTATTGTTTTGGAAAGCTAACAAAAGACTAAAACCGCTGAGGCTGATCCCAACATTGAATAAGTCTGACCAATTTTGTGTCTTTCTGTCAGATACCAAACTTCTTGGAGATCCCTAGCCAATCAATTTCACTTCCTAGACACCTTCCTCTTTTTGGGTGGTTGTCTTTTGTGGGTTTCATAAACAACCCAAGCCTCTAGCTTCTGACCCCTTCATGATTCTCAGTCTCTTGCAGGTGGAAATGAACATACTGCAGTAAAAAGAAAGAGCTTTGTTAGTTTGGAGAAGAATATAAAGGTCATACTCATTACAACTCAGAGGTCAATAAGCCTAAAGACAAAAAAATTTCATATTTGTTGAGTTGTCATGTTGAAATAGGTCCAAATAAGTAGTTGACCCATTTGAAAGAGATATTGCTCCAATCATATTTTGCCACAAGATTAGATGTGAAAATTTTTGTGTCTTGGCATTACTTAATTAGGGCTAATAGAGAGAGAACTTACTCCCATGGAACATCTCCAACCAGCATCCAATCGCCATCTTTATCTTCATAAGTAGGAGCAAATTCAGATCTATTGTAGCCTTCCCTTTCTGAATACTCACCTAAAAAATTTAAATCCAAAACATAGTCAGAATTTATAACATGTAATAGTAATACTGCAAAAAGCATCATCCTAATCATCCTTGTGGTACAAGAATGTACATAAATTCTTACCTACTGTGAGCTTGAACATGTTTTCCAAGGCCTTGAGGAGCTGTGGATAGCTCTTGTAAACCTTGAGATCAACCTTCCTTAGATAAGGAGCTCCATCCATGCTTACTTTCACATACATCCCAGCACCAGCACCAACACCATCAGCCTCAGTTTTCTTTTGTTGGAAGCTATTTCTCCTATAAGATCTAATTGGTGGCCACCCCACTACTTGTGCCCTGCCATCATTAACCAATTCATACCAGGTTAGCACATTGAAGTAAATTTACACATAAGAACTAACTTATACTATTTGTATGATCAAATCTAACATTTATTTATTTTTGCATATTGTTTTGTAATGAATTTAATTCAGTTTCATGATTACTTACTTGGCTGGAGGGGCACTATCTTGGTCACCATTTCTAGCATCAAATACATTTGAATTGCTCAAAGAAGTTGACTCCTCGGCCACCTCAGGTGAAGCTCTCTTATTACTAGTCCTTACACTAGGACATGATTTTTTCTCATGCTCATCACTCCCGGGCAACCCTAATCTTAGCTCCGTTGCCTCAAGATTAAGATCATTACCCCTATAATTCACTGACCTTTCCATTTTTGCTACAAAAATGGTGGTGAATATTCCAATGAGTTGTATTTTCCAATGAAGTTGAACCAATTGAGAAAACTTGGGTTGATGAGAAAGATTGGGCTAGCATAACATTTATATAGAGGGTCATTAATATTATTAGTGAGGGACAACATCTAGGTGACTTATTCTTTTGGTGCATGAACTTTCCCACATGAGAAAAGATAGCATGACTTTGCCATCTCACACGAGCTGAACCAATGACCAATGAGAGGAGGACACATAGTAGAAGGCGTTGAGACAAGGAGTGGAGAGAGATTGGGGCAAGTTTAGAACAGGTAGAGATATGGTTGTTGGTGAAATGAGGAGCAGCATGGAGTTTGATGCTTAATGAGAAGGGGACATGGAGGGGACAAGCACAACTAATGGTATTGAAGACCATGGACTAGGAATGGACGGCTGAGATTGGGGTTTCAAGATGGGGTTTCAAGAGTGAATCTAGGAGAGTTGGATCACAAGGATGGAAAGGGACAGACCACGCATGTGACACAAGGGGGTCCCCACATGGATGTGGTTGATTGGTAAGGCATGGCCATGTGGGTTTGGATTAGTAGGACCTTTGTGTTAATTCATTGGCCTGTGGGTGCATGACATGTGGGATTTCATGTTCCATGGTGACCCCATCATCCTAAAAAAAAAAAAAAATCATCTATTTTTCTCTTAGGGATCCAATATATGTGTGCGCGCGCGTGCGTGTGCCTTATTGCTATTTTATATTTTGATATTTAAAAAAAAAAAAAAGATAAAGCAACATATTACAAGATGCGATTAATTTGAATATAAAATGAAATATAAATAATGAACAAGAGATTTTTAGTTATGTATCCCATTTATAAATAATCTCTCAAATATGTGGGCCTCACACAATGTGAGATCCACATATTATAAGAGAGAGATTCATATGCCAAATTTATAAAATTATTATTATATCACCTCAGCCGTCATTTCTCTCTGCATCTTAAAATTTTCTTAATAATAAATATATATTAATTTTTTTTTTTTAGGGTTGAATAGGAGACTTAACCATAAGTGTCATATACTGGTATTTGGGTAGTTGACTATAATTAATAATTAATTAAGATATTATATTTGAAAGGAAAAGATAAAGTATCCTAAAGATTGTAAGTGGATTTCATCATCAACGTGTGGGCACTTTTTTTTTTTTTTTTTTTTTGAGAAAGAACATGTGGGCACTTTAGAAAAGCACATGAATCTGTGAGCGCATAATATTTGGTAAAGCCAAACCGAATTAAAAAGTGCTTCTAGTGAAAATATTATTGTTTATCCAAAAAAAGAAAGAAAGAAAGAGTATTTGGAGTGGATAATTAATTTTAACAATATTAATTTATCTTTGAACTTTGAAGGCATCTCATAAAATTGGAATGGAATACTAAGTGGATAAGTAAGTGCTTGGATTGAATTATTTCAAACTTTTTCCTTTATGTTCTCTCCATAGTAAGCGTTAGGATTGGCTTGTTTTCGTTAGAAAAAGGTATAAATTGTAATTAAAAAAAGTGAAGCTTCAAAAGATATACATAAACAAATAAGTTTTTTTTTTTTTTTTTTTTTTTTTTTAACTAATTCAAGAAACACTAAATTACTTACAAGAGTTGGAAATTTTATTGAGGAAAGTCACACAACTGGCTCCCTATGAAAGGTTTGATTATATATTGAAAAAATTTTATCCTTGTCTAGGTAGTACCACTAAGCAGGCATGTCTATCAAATTTCACCAACTTGTAGGGACATAGACATAAGTTTCATAATAGGACTAGCTAGTAGCTAGTAAGCCTATGCGATGTACAATTTAATTGAAATTTACATGTAAATTTTTTTTTAAAAATCATAAATATAATAGAAATTGAACAATAACATAGTTGATAAGAAATGAAAGAAAAAATTCCTTAAGTTATATGATAGAAACCTATAAACTCTCAAACATAGTGTAAGGTTTCAAAACTATTCTTCTAAGGTTTTTTTTTTTTTTTTTTTTTTGAAAACTATTCTTCTAATTTAACTAGTAAAAGGGATCCTAGCTTTTTAAATAAAGTAAATTCAAACCTAAGAAAGTTATCAATATTTTATGCATCGAATTTTTAAAAAGGATTATATTTTAAAATATTCCAAAATGAAATAGAGAATCAATAATATGGGACAAATGGAATAAACCAGAGTTTAAGTCTTGATTTATGCTTTTAGGGGCGAAATGTGTTTAGAAAGACATCAATTTCTTTTCCCTTTCCTAATTAAGAGGTGGTTGGGCCACATTAATATTTACGGCTAGCTAACATACATCAAAAGCTCCATCCCCAACAATTTTGTTGCAAAACATATGAGGATTTGTTCATTCTTTTAGTATGTAATCCATGGTGAGTGCAAAGAAATGAAGAATGAAGAGAATTGGTTAACATAATTGTGGTCCAAGAGTGTACATTAAGGCTGAATGGGTTTATGTGTTAACAATGCAAATTTAAAATAAGCTTTGGTACAAATTTGTGGTAGGTTTGATTGTAACTTCCGAGAGTTTCATCCACAAATCGTGTATTTGGCAGTGACATCTATTAATCAATGAGATTCAAAGTTGGCATGGGCAGTTGTAATGTATTTATCAAACCTTGTGCAATGGCAGGCTGTGCATCTCTGTTAGAATGCACTGATTGTTACTTGGTGGATCAACACAGAAAACATGTATATCGCCTTTAATGTGGAAAGATAATAGTTGTTGTAATAAAAATATCATTAATTTTCTTTTGTAATCTGCAGTTGTAACTTGTAAGACATTATTAAATAAATGAAACATCTAACGGTGAATTATTACTTTCATGCACTATTTATGATTCTATAATTAAGTACTAGGTTAAATGGGTCATAGCAGTAGTTCTAATTATGGTAAAACATGCATCTTGCACTTAATTATCACATTAAAAGGTGTCATGTCTCTCAAAAATGATCACATATAATTATCTTCATAATCGTGTAGAATGTATACGTTGTAAGATGAAGGAATCATATATGACTAGGGACGGAACCATGATTTGAACTTAGAGGGGGCCAAAGCATGAACCAAAAAATTTTCATGTGACATGGTTTATTAAAAAAAAAAAAAAATCATGGTAGACAAAAAATTGCACTTTACTACCTAAATATTTAAGTCAAGAAGAATATAATATGAACAAAAAATGTTGAAAGTTATAACATGATATTCTAACCTTTTTCTAAGAAGAAGAAAAAAAGAAAAAGAGGACTTCAGATCTCCAGCTTTTTGGTAATTGGAATTAATATGTTGATTTTATCATGTTGACCAACTCACTAACATGATAATTCCATACTTTTGGATGCAACTGAAAATCATACTAATGAAGTTTTTCGAAACTGTGTTTGAGGATTTTAAAAAATTGGGATATCAATATTAAAAGTTGGCAATGCTACATCATCAATATTGACTTCTAAAAGAATTTTGGCATTTTATCTTTTGAAAAAAATATAAATATTGAAATTTACTTTCCCATAGTTTATAAATCAATTAAAAAAGTCATATAAATTATTGTACCCGTAAGGATTTTTTTTTTTTTTTATGAGAATTTTTTTGTTGTGAATTATTGAATTATGATATTAGTGAATTGGGGTTTTTTTTTCATCCTATATGACATACCTTCTTCTGATGTCAACTTGTTGGAGTGATCTTAACATATATACCTCTAGATCTCTAGCATTACCAATGCTAATTGGGTTAAAATGTTTGTTTTTGTCAAACTGAACAAATGAAATCTTGATGAATACGGAATTGAAATTAACCAAACACGCACGTACGTTGTCAAATGAAAAAAATATTACTAGAAACTAGATGCTTCAGCTTGTCGCATGGGGGGCAATTGTTTTCATGGATAGGATTGATTATGCCAAGTACTTATATTGGATGGGACTGGTTGTAATTACTACTCTGAAAATTCAAAATTAGGTCTATTGCAAGGATTAGGATTTGAACCCATTCTAGCATGATAAGCCCAAGACGTAATTATCCAGAGAATTCTAAACAAGTCTGAGTTTGTTTAGGAGCGCATGCAGAACCTGAATGTGATTATATCATGAGTTCATAACCCTTCTTTTTCTCTTTGCTTTCAACAATTATAACTTTAAAAGCATTATTATAAGCCATATACATATTAATATGCCCATCAAGGTTTGCAAGATTTTGCAAATGATATTTATATATTTGTTATAGCTAGATTAATTGGTTCCAATCAACAAAAATATTAATGCGTAAAAAATAAAAAGAAAGGGAAATCAACAATTTGCCAACCCAACTTTTGGGTTTTCTTAACAGACCCTTTCGATAATGGGGCACTGGTTTTGCCGTTGCCGGTGTACCTATAGACTCAAATTAAACAACTATTGTCTGTTTTATGAATCCCAAAACATATCCACAAACCAAATACTACACAACAAAAAACAACTCATATATAGGTGATATGCATGCAAAAAGAAAGAGGAACAATGGACAAATTTAAGTGTCACCATTCTTGTAATTAAACCGCGTACATAGTCGGCATTCTTTTATGAACCCAGCTCACTTATCTTGTATGGACCACAAGCACAACTGGTCCAGCACCTTTTTTTCCCAACAAGATTGAATTAAAGCATTAATTGATGGTCTTAATAATTGTCTGTACGTGTATGCCAATTTCATTTATATGCAACCCTTCCTTACCCCACTCCATGGGATCCCTCCTTGTTCCAAATAGCTTTTGCATTACTTGAAGCAACACCACATTTATTTTGGAAACAAATATGATCAATATTAACGACAAGCTGGATTTCAAATTTTTTACATATATTCTCCGTTAAATAAACGATCAAGGGACTTTTGCTTCCTTTTTTTTTTCCAACAAATAAATTAGGTTAAATTGCGCATAAACATCGAGAAAACATGTATAGTTATAATGAATTTGGGTGTACAAACCAATGAATTATTGATGAATGTATTTTTCTTTTCATAAAATAATACATTGCAGCTCATAATCTAGTATCTATTATTTCTTTAACTTATGTTTTTAAGCACTCATTAAAAAAATCATTTGATAAGTTCCAGTTAGTTCAACTGATAAAATCTCTGATAGTTGAATAAGAGATTTGGAGTTCAATTTCTATCTACACTAAAAACCGATTGATATCTTGATTTGATGATAAAGAACTATCATTAGTAAGGACGTTATAAGTTGAAACTCTGTATATATATATATATATATATATAAATAAATAAATAAAACCAATTGTTGGATCACTTGAGCTTGTTTAGTTCTTATTTAATGCAAGCCAAGTCCTAGATTCAAGTAAACTAATCAAGCTTAAGCGTGATTACTACGTACTAGTAAATAGTTTTAAAACCCTCGTCACAATTAACATGTTCGATCGGGTGAGCTCGAGTAGGGCTTGAGTACAACTTCTAAACTAAACAAGTTCAAAAAACTTGGTCCAACTTCATTTGTTTTTAACAATATCACAAAGTACTCGGGTTTTTTCTTCTAAAAAAACAAATTAAGAGCAAGGTGAAAATCCGAAGGGCAATCAAGAAGGAGTACAGTTGATAGGACTCACAACTTTATGCACATTAAATGCAAGAGAGAAGTCAAGAAGACAGGAATACATGCACGCATCGTAGCGACGTACACACGTGTGAGTGCTAAATTATGATGTGGAAATAATGTGGGGTTCAAAGACAAAGCACACGTGAGTGCAAATGTATTGGACTTTTGGACTGTAAAGCTAGTTTGGGATGGAGGAGAAGCCCCTAGATCGAACCAGAAGAGAACGAAGAGCAAGTCCCCAAGTCGCTTTCTTTCTTGTTTCCCCATGCATGGTTGGTGCCTTGTCTGATTGTTTACTCTGGCCGTGTATATATGCATGCCAGCCATGCTTATGCCATGCACCTTCTTGTCCTATTCCTAATAACATGCATCATATATAGGTACGTAGGTATCATACAGGGAATCTAAGGCGCAACATGCATATAGCTAGGAGCCTAGGATCATTTATTTGCTAAATTCGTTACCTTCTAGTGCTCTCCAGAAAATTTTGAGTTCTGAGTCTTTGTTTTGGGTATGTTTTAGTAATAATTATCTCATATATATTCGGCATATATTATCATATTTTTCATAGTATATGCATCATATTTCATAATATGTAAAATGCGTCATATTGCAATGAAAGAGGTAATGCATTTTAAAATGTGTAAGACAGATAGCCTCATGCTTGTGTTTTTGCCCATAGGGGGGGTTGAGGAGCTGGTTCAAAGTCTTTTAAATCCAATCAAGTTGATAGGACATCACCTTTGACAATTGCATTAATTGCGCACTAAAAAGATTTGAATTCTTGTAGTGGCATATCAGACACCAATGGGCCAATATAATTTAATACACGTAGCTTTCATTGAATTATAGCACATACGGATTCAGATTCTAGTAGTTTTTTTTTTTTTTTTTTACTCATATATAGCTGGTTAGGTTGTATGACTATTTTAGTGTTATAATGCAACCAGATTAAGTTAAATCCCAAATGAAAATTCATTTTAATTTTGAATGTCCTCAATCTACGTGAACTTCATGAGCAGTTGAGCTCTCATATGGGATTGAGCACGTAGACGTAGGGGTCCACTCTCTCTCTCTCTTTTTCTAGGGGTTGGGTTGGGGGTCATGATCAGTGATCAAATATAGCTGTCCTCTTCGTACGGGCAATAATTTTGGATCTAGGCCCCCCTGAGATGCTATGATCAAGCCCAAAGTTCACAAACGTAGATAATGTACAATATGGGCTACGTACTTAATTGGGCCCGTTGCTTCTTGGGTGAAAGGGCAAGTCTTGCCACAATTTTAGTTTTTAATTTTTATCGAGGATCTTTTTCTATTGCAAGAAAAATTGTCGACCCAAAAATACTCGGCTGCTTGAAAGGGATGTTCATCTATTACAGTTGAATGTTCATTCAAAATGAGATTTGATGATTTTCTTTGTTAAATATTCAGACAACTTTTAGGACTATGTAGTTAAAATTTCATTGATGAATCACTTTGTTAATTAATCAGACATAACTTAAGGACTTTGTCCCCATAGCCAGATAACATAATTTCTGGTGGAAACAACAGAATGCATCCTGGCTACATTCCTATGAATTTAATTAATCATCATTTATATGGTAGTTGTTTTTTAAGTATTGTTATAGTACTTATGTGATAAAATTTTGTACAGGTGGCTTGCAAATCATATATTTGAGACCAAAATATGATTCGCCCAACAATATGTCTAGGAAAGTATTCAAAAAACTAGACTGATTGATCATCTAGTTTATGGACAGTAATCTTTGCAAGGATATCGGAGAAGATTTTACTTTTGGAAAATTTAATTCCCATGATCATCGTGAATTATTAGCTTTGGGAATCTGCAAAATGCGACATGGGGGATCCAATATTCCAATTGCTATAATTGTACATGTTCGCATGTGTAACGTGCTAGAGAACCCAATCACCTAAGTTTGCTTCATGCTTCTCAAGTTTGAACCTGCTGCAGATGGAGGAAAAATGAATGGAAATTCTAAATACATGTGAAGAAATGTTAGCACGAAACTAGTTTATAATCCCTTAATTAAATATGTATGAACAAATTTAAACATAAATTCAATTATATATACAATTAAACATCTTTACTTAAATTTATTGCTACTAGAGGTTCCTTTTTGAATTTTTGTCAGCTCTAAAAAGAACTTATAAATTTGGTCTAGATAAGAGCATGCTAATTATGTTTATTTGTTCATTAATAAGAATCTTATTTATAAAATTTCACATGTAATGTGAAATTGGCGATATCTTTTCTTTGTTTTACTGATCATCTTCTCTCATTATATATAATAATATGAATATCCTCTTCTTGATTTATGGTATCATTTATAATTTCTTTATTGTCTTTCTCACACTTTTTATGCATGAAATCCTTAACTTTCTGATAAAGTTTATGTTAATACCTATGCTACTTTTGGGTTAAAGTGGATGGATTTTGCACTTTGTCATCGAGCACAACGAAAGTGCACTACCGATTGACTACACAGTGCGATTCACAAAAAGGATCGATCCGCTTTCAAAGCATTAAAATGAGATATGGCAGAAATTAGCGTCAGATTAATTTCCAGCTTAGAAGGTTTACACCTTTATTTAGAGCACAAAGAATCTACAACTTGTTTAACATTTTCCTGGCCACTTTCTATTTGAGTTCTCCTAAGCCCTAAATTTGAGACCATTTGACCTATGGTTTTTACATTTATTAATAATCTATATGACCACCGTCCAATAATACAATAGCAATATCTCTGATCAATAATCATTGAACTATTATTTTCTAACACAGAAAAAAAAAATTTGATCATTGGATAATAATCATGATCTCTGACAATTTTGGCTTATCATTTTGTAGTTCTCATTTTATCGTTGGGAAGGGAGTGAGATGGGCATGATGCTAGCTAGAGACCAAAACTCTGATTTTCTTGTATGGAAACCAAATGTCAAAATGTTTACATGCATAGGTAATCTTTTTTTTTTTTTTTTTTTTGAGAAATGCATAGGTAATCTTAGTACTCAAAAGTTGCAGATCTTCATTTGAGAAGACCTCTAAGCCTCTGACTAAGTCAGCTAGTAAAGAATACAATACTACTGTGGGAGGTTTTGAAGGAACTTTTTTAATTTTCTTTTGAAACATTAGAAGGATAAATTAATATAATGAATGTGTTTACATATAGAGATTCATATATAGACTTAAGAGTAGAAAAATAAAGAAGGGGAGGGTCAGTGGGAAGCCCTGCAGCGGCGCACATGGGGTAGGGTTGGAGACCTAGGTGACACAGCCAACAATTTCACATGGCCACTTTTTGGGCCCCCACAGGCCACAATCCCCTTACCCATTGAATCTTATCACATGCCTTCTTGCAGTCCTGAGGTCCCACTCATTCTCCACCCCCCTCCTCTAAATCTAAAACCAACTAGCTAGCTGCTCAGGTCTCTATAGATCGATCACAAGTTCAACTCCTCATAGCTACCATTGTATGTGTGGGTATATGCGTCTTAGCAATTTATTCTAATTGCTAGAACTTGTAAGAAGTGAAAAAATAGAAAAAAACACACAAAGAACAATCACACACATATGCCTACATTCACAGCATTGAAGCGATTTTCATTGTGTTAGAGAAAATAGTACAGAGGTGGTTTATATATTACAATACATCAAATCCTAATTCTGAAACAACAATATAAATAATCCTGAAAAGAGTCTAAAATAGATCAAAAAAATTTCCGGGGGTAGCTTTAGCCACCAAAGTCTTCGCTCAATTAACTAAGCCTCACAAAAAATAGCTCATTTAAAACCATAATACTTCCAAGTCGGGTTGGGTCCAAGTTAGATCAAATATAAAACTAGGCTTCAAATAGTCCAACAATGGGATGTCTCACACAACTTGCTAGCATTGTGGAGCCACCCTTATGGGATTTTTCTCTATAATAACCTGATGCATGTGGGACGAGGGTAGAAAATATATATATATATATATATATATTGTCAAGGATTTGTTGACAATATACATTTATATTATAGTTTTAACTATATGAGTAAAGAATAAAATAATTAAATAATCCATGAATAAGTTCGAGCTTGTTCAATAAAAAATTGAATCAAAATTGAACGTTACAATCTAGTTTGATGATAAACTTGAACTCAACTCAATTTGAAAATAAAATTAAATGAACAATTTTTAATACTTAATTTGACTCGCCTCTGCAATATACCTATCTCTTTGATCCTCAATTCCACTGCAACAAAAATTGATAATAGCTTAAAGAAGGCTGAGAGAATCAAAGGGCGCCGCGCCTAGGGACCTATATGAGAAATTGGTGACTGAAAAATGAAGAGGAAGGATCCGGAATTTATAAAGCACCCAAATCATGGGTCACGCATGGCTTCTGTGCATAATTGGATACCAAAATATGCTTGAGCTAGCGTCCGATCAAAACATATGAATTTTCTTCTTCTTCTTCTTCTTCCTTTTTTTTTTACTTATAAGATTCGTCATGGGAATGGGCAGGCCTACTTTAAAACAACACTCAAATGTAGTAACATATATGACCATAACAAACGATTTTCACATTCATAGACAGCAAAATATGCTTTTATTCTTGTGTAGGAATTAATAAATGTCACCTCACAGTGTTCGAACGCACTAATTAAATACAAGCTCTTCAAATTTGAGTTTGATTGTATATTGGATTTATTCGATTGTCAAAGACCAAAATAGTATTGAATCCACCCCACAATGGTCGATTCACTAAACATGAGTTATTGTCTTCTATCTCTTTTTCCATTCGCGTATCGTCTTTGCATTGACAAGTGCTTAGCTTAGAAATCCTTGGACGCAATGCTCAATTTTTATTTATTTTTTTTTTTTTTTGATCCTCCAAGTTGGTTTTAATGGGGGCATTTTGCAGAGTGTTGAACGCGGCAACCATGTGTACGTGCAAATTAATATGGGGGCAACGTCGCATGGATCAACACCACACATCATGTTTGCATGTCCTAACAACCAACAGTTAAGTGTGGATGTCAAATAATTACACATCATTCTGCTTTTGTTCCCACTTCCCACAGACTCTTTTGGGGAGCAATTTGTAGCATATAGCTAGCATGCAATATATGGGAAACCAGCCAACATACACTTTTAGCATGTTTCTTTAGCACTATGGTGTTAGTCATCCTTGTAATAATTATTTCCTGTGTGTCTAATAAGCATGCATGTAAAAGATCAAAAAGGAAAAAAAGAAAAAGAAAAAGGGCATAATAATCACATTGATGTGTATAAATTCAGGTTACAAAGATAAAGGCACAACAGTACTGGTCTTTATAGCAAAAACAGTGTTAGATTTCTTTTTTAGTGTTGCCTAATTCTATGAAAAATATATATTGTAATTTTGGGGTATGAGCATTGTAATTGGTATTGGTATAATTTGGGTTAAAGATTGAAACTTTTGTTCCTTGTACAAGACTGAAGATCTCAGTTGAGCAAAATCCTATGATCGGTCGAGTGAAATTGGAATTTGGACAGAAAGTCTTTTTAGAGACTCACTTGTAACTTGATCGAGTGAACCCTATTATGGAACAAAAATCGATCTTGCTTTCCATGATTGTTTCCGTAGCTACCTCAACCCTAAACCCTACTTTTAATTTCAACCAAAACTTAATCTTAATCACAAAAAATTAAGGAAGACAACTGCAAAAATAGAGAGAACACCAAAAGAGAAAGAGTTCCATAGTCTTCCAGCCTCTTCAATTGAACATCATTGGAGATAATTTTTGTTCCAGCCTCTTCAACCCTACTTTCTGTATGTTGGACCTTGATCACGAAAACACAAAGACGCCATCAAATCTTTAAGAAGCTTTTGGAGTAGCCGATAGATTGATATACTGTCAACATGCAACGATCATTTGGGAACTGGATCACATAAAATGCACCAAAATGGAAATTTGTTGTTGCTAGAACAAGAATGGATACTGTGTCTATCTACATTTATGAGGTATCATCAAATCTTTAAGAAACTTTTGTAGTAGCCAATAGATTGATCTATTGTCTACAAGCAACGATCATTTGAGAACTGGATCACATAAAATGCATCAAAGTGGAAATTTGTTGTTGCTAGCACAAGAATGGATACTGTGTCTATCTACATTTAAGAGGTATCATGTGAGTATAGTTTGTACCGCAACAACATTTTATAGTAGATTTTCTTTTGGAGGGTTGGCCCTTGGAGTTTTTTTTTACCTTGGAAGTATCTTATACAAGGGTTTTCACTCTGTAAGCAATTCTTATCTCTCTTGTGATTGTAATTGTGATTGTGATTGTATTTATTTATTAATCTGGAAGACTGGAACTTGTGTCATTTAACTTCCCTGAATCACAATTGAATTAAGTTATTAAAATTAGTAAAGCTAGTATAAACATAAATTTCAAATGGTATTTAGAGTGCATTTGGATTAGTTTTTTTTCTATTAGTTTATTAACTTATTTACTTGTGCACAATTTTTTAAGGTTTCATTTTTTTTATAGGTGCAACTTTATTAACTTTAAACAAATAAGGAAATAATATTTTTAATAAAAATCTAATCCAAATGAATAAGTCAAAACATTATCCTACATTTTGCTCTTAAAGGAGGAGAGAACGTTGTATGAATTAGAATTAGGTGTTTTATTTATATATGTATGTTTGAAAAAAAAAATGCAAATTAAGCATTGTGAGAGGGGAGAGGGGCTGGGGAAAAATCATGATTTGACAATAATAAATATTAATTAGTTGAATTTTTTTAATTTTTTTATTATAAATACAATAGAATTTGAACTTATAGTATCTGCTATATGATGATTGTTTTTACCATCACGTCAAAACACTAATTAGTTTCTTTTCATGTTGGTGGAATTCATCGATTTGATCACTAAGTCCTTTATTCAACCAAAAAAAAAAACTGTACAAGTTTAACTATATATGGCCGGAACCCACAATCAATTGAAAGTTATCGAAATCATATGTCCATAGCAATCAAACAAATGTAAATCAGATCAACATTGATCACAAAATGACATACGAATTATGTAGTTCACTGAAACCCTAATGTCAATCTGTTTCTCAATTTTCTTTGTCTATTATGTAGTCCAATAGATGGATGATTTCACTAATAATATGCAAAATCTCCCTTTGCTTAATTTAATTCAACACTTCCCCCCGGGGTGGATTTTCAACTAGCATGATTGATTCTAGACACATGGATAGGATGAGAACCAATAATTAAGCTACTTTTTTTTCCCAAGCACCAAAAAATAACCTTTTTTTTCTCCTTTTGGCTGGGAAATTGTTTGCTAAGTTGTTCGAACTCATCAGCGCCAAGTGTCTGATTAGTTGATGAAATCATGACATATGGCCCAAAAATAATGAAAAAGTACACACTTAGCAATGCAAATACCAAACAATATAGCTGCTTGTTTATGGACCACGCAATGTCTAGCTCAAAATTCATAGCGTGATCATCATTAGGGATAACTGATATGGTGCCACAACATGAATTTGATATCACTAAATAAACGTGCCCGTCTCCAAATGAATTCAAATGATAAGTTTTGATTGTACTCTAACCATGATAAAAGAATAATTCTAAATATATTTATTAGGGACCATATATGTGATTGCTTATATTGCAAACAATCTTCAACAAACATTCTCATGTCTAACATGAAGAATTGCCACTTATCAATAATTATTGAGTGTTTTGATTTGATGGTAAAGAATAATTACTATAAAATAGATATTATAGATTTCAAATTCTATTGTATCAATCAAAATTATAATTATTGAGCTTCTTATGACGTGGTCCAATTTATAGTCGGTTAAGTAACATTAATATGAAATTATGTGTCTAGGAAAACTAATGTTGATACAATTTTTTGAACAATAAGTGAAAATATGGGTTTTAGTCAATTCAACTTATAAATGACTCAAATTTAAATTCCTCTCTTACACCAACAAAAATTAATTGATATTTTAATCTGATGGTAAATATATCATCATGTAGTAGGCTTCATAGGTTTCAAATCCTAGAGTATCTAAAAATAAAATAAAAAACATTTTCATAAATTCTGAAAAATAAGGACTAAAAAGCACATAGAAAAAAAAAAATAAATAAAAGGAGAGAGATGGTACACCAAAAAGAATTTCCAAGGTGATTCCAAAACTTTTTGAAATCATTTTCTAAAGTCTCCAAAGTCCACTTGCTAAGAGATCTTCTTGAGTTATGAGACCTACTGATCCAATGTGGGTCATGGAATTCTAGGCAAATTATATTATATCTATTGGAAAAAAGTAGTGCCTCATATGTGCTTTCCTAATTAGCCCACATTGAACTCCGAAGCACTCATCTCGGTGCTTAGTGAAAAATCACATGTAGGATCTTAAGTCTACAAATTAAAGCGTAAGTTAAAAACCAACTTTTACATAATGCTGGATGGTCTATCATGGTTTGTTCTCATATATTGATTTATTTTACGTAAAAAAAATGTTCGAAAAAAAATTTAATTCTATCTAAAAAATTAAAGTTTTTGAAAGCTCTATACCAACCAAATAAGTTGAATAAGCTAAAGAAAGTTAATGAAAAAGAGTATAAAGTTTACCCTTTCCGAAAACCATTCCCTTTAACTTAAAATCAAAATTTTAATTAAAAAGAGTATTAAATTTTCAAATAAAATAAATAATAAGTTAAAATTTATTAATATGGTCTCCATTGATTTCTCTCCTTTTATTTTATTTTTTCAAAATAAAATAAAAGAGCAATAATATGAGAAGGAGAAGGAGAAAGAGAAAGCATTTTAGTTAACATGTGCTGTTTTAAAACAGCCATTAATAATAATAGGCCTGTATGGTTTGAGAACAAAATTGAAAACCATGCATGTGGAGCTAATATTAAAGAAAAAAAAAAGAGAAAATGTGGTAGCTAGTAGTAATAGTAAATTAAAAAATGAGAGAAGAGAAGAGAGAGCAGAGAAGCAAAGGCAAGATGAGTGTGTGTGTCCTCATTCACACATATATTACATAGGGTTACGAGTGTCCTTAGAGCACTCTTTAATAATCTATTTTAAGAAAGTTTTTATATCACTTTTATGATAAATGAAAAAAAGCTGTCTAAATATTAATTAATTTTTTTTCATTTCCCATAACAACTTTCTTTAAATGGATTATTAACCAATATTCTAAGAGCACTCTTTAGCATTACCCTATTATATATTATAGGAAACTAACATCACCCAGTCGGCACCTATCCCAGCAAGGTTGGAAAAATCCAGCTCACACATCCTGCCATGTGTCACCATCACAGTTTCCAAAATGCAAAAGACAGTGCAACCCATCCATGCGTCTATTAATACCCAACAATGCCCCAACACTACCCTTCCCTCCTTCTCTCACCTCCCCTATAAGCTAAGCTAACGTTCCCCACCCCCACCCCCACTATTATTATCACAAAGAAACAAAGCACTGAATATTGCTTAGAGTTAGAGAGAGAAATATAAGAAACACACACACACTGTTTCTTCTTCTTTTTTGTTTTTATATAGAAAGTGAAAAGAAAATTCATGGAAGTTGGGTCCAAGAAGGAGAAGAAGATGGGTTTTGAAGAGACAGAGTTGAGGCTAGGGTTGCCAGGAAATACTGGAGGATCAAGTGAAGGTGAGGTGGCAAGGAAGAGAGGTTTTTCTCAGACTGATACCACTACTACTGTGGATTTGAAGCTTAATCTTTCTTCAAAGGAAGCTACTGCTGCTGGGATGAATTTGAATGAGAAAGCAAACACCCTTCAGAAAGAGAAGAACCTTCTTGCCACTGATCCAGCCAAGCCTCCAGCTAAGTAAGCTGCTTATATACATTCTTTCTTTGTGATTTTATTCTAAGCTTCTTTGATTGTTTGTTTGGTTTTTATTTATTTGTTTATGTATTTATACATATATACATGTTAGTACATATGTAGTTATGTCATGAATAGGATTAGGTTAAGCATATTTTTACATGGGAATCTGGGATGAGTTAGAGAAGGAAGAACTTATACATGATGGACTTTGAATCTTGAGGAAGGTGGAAATATAAAAATGAAAAAAAAAAAAATTTACGAGCTCAACAAATTTTCGTGACTTTTTTAGGAAGTGATGAATAAACTTCGCTAAAGGCTGTATATATATATATATATGTAAGTTGTTTCTTTTGAAGTTGAGAAAAATTCAAATTCTTTCTAGTATTTTTAAAAGTGATATTTAAGATTTAAAACACTCTTTCACAGGTTACAATTATTGGGTTGTTAAAAAAAATTTGTCGTAAATAATCTTCTCATACAGCTTAATTAGAGATGCCTCTTTAATTAAGGGAAACATATATATTTCTTTTTCATTTTTTTCTTTGTAAGTTTTATGTTTCCTCCCAACTCTCTTTAAGTTAACATTAATCATTTTGCTATCATTTTGGAGGATATATTCTTTTTCTTCCTCCATAGATTTACATTATAAAAAAAAAAAGGAAAAAATATATTTTAAAAAAAAAATTTAAGCACAATTTTATTTATTTTTGGGAATATTTTAATTTTTAAAAGGTGAGTTACAAAGATTTCCATGGTGATCTCTACAATAAAATAGTTAAGGTAAGCGTAATGATTAATTATTGAGTAACTAATTCTTTTTATGGGTTTAATGATAACAAAGTAATATAGATCTTGTGCAAAGCACTTTTGAATCTTCTGTAATGGTACCAAGTAATCATTGATACCTCAATGTTCTATAAATCCCGAGAAAATGGAAGAAAAGAAAGAAATAGTTGCTTTCCCCCGTCTTTGAACTCCATTAAAGACCTAATTAAAGTTTGTTAATTAAGCCGTAAAAGAAAGCTCAAACGGTATTATATATAGTTTAACCACATGGAAATTTAGGGCACAAGTTGTGGGTTGGCCACCGGTTCGATCTTTCCGAAAGAATATGCTGGCTGTCCAAAAGGGCAGCTCCGAGGAGAGTGAGAAGGTTAGTGGCAATGCAGCCTTTGTGAAGGTTAGCGTGGATGGTGCACCTTATCTTCGTAAAGTAGACTTAAAGATGTACCAGAGTTACCAAGAGCTCTCTGATGCCTTAGGAAATATGTTCAGTTCCTTCACTATTGGTAAGCACATCAAATTCTTCTATATGTATCGTGTATGATATACAAATGTGAATTTTCATGATTTGAGAAAGTTGAATTATCAAGGCATCTTTGTCATTAATTTCTTTTCTTTGTCTTTTATTAGTAAGTGCAGCATTTATTGATTAATGGTTTTTAATTGAATAAGGAAATTGTGGATCCCAAGGAATGAAAGATTTCATGAATGAGAGCAAGCTTATGGATCTTTTGAACAGTTCTGATTATGTTCCAACTTATGAAGACAAGGACGGTGACTGGATGCTTGTTGGCGATGTTCCATGGGAGTAAGTTTTTCATTCTTCATTAGCTTATTTGCTTATGCATAGCTTCTAAAACATTACTTATAGTCATGTAGTTTAACTAGTTGATATCTTTTGATGTTTCTAATGAAGACATTCAAAATTTAAATCATTCATTCTCTAATTATCAAATTATCAAAAATTAGTACTTTTAAATAAATATTATGTAATTGTGTTAATTTTCCTCTACTTGAATCAGGATGTTTGTTGATTCATGCAAGCGTGTACGCATAATGAAAGGAATAGAGGCAATTGGACTCGGTTAGTATATATCTTTAAAACTAAAAATGTCATGGAAAAGACATACTCTAATTAATCTTAATTTCTTAAACGGTAGCTCAATTAGTTTACCAAACTTCTTAATTAAATTTGGTCTTGTTTTTTTGGGTGCCACTAAATTGGTTTCTTCTTATGCTTAATTTCCTTATCTCTGATTTGTCATGAAACTGTTTCAGCGCCAAGAGCCATGGAGAAATGCAAGAACAGAAGCTAAACTATAGTAAACTCCACAACCTGCTCCTTTGATCTGGTAGCAGTCATTGCAAAAACAAAGCAAGGACACCCAAAAGCGCGTAGATGGATTGAGCAGGATTTGTGGGTGTTTGTTTTCTGTATCATTATATATGGTATGATTATATATTGGTGTGGAAGATATTTGAGTAAGTATTTGTGAACTCAAACAATGATATAACTCTCTTATTAGTATGTGCCAAGGCTTGGCTTGACTTTGTCCTGCTTGTTTATTTAGTATTAATGGCTTGCTCTTATAATAAAAAAGGAATAAGAAGCAGCATAATAATGTGTCTGTTGCCTGTAAGTTCTTGCATGTGTGTTAGTATTTTATTCCTTCAATTATTTATGAAATTCTTTGTGTCATGCTCCTTTTCTTAAAAGTAATTTTTAATTTTAAGGGCTATTATTTAATGCGTGTGAGACCACGTATTAATTGGAAGATGTTTCATGGCTATGTTGAAAGAGGGAACAAGATCATGTGCATGTTAATGGAGCATTTATGCATGGCCAATTTTTTTGCTAGCTAAATTTAATATGGGAAATGCTAACGAGTGCCCTTAGGGTACTGGTTAAGAATCCAATTAAAGAAAGTTTTTATGGGAAAAGAAAAAAAAAACTAATGTTTTGACAACTTTTTTCATTTCCCATAAAAGTGATGTTAAAACTTTCCTAAAATGGCTTCTTAACTAGTGCCTTAAGGGCACTCGTTAGCATGACCCATTTAATATTCCAGACCCATGAAAGAGATTGATGTTTAATACCTAATAATATTCGGGAAATACTATAATGAATATAAAATATAATAGTAGAAAGGAAATTACCGTAAGCGGAGAAACAAGTGTGTGGGTGAATGGCACTATCAGTATATATCATGTTATGAATATTTATTCGATTGACCAGTGACATTGGTCCCCTATGTTTATGGCATTAATGGTTGGGACTTTGTGATAGTACACGCTGCTTGCTGGCACTTGCAATTTGATACTATTTTAATGTACGTAATATGTATGATCAACTACTTCAAAATTTGGTCCTTTCTTTTTATTTCTTTATCTCTCTCAAACTTTGGATCTGATATTGCTGACCAACTATACATTTCTATTAATGGAAACTGGTTATAAACTTATAAATTTTTTTTTTTTTTTTTTATAACAACTGGTTATAATATTTTATGTGCTTGTAGAGATATAAAAACAAAATTATTACACAGACACAGAATTTTCCTGTAGAGATCGAATACTGTTGGCTCCATTCTTGTAACTTATGAGATTAATGTGAACATATCCAGAAATAACCAGGGTCTTCTATCACAAACAAGTAATATGATGAGAGAGAGAGACATAGAGGTGTAATATTATGAAATATACTAAGAAGTATTTTATGGCGTGTCAAGCAGGAGTCCCAGCAACTACATATGAGCTCTACTTTACGATAATTACCTTTTTACTCTCAAGAACATTAATAGACTCCTTTTTGTGCATAGACGAGATTTTTAATCTTAGAGTTAATATTGATGTTTATTATTCATATATTTTCTCTCTCTCTCTCTCTCTCTCTCTCTCTCATGAAGATGACACCCAATTAAGAATGTTGAGATTAGCATTTTAGGCCAAAAACTAAAATTGTCATATCTTATCTTTCAAGGTCAAGTTGATTTGGTTTGGTTGCTAAACTGTAATGCTTCCTACCCTAGCTCTCTAATGGCTTGTTTGGAAGTTTAGAGAGGGAGGAGAGTAGAGGGGAGTAGAGGGGAGGGGAGTAGTGGGGAGGAGAGTAGAGGAAAATGATTCCCCTCCATCTTGTTTGGAAGTTTTTAAAATTAGTAAGGGGGAAGGGAGTAATTAGCCCTTCCCCTTGTGTAATTTTTTTAATATAACAAGGGTAAATGAGGTAATTTACCTATTCAATAATTTATGTGTTCTACTCTCCCTCCAAATCTCTCCAATTTGGGGGAATTAAAATTAGGGAGTTGGAGGTAGTTGAAACCCCTCCAAATCCCTCTTAATCCCTCCCCCTCCTTCCTTAAAAAACTTCCAAATGAGGTAATTAGATTACTCTCCCTCCCTCTACTCTACTCCCCCTCCATTTTTAAACATCCAAACAGGCCATAAAGCTGTTTTGTTCAGGTCATGACTCTTAGGGTTTGCTTGTTCCAGCTTAAAATATCAGCTAATTCTTCTTACTATTAGCTTATGTACAATGTTTAAATTTTCACTTTTTCTAGTTATTATTTTAATTTTATAAATTTTAATTTAAAAAAAAATAATGAAAATAAATTCATCCAAGCACACACTCTAAGAAGAAAAATGAAATAGGAATAAGGTTTTTTTTTTTTTTTTTTTAAATGGAGATTGCATTGCCAAGTTAGAAATCTAATGGGACACACTAGAATCAAACTGCTTTCTATTAAGTAAGACTAAAATAGAGTGTATAGAATGCAAATTTAGTAAAAGTAAAAACATAGATGAAGGGATTGCAAGATTCAAAGGTCAAGAGATATCAAAAGGAAAGAGCTTTCACTATTTTCGATCAATAATTTATAAAGATTGAGATAATGAAAATGATGTAAATCATCGAATAAAATCAATGTGGATGAAGTAAAGAAACACATTAAAAGTGTTATATAATCATAGAATACCTATTAAGTTAAAAGGATATTTTTTATAAAATTGCTATAAGAAATAAAATATTTAAAAAATACATAGAAAGATGAGTGTGATTGAAATAAAAATATATGGAAAGATAAGATTCAATATGACAAAATTTGCTTCGCAATAAAGATGACCCTATTGATGACAAGAAAGTCGTTAGGCCGTGTTAATTTACTGGCCAAAATAAAACAAACCAAAGTCTGGCCTAACATCCAGGCTCCCAAACAGGTTTGAGTCTAATGACAACCCAATCCAGGCCAGCCCACCACGCTAACAAATCTTCTCAACGTATTTGTTGGTCATAGCTTGAATTATCCCTAGCCGCCTAGAGCAGTGCGGAGGACCATGTACAAATTAATGTTTTTCTATTTAACTTATTAGCTCATAATCATATGCTTAAGTACAACTTTTTAAAGGCTCACTTTTTCTAGGTATATAGTTTGACCCACCATGCTATATGCTAAGAATCTCAAGGTTTAAAGTTAAATCCAACAAAAGAATGGAGCTAGTTGAGATTTATAGGATTAGATAGGATAAGGGTTCTTCTATCATTTAAAACAGACAACATAAAGAACAAAAGAAACTCCCAACCAGTTTTGAGAATAGGAATTGCGCTAAAAGACGGAAAAGTTGGCATATTTACCAACTCTATGAAGGCAAAGAATAGTAAAAAGAAAGCAATAATGAAGGCCTCTAAGGAAGATTCTTTGCTAACAGTTGTGGAATATAATGGACAAAGCCAACATAATTAATATTGATCATACGGCAGGCAGAAAGCTACTGGTGTAATTGAGGACAGCTCTAAGACACAGCTTAATCAGCAGAATTGAGTTGAGAATTCACTGCCCTCATGACCTGCATATGAGGCCCTCGTTAGTTGTGCTATGTTACTGTACCCTGCATTCCTACAAGATTAGGCTTTTTGAAACTGCTTCTTGTCTATTTTTCTATTGTACCCAACAAGAGCAACAACACAACAGCAACAAATGCAACTGTCTCTATCACTATCTCAGCATCTTAATGGGTCAGTACTTTCATTTTTCTTAGTTAAGGATCATTTGGGAGGACATGAGGTTGAGATTTGCATTAGGATTAATGGAATGTGAAAATTCTCATCAATTTTATACCAGCTTCAAATAGTGCAACATTTAAGCAATCTTTCCACCAAAAAAAGAAAAGAATAGGATGAAACATGACCAGCTTATTCCATCAATGAATTCAACATATGCACATAACAAAAAGGAAGACGTGATTAACCTCTTACTTTTATCATCATCTTCCAGTGTGCAATAACTTGATGCAAAACATATGCAACTGGCCTCTCTTAACTTTGGCTAGACAACCACTAAGGTTCACTTTCAGAAGTCAACAGATTTTATTACTAAATCTGCATTCCTCTTTGACTTGATTATGAGCTCTGCATTGGGCCGGTCATTGTATTCTATCTGCAGGATGAATTTAGTGTTACATTCAATACATTATAGAGGCACTTTGAAATTGAGATTGATTAAGTAAAAGAATCCACTGAAAATGGAAATTTTAGATTTCAAAAAAAGTGAAGCATACCCGCCATTTAGCAACATCTGGGGGCTTTCCTGTAATAAACATAAAAACACTCAATTGTAAGAGACCATGACTTTCTATTGTCCCATTTCAACAAATGTAGCTGGTTAAAGTTAAGGAATACATACCTGTTGAAATATGTCTCTTTAGAACTCGTTGCATTGCTGTGTCAATATCAACCTCAATGAACCTTGAAAATAAAAACATAATTTTTTAACACATTCAGTGCTAGCTGTAGTGCAACTACATGCATTTAGTTATGTTAAAAGCAGGTTTTTTTTTTAATACATATATTATATATAAGTATGTTAAAGTAGTACATGAAAGATGAAGGACCAAGCAGTTGGACCATTTTGTGAGGCATAAGACTCAAGCACTGTCCTGTCTCATTTTTCCCATTAACTTGTTAATATTAAGTCTGAATAAAAAATGACAGATTTTCATCAGAATTGCAATATAAAATCACTATAAGATTGAAAATCAAAATGAGGCAACAGCATTATAATCAGTAATGATGTCAAAACTACTTTGCAGGCTAGTGGCCCAAAATCCAATAGAATTTCAGTTACATGTAAAACCTTTTTTTTTTTTTTTTTTTGAGGAGGAGTTACATGTAAAACTAAAGTATGATAAATCAAACCATATCTGTAAGTATTTTTTTTATATATACAAGTACATTTGTAAGCATATTAAAGTTCACAGAATTGATTTCCACCATGTTACACCAAATGAAGTAAGTAGTCTCAAACTGATATATTTTCACATGCAACTACTGGCCAGAAACTAAAATAACCTGTGGCTGTGGAGACTCCAGTCCTTACCACTTCTCATTAAATATGGATGATATCTCTTTCCAAATCCCATCTTCCAGTAATAAATAGTTTCCTTCAACTATAACCACTTTGTGCCTGAAAAGACAAAAATTAATTAAGGTTATATTTATGCATTACAGACAATAACCTCCACAAAGGTGAGACTTACAGACTGCTGTAGTTAGTATCATAAGAACTAATCCCTCCAATATGCAAGAGGGAAAAAAATTGGGCTAATGGAATACATAAGCCGAAGTAAAGGCCAGGGGATACCATACTCAAATAGAGGCTTAATATCAAGGATATTATAAGCATTAGATTTACAAAGGACAGCTATAAAACAGAGAGAGCCTGAGCTCAATTCAATATGTTCAGAAGAGATTTCAAAAATACCATGATAAAGTTTTAAGAAAGCTCACCAATTATGTATAATGTTCTTCTCTAAATTTTCCCATCAGCTTGTTGACATCAATTTTAGCCTTGACAAGGTTTATTGGATTTGCTACTATCAAGATCCATATTTTCAAGACAAATGATAACAGTTGGCACATATTTCCTATCTTTTACAGCTGATGACAAGTTGATGTTCAAAGCCTTAATAGAACCTAATCCTTATTACTATTCATTCATGTTTCAGGTTTGTTCTGTTTCCCTTCAGTCAGGTTTGTCCAAAAGAATCTCCAAGTTTAATTAGCAATGCCCATAATCATGATAAGTATCTCTTAACCACCTATACCTTATTAAATCAGCAGCTATTTACGAGATTCTTCACATGAAGGAAACAAAATACTCACTGAAGGCTCACAAAGATATCATCTTCCACTGGATCTCCAATGCCATGGTCAAATGACGGCACATAAACTGATCCCTGAAGATATTATCGTTTCAGAATGCAATTTTAGGAATGCACTTATGACCTTCTCACTCATACACATGCACCCAAAGAGAATTTCCTTATAATGAAGAGTGAACAAGTTGATGCTCTACTAAACAAACTGTAAATGTTTTCTGTAAACAAATTTATAATAGTTATCAAACAACAATAGCTAATCACCTGATTTCTTAGAGTCTGGAGACATGAAAGTAGAAGTTCCGGATTAAATGTCCATGGAGCTGATTCATTATTTAGAAAGATCAAAGGTTTTGATTGTTACAAAGCATTAAATCAGTAATTACAAAGTATAGAAACCTTACCTCCCCTTCTTGCATGGGCTTCCTCTGGATTCTACAGTGAAAGAACATTACTCAAGTAAGAAGCAACCAATAGATTTTCAGTAATAAAAATGTCTAATGTATGACTTTGTGTGTTGACATGAAAAATGAAGGGTGAATAAAATTTTGCATCTTATTTCACATATAAAATCCCACAAGGAGAGGCAAGAAACATTCTATGAATCAGGTAATTCAAAAGCTTCTTTTGATAAACATGTTCTTAACCAAGCCGTGACCTTTTATCCAAAACCTTCATCTTCAGATAGTTTCAAATTCAGATACACCTTTAGTGTCATAGAAACTGGTAGTTCAAACATGTTAGCATGATTCTCTTTTTCTGGGCTTTCTGATGTTATTTATGTTCTCTTTATACGCTATTTGAATCTATGATGGGGCTGTCCCACAAGGAATGAAAATGCTATGTAACCCATGAAGGGAAAAACATAAAATTAGAATAACGAAAGAAAGGCTACCTCCATTGCATCCAGCTGAGAACGATAAAGATGAAACCCATCCATGGGAAGAACTGTAGCCACGTCTAGAGCCCTAACTTGGGAATCAAGTGAAGAAGCTTTCAGGGGCCATAATTTGTTGACACGTTGTGCTACTTCAGATGCTAGAGTGCTCTTTCCAGAGCCAGGAGGACCAGCTAAACCCACAATGTGTCTGTATGATATTTTGGGGAATTTGTTAATTACCATCAATTGCAGCCTAGATAGCCAGCTAAACCCAAATTTTTTTTGTTTTTCATGAAGCCATAGTAAGGTAGTCTAGAGTACTTGAGTATATACCACTTAGCAGCATTCATTTATATAAAACCCTAAAATTTCATAGTTTTTTTTTTTTGATAATTAAATCTCACAGTTTCTTCTGCTGATTCACACACTAGAACTTACTTCAAATTGGGATTCGATGCTACCGCTGCTGGAAGAAGAAGACGTTTGGCTAAATCATCATATATTTCATCAATACACCTTGAAGAAATAGAAGTAACAGTTACTATAGGTAATCAACAAAAAAGAGTCACTTCTGTGCATCAGATAAATAACTTCCATCACACATTTGGCATGAAATAACTTCTTTTTTCCTATGTATTTTTATTGGTAAGTTACACATGCATTTCGTGAGTTTTAAACCCATGATTCATGAACTCATCTTCAATCCAGTTCTTACAAGGGTGTTAGAATTGTTGTTAAATAAATTTTTTTATAAGTAGAATTATGGTTAAATGCTTAATTCATCATTTCCTAACAGTTTAAGTTTTTGGGACTATTATATATAATCTGTCGTGGTTTCAGTAAAGATGGTCTTGAGTTTGAGGGGAAGCCTAGGCCCATGCTTGAAGGTAGCATTAGAACTATGGTTAAATGATCACATTCACCTTTCCTAAGTTCCAGCACTTAAACCCATACCTGCCCTCCACTACAGAAACTTCTTTCTTTTGACTGCATAAAACCTGAATAATAGGAACACAAAATATCGATACAGAATGACAGTACAAAGAATGAAAGATTCCCAAGATTCCAACTCTAAAAAAATATTAGGAATGGAAACAAACCTTCACACTGTTGCCCTTCCCAATCAGAAATCCAGTTTGAGCTAATAAAGGTGAGGCTTTTACTCTAATTGGTGAGATGGACACTATACATTGATTCCATAAAGGAAGTTTAACCCTTTTAAGCAGCAATGACTCTGCAAACAAATAAATTATTTTACTCAAAAGACATTAACAATCATCACACCAAATTTCATAAGCATGATTTATTTTAAAAAAAAAAAAAAAATGCTTTAAAGATTGCAAAGTGGGTTCGGCAACTTGCTGAGGATACCCGCAAAAAAACATTATATGATATGATAACTAAGTTGTCATGTGCATATCAATCAAAAATCATAGTATATCCGAAGTGGGTTTGGAACAAAATCATGGATAGAGTTCAATCGAGTCTGACTAGCGGAATTGCGTTGAGTTTGATTTACATGTGAAAGAATCGAATTATATAAATTGGGTTGAGTTTTTCATATCATATCATATCATGTATGCAATTGATAACAATTTCTAAATTGAGACAAAGAAAGGGGACCTGAAAAAGCTCCCGATGTTGTCGGAGACAAGGAGACCTCCATCGCAGAGAAATTTGAGAATAAAACAAAAGAAAATTTTCGAAAAGTAGAACTGTTTAGGATTTAGGAATTCCGAACACAAGCAGATATTGAATTATATATGGCTTACGTGGAATACTAAAACATTACTAAGAATTTTTTATTAAAAAAATCTAAGAATTTATTACATAAATTTTATAAATTAATACTAATATATTATCAATTTAGGGCTGTTAAAAAGACCAAATAGACGGGACTGGACTGAAAATTCAGTTTGACCACTTTTTAGGAATTCGGTCCCAATCCTTCATTCTCAAAATTGTGATGTGAGGATAGAAAATAAATAAATAAATAAATAATAGTTTTCACAATGCGTGTTTGGTTGGAACTTGGAAGAACGGAAAAGTAAAAAGATGAAAATTTCATTTACTTGTTTGCAGCAAACCTACCAATCCAATCCAATCCAAAAGCTAGAGAAACTTCTAATGTTAATTTAACGAAGAGAGTGGCAGTGGCAGATGACAGAGCCTCCAACTGTGCTAATGGTAAACATTATTCATCCAATGAATTTTTATTATTTATGGTTAACATAATCAATGCTATTATATCAATCTCTGTTCGAGACTAGTCTGTACCTCTGTTTTGTGTTGTTTAGGTATGAATAGGATTAGGAACCTTGGGAGGTTAGGACTTACTTATTCCTTTCTGGCCTTGTTGCATTTGCATAAATAAATCAGAAGGGGTTTCTTTTCATAAATAAATCTTTCTAATTTATTAAAACAAACCAACAAACAAACAAAAAAACCACTACTATTATACTATTTCTCTTTTCTTTTCTTTTTTTAATTCCAAAATGCTCCCTTGCATCAAACTTACCACGTTTTAAAATAATAGGGTCAATTTAATACGTTAATGTTACTCAACTTCCTAATTCACATTCTCATTACTTCGCACTCCACACCCTCCATTCAGTTTTTCAATTTGTCTATTCCATGCACGCTCATTTCTCTCTATTGCAAAACTGCACACTTCAAACTTCTCCCCACAAAAGTTAACTGATTGTTGCAATGTGGAAACTGTTATGAGATTCAAGTTTGCCAAGTCCAAACCTTTGATTCATGGATTACCCCATCTAAACGGTAAGATATTTTTACTAGGATTTTATGAATGCTAATTTAGTGTGCCATTTATTTGTTTTTTATTTTTTATGGAGTTTATAATATTGGGTTTTACTTTGATGGAATTTTTTCTTGGATTTTCACATTGACCTTCGTTGAGCTTGTAAATCTTGATTTTCTTTTTTTTTTTTCCAAGTTTTACTTATTTGTTCTTACAAATGATGATGACCCTGCCAGACCTCTTCTTTTCTTTTCATGTGCGCAAATGTTAATTATTATCTGGGGGTTCCTCCATTTGTTTCAATTTGATTTGAAGTGGCAAAAATTATAGTTGCGATATCTTCTTTAAATTATAGTTGGAATACTCCTGATTTATTTTTCTTTAAAAAACGAAGGAGTTCTTTTGTAAGTGACAATGACAGAAGGCAGTCTATTGTCCTAACTGAAGGAGCTACCTATTTTCCTGACTGGAGTCTTATATACAGGCAGTGATGTTGTCTCCACTGACCACCACACTTCACATTTTGATGCCATTGGCCCTAGCTTTCGATTATTTCCTAAATTTCAGCCTAGAGAATTGAAAACAGAGTGGCACTATATAGTCAGTATCCAACTCTTTCAACTACTCCCATCATGGATTTTATAATTTACAAGCTTTTTAATACTGTTATTAAAGAAAGCTGAAAAAATCAGAAAACCCATTCATATTGGAACCATGGACAGTAATTCAAAAACTTTCTTCTGCAGTTTCAAGATAGAAGAATCCTTTCTAAAAAAAAAAAAAAAAAATTTTAAATTCTTCAGAAATTTCAAGCCTAAAAAAAGGCACTCTTAGTACATCTTTCTTCTTTTAATCTAATTTTGATATTTGGAATGCCAATTATGCTGCCCTTATATGTTATTTTAAGTGATTTACGTGATTATACATTTATTTTTTATTATCTTTTATAGGATTTAAGCAATTTTGATTTTATTGGTGCCCTTCAGACTTCATTTTGAAGCTTAGAAAAATAAATGGATTTGAGACTTTTTATGTCATTATGTTGTGTCAAATTTCTTTATTCTAATTGTGACTTGAAATGTGTGAAGATCATTAATATGATAGAATAATTTACAAAAAAAAAAAAAAAAAAAAAAAATCCAACAGCAAAGAAGACTGATTATACAGAAAAATCAACAATTTAAACTTCCTTCCCCCCTTCCCTAACTATGTTTTTGTGAATATTTATCTTTCAAGTGGTTTATTTTTTTTTAAATAAACCCCTTGACTATTTATCTTTCAACAATTTAACCCCTTGAGATCTGAACGGGCCATTTTTAAAAATTCAATGATTGAAGTGTGTGTAAGGGCCTATCTCACTTATACATGATTATTTAGCAAAAAAAGTATGTGGGTATTACTTAACTTTATTCAAAGTTGAGTTTAATCTTTGTGCGATTAGGGTCAAGGGCTTATTGTATGGGTAACAATGTTGTATGTTGATATGAAAAATATAGCATTTTCTTTGTTATTCAACATTGTCTAATAGTTCATTCTTCTTCTTTTTTCCCATAATAAATTTAAACAATAATTCAATAAAGAGGGGCACAACTAAGTAAACGAAAACTAAGAGATTTTATTAATCGTTCAATTTATTATTGGGGTGTACCTCTCCATTGCTACCTTTGGAAGGAGAAGCATTTTTTTTTTTAATAGATCATATTATATTTGAGAAGATGTCTAATAGAATGTCGTCTTTATGTAGTGCATATGGAACGAGAGAAATGATAGGAAATAGGGACAACAACAATATTGAAACATATGAAAAATTTTCCTATTTTCCGGAAAATCGTGGTCCTAATGGAAGCCTTAAAGTCTGAGAAAGGAAAATGAATTGGTGTTTCATTTCAAACATGCGTGAGATATATTTAAATAGAGTTTGCTAATTTTTAGGAAAAAAGTTTCTCTAGTAGTTTTTTTTTTTTTTTTAATTTTGTTGAATTACAATTTTAACCTCATTTTTTATTTTTTAAGATTAAGGGTTATCTAATTAGATTAGGGGTATTTTTGACAGTAAAAAAAGCAATAACTAACTTTCTGAATCCTCTTAATACATACAGATTAGCATGGGATGAGATAGATAGTCAGACCCTGTACAAGAACTTAGAAATGTGTTTATTGAGAGTTGTTAAGGACCATTTTTTCTGCCCACGTGGCATTAGTTCATTGGCAACCCATGCCACTCCAGCATATTATTGATTTTTTTGGCAAATCTATTTAAAGCCCAAAGTAAGCTCATATCTCATTCAACTACATGGATTGGGCTCACATAGCCCGCGAAATCCTTACTTCAAGAGACGGATTCATGTCTACATTTCCCCTTCATCAATTGGGATCATAACCCCACGACATCGCCAACATCAACATATGGATTGGGATTAGGTAATGAATCAAAGCTCATGGCCCATATTACCTCTCTTACACTCATGGCAAGCGGCTTCTTCAACAAGAGCCCATATTTACACAAAATGACAACGAAACCCGAGGTACATCATCTCATCTTCGGCTCATGACCCAAGCTAATAAGTCTCTTTGGGGAAACTTTGGGAGTCGTGGTTTGGAGGGCCAAGAGGTATGTTCAATAAAACTCCAGCGGTTTAAAGTTGATAAAAGAAACATGTTGCTTGGCGTGTCTTCTTCAACTCCCTAAACTCTGACGAGTCCATGTGTAGCGGGTAACATATGGTAAGCATCTCTTATCATGTAGCACTTAAAATGATAAAATTCCTCATTGCTCTTTTCCTAATGCTTAATATTCATCATGTGACAAATACTCAATATCCCCAGCCATCTAACTGCTGGGCGGATAACTGTTCATTCAATCTCCAACTGTTACTATACAAATTTAGAAACTTCATTATATTATTCTACATAAATCTCATTACTACTTTCAGCTAAAATCCAACTCAAACACATGGCCTAATCTGATTGGCTATCTTTTATCTCTCTCTATACAAAATATTCATGATATCTCTCATACCCAGCTGCTGTCTGCCACAATCTGACCATATATTTCTCTACTAGCTGCTAAAGCAGAGTATTAAATACTCTTCTTGCTCACCAAGTTCATATCACAACACAGTGAGGCCTTGACCAAATCTCTAAAGCTTCATTCACTTTCAACCAATCCTTCTATTACTTGCTAGAAATGTGTTGTAATGGAATCTTGCACCAAAAACACAAACACCCATCAAAGGAAGCATTTCCAGCTGAACCCCAGCAGTGTATTCAGCACTTGACACCTGGCTGGGAGTAATATCATCAGCCATTTAATGCTGAAATCCCAACAGCCAGCTGTTATACCCAAAATAGCAAGATACCCTTCAAAGAGATCACACCATTTTTCAGCCAAATCCATAAAGTAACTGCTGAATGACCTCTCCAGCAATTTGAAATAACCCATCTGACCTCATTGGTTCTGCTCAAAGCAAACAGCTTTTTCATGATAGTTGTCACAGCTTTTTCATGATAGTTGTCGCAGCTTTTCCTGATAGTTGGGACAGCCTTTTCAGAACAGCTGTGACAGCTGACCCAACAGCTTGAGCATTACTAATTTTTCCACTTTTTGTTAAAACCAAAACTAACTATTGAAACTTCCTTTCTCTTGCTAAAATATCTTCTTTTTCTGCTACTTTTTCCCCAGCAGCTCTTACCCAAAATAACAAAAATACCTTAAAGCTAACATACCATTTTTGGCCAAATCTTAAAATGGATTCTCTGAAATTTCATTGCTATTTGGGATAGATATTGGGCTGATATTCTTTGCTAAAATACCCCTTAAACTCAGCTCTAAAGGGACCCTTCTTAAACACCTCAAGGGGAGCACTAAGGGAGGAGAACTCTCTCATAAGCTTCCCTATTCTTTCTCCCTTAAATCATCTTCCTAACCCATTAATGAAGTGTTAAACTTCTGAGTTATTTTTAGTTTCTAAATGGGGAACTAAACTCTTCAACCTTTAGCTCACAAATGTCATTCATAAGCCTTTGTACAATCCTAGTAGAAATTCCCAGCAGCTTGGCTAAACACACTACAATACTATTACTCTCTTATACTTATCATCTCACTCTCCATATTCTGAAAATACATATATCTTGCTGCCCATAAACACATCTTCATACTCTTCTCTTACAAAATCTCTCCTCTTGGAAAGCAATCTCTACTACTCCTCAGCAGAAGATTCCAGTAGTAAATCCCAGCAACATTGTTAACACACTACAATACTATTACTCCTCTTATACTCATTCTTTCATTCTCTATATTCAAAAAATACTTCTATCTCACTGCTCCTACCTCCAAATACCTAAACACATCTCCATACTTCTTAAGAAATATCAATCACTCATACTAAAAGCCCTTCTCATGGAAGGCATGAACTTCTATTACTAAAACCCTTCTCCTAGAAGGCACCAAGATCTCATATCAAAACCCTTCTCTTAGAAGACACATATACTCCATACAAAAACCCTTCTCATTGAAGGCAACACTATTCATAACCTCACAAAAACTAAAAGAGCATTGTCAAAGAAGAAAACTCATTTAAGTGCATGATAAGAGGAGCAAGCTTAACCAGCCCCTACACACAGCTGGGCATACTCTCTCTCCCTCCAGTTGTATCCATTTTTTCCCCTCAATCTTGAAATTATCATGGCAAACTGTCTCTCTACCGCTGGGGTTACTCTACTGAGATATCATCTGCTCACAGAAGCTGTACAGCTAGGGCTGCAAACCATACAAAGATAAGTGGATTTACTTTCTTATCTTTAAATCTACATCATTGACTCCATGCTTACTTCACTTTTAAATACAAATTACTCTATTTCGACTACAATTACAACTACCAATCAAAGCTATCATATCAAACACATATTACATATTTACTTAACCATTATCGTGATTCTTAGACTTTAGCTTTAATGGCATTGTAGACTTAAAAGTACACCGATAGCCATTAGGCCACGTGTCCCAATGTTGAGTTCTACACGCAACTTCCAAAAAAAAACCCAGGCCTAGTAAGGTCATCCCTACAATGGACCACACGTGGCTGGGCAACCGAAAAATGGCCCCGAACAAGAGTAAACCATATTATGATGCTATTCTTGTGGGTATCAAATCAAAGGTATGATCAAGAGAAACATTGTGCCTCAAGTTCTAAAACACCCTTTGTCTTCTTCAACTTATAAGGCTCATATTTGCTACTTTGTTATATGTTGAGGATTTATGCTTGGAGGTAAGTTAAACTCCTTTGTCAACAAAATCAAAATGTAATTTGGTATATCATACCAATTTGTGTACTAATTTCTTTAAAATCTTGTTTTTTGGCGAATTGTTTAGTTCATTTTTGCTAATTCATGATTATTTTGCTATCGGATGGCATACAAGCAACAGTTATTTAGGCCTATATGGTTTATACTTTGTCCTACTAGTGAAAGTATTTGTAAAGCAGGAGGGTGTCAAAATTAATATACTCTAAATTGGCACTAAGGCATGGGCTAAGAGCTGAGATCATTATGTGCCTCTTTTAGTATCTAGCATTAGTACTACAGTATAAAAAAATAATTAGAGCTAGATTAGGTTGGATTTTGTTAGATTTGGTTCAGGTCTAACTCAGATAGTTTGTAATTATCTGATAAAATTTAATGATCCTTTTTTACTCATTTTAATTTCAAAGAATATTGATAAACTTGTATATACATTAGAAATATAGAAAATATTGATAGATTCAATGAGGTAGAGGAATTGAATTCAAAACACATTGTGGGTGCGAATCATTTGAACTATTATTTGCGTGTGCATGACCTTCAATAGAACAATTTTGGTTACCAACATATATTCATATTTTTTAACCTATCCAAATCAATGAGGTAACGCTTTATGTTTGTTTTTAAAAATAATTATTATTCTCAAAAAAAAAAAAAAAAAAACCTCTCACCATCTATATCTTTATTTTTATGGTTATATGGTTTCATTTTTTTAGCAGTTTTGACTTGATAGTTACTTTAATTATTCAAGTAAAATGACTTTTACTAATTAAGTTATTTGAAATTCAAATAAACCAAATTTAAGATGTATAGATAAGATTATAATTTTTTTTCTCTCTTTTGGTCCATTAAAGGTCAATTTTTTTTTATTAAATAATTCAATAGTTAAGGCGTGGGAGGAAGGATTTGAACCAAATGTCTCCGTTGGAAACACTAAGAAGTGCCAACTAATTAAATCATTTATTTATTGACATGCTTCACAACGTCTTAAAAAAAAAACATATTTTGAGCTCATAACATTAATTCAAGCCAAGAAAGAATAAATATTGAAAATTAAACCAAATATATCTCAAGTTATCGAGGAAGAATCTATAAAAACTTGATAATTTATTTTATATATTGCATGATCATCTACATCTTAAACATAGAGTGAAGGGCATGACTAATATTGAACTCAACTAAAAAACCAACACTAGTACTGGATTACATTATTTTCTACTCTTATGTAATCTAAATATAGGACATACTTTGTAAGTAATGGAGCAAGAACCATGATGGACATGACTCAAAAGCATTGATCACTATATCACATGTCATGCCTCATAATATAGTACTGTGACAAAAGGTTCTTATATTGGTCCAATATGGCCATTTCAGCCCTTAAATTTGTTTTCTCCAAGTCATGTGCCTTTTGATTTCCTTTAATCACAGGGCACTCCTCATGAGTTTTCTCCATATCGTTCTCCAAAGAAGATTTTTGATTCATCAAGACTTTCGTATACAGATCTTTTTTATTGTGTGCTTTCTTTACAGCTTTTCGATTCTTCCTTTTTCTCTTTTCAATTTTTACAGATATTGCAGTCACGCTCGCCATAACGATGGTAACTGAAATTACAACATAAAGCTTATTTTAGCAAAGATACAATAACAATTAACAACCGTGTACCATATAGAAAGAAAAGAAAGAATCAAATTAAACATATGTACAATAAAAATTAATAACTCAAGTTAATATTAAAAACATAAAGTAAATAGAACAAACAAATTAGAACTATAACTTACCTTGAAAACCCAATGAATATTAAAAGTAGTGAAAAACTTGTAGATTTTTTTTTTTTTTTTTTTTTTTTGAGAAAGAAAAACTTGTAGAACTTGATAATAATAAGCTTTCAATTGTATTGGTATTTATAAAGGACTCGTTAGGTCGGTTTGAGAATATATATAGCCACACCCTGACCCAGTGCAGTGCTGTTTTTCTAATCCATTTATGTAACGGAAAGGTATGATGTGATTATTGACAGCGTGTTTGGCCGTGCTGGGTCTTTACTCTTATGTCATTAAGATAAAAATTATTGTACTATTTATCTGTCCTAAAAATTAAATTAAATTAATTAGATTTAATTTGGGTAAGGAAGTTGTACTCCGAATCGGATTAGTTGTAAAATTTATCTTGAAATTAAGAGTATAGGCGGTAGGTAAGTAGGTTTTCTATAATATGAATATGGACTTTGTTAACATGTGTCGGCCAGCACCTTTTAATGAACCAATTGTAGTTCATTTATAATCTATCACAAATTTCAACTGCATTGAAAATTAACAAAATTTTACTTTTCAACTGTAGTTTATGTTAGACATGTACTTTGGTTTTTCCAATACTCCATCTAAACTGACACATATTTAATACATATTCAATTTTTTTATATCTTTAAAAAAATGTGAATAATTTTTTTAAAATTTTATTACATTAAAAGGTGCTGTACAGCACCCAATAAATAGCCGTGTGAGTATATATTCTTCATTAAATTGGAGTTCAAATTAATATTCAAAAGCGCAAAAAATCAATGAATCAAAAATCATTGTCTCTCTCAATGAACACGACGTCCATGGCGGCTCCTCCATTCTCGGCTGCGGAGCAGGAAATTACAGAGGTTGGCGGTGGCAATTTCAACTTGGCTCCTCCACTGATGATCGCCATGGAAGAACAAGAACAAGAAGATTATGATGATGGTGTTTATTACTACGAATCCGAGTTTGTTGATGATGAATACGATGGTGGTGTTAACGTTTTTCATATCGAATATGGTGATGATGATGATGATGAAGGTGCTGTTTATTACATGGAATCATTCCATGATTATGATGGTGGAAGATTAATAGTAGGATTGAAAGTGGTGAATATTGAAGAAGGGCCATTGGTGCTTTTGGGTGGTGAGCGGTGTGCAGTGTGTTTGGAAGAGTTTGGTGTTGGGTGGCAACCTAAGTTGCCATGCTCACATATCTTTCATGAAAACTGCATTATTCAATGGCTACGTATGAGTAATTTCTGTCCATTGTGTCGCAATAAGATGGCTTAGTGTGTGTGTGTGTGTGTGTGTTTTTTTTTTTTTTTTTTTTTTTTTTTTTTTTTTTTTTTTTTTTATGGCTTAGTTAGTTAATTAGTTGTTAATTTCTAGTTTTTTTTTTATTGTGTGATTTTTTTTAAGCAAACTTCTACCACACTTCATACAGAACTGATCTGAACCTTTGAGTGCGTTTGTTTATGGAATTATGCTAATATTATTATGGGAAATGCTAACGAGTGTCCTTAGGGCACTCTTTAAGAATCTATTTAAAGAAAGTTTTTATGAGAAACAAAAAAAAAAAAAAAAGCAATTAATGTTTTGACAGTTTTTTTTATTTCCCATAAAAGTGATGTTAAAACTTTCTTAAAATAAATTCTTAAAGAGTGTCCTAAGGGCACTCATTAGCATGACCCTATTATTATTAAGAACTTTTTTATGAAATCATTTCAAAACATATTTTTTTTATGATGAAGTACCTACTTATGTACTCTTTATATATGTTTATAGAAATATCTCCTTCAATGGTCTTACTCTGCATGTTTAACTAGCACTAGATATTTCTCAAAGACCAACTTGTGCAAGTAATACCCTTGAAATTGTGAAAGCAAATATCAAATTTTCAAGTTGCATAAACAAATCCTATATATATATATATATATATATATAAGATTCCTCCTCAATAAACATAAAAGGCCCAATCACTGTGCCTATTTCTATCAGCCCCAAAGAAGAGTAGAATAAGTTCTCCTATGTGGAAGATTCACACGAAAGATGCAACTTCTCAATTTAAGAAAATTACCACACACACACACACACACACAAAAAAAAAAATGCTGAATTTATGAAATTATTGTGAATTGTTAAATTGTTGTTTTAATAGGGTTATTTAAGTGAGTTGATCAAAGAGATTTAATGCCCCATATTAACCACATAAGAAATCGAGTGAAAGTTTATAGACCGTAAGACTATTGGATATATACGTGATTCTTAAAAATAACTTTTAAATGAGATTACTTGACTTTTGAGTCAACAAAAGTGAGGTGAGCAACATTTACCTTTTTTATATAAGTATAGTCATGTATGTTTTATTTAATATTGTCTTATTATTGATCTTCAATTCTTATAAATTCAAATTTAAGGAAGGTTTTAAGTTTTGCTACACGGCACAATGATATACATTTGAAAAATGAAAAATACTAAATACAAAGTGAACACAAGATTTGAATCCCCTCCCCTACTTGTTGTAACTTGTAACAATTGAATTATCAAAAATAAACAAGAACATAGTAGGTTAGGGTGCTTGAAATATCCGAAGTATTATAAACCAAATCTTTCAAGGATACAATGACTTGTTTGAAAGATTAAAAGGCCTAAGAGTTAGCCAGGCACTTCAAAATTTAAATATTAATTTAGGGGTTTATGGTATACCAAACAGTGACAAAGGGCTGATTTTTAATATAAAATTTTGGGTACTGAAGTAAAAAGAACTGAGAAGACAAAACACAAGATAGCACTTAGCAATACCACAGAAACAACTGCTATACAACAATACTAATCCACTACTATTACAAATGAATACTACATCTTAGGTTTCCCCAGGCAAAGTTCATATGTTCCGCTTACATTTTTGGATGAATGTAACTGAAATTTTGAAAGAAAAACTGACATTAATCATTTCAATTTTGATTTCTAGATTTAGTGACCAAAGAAGATTGTGTGCTTCAGATTCAAATTAATACCCTTTCTAGATTGGTAGAGAGATAAGACATAAGCAACAAAGAAAAAATTGTGAGAATTATAGATCTTTATTTCATAAATGAGGAACTGATAATCCAAAGTTGGTCATCCAGTTTTTTTTTTTTTCCAATAATGACATCAAGTTTGAAACAATAACACCAGTTGGTGTTTTTCTTTTTTAAAGGGAAGGTGATTCTACAAGGCACCAGTCCCAAGCATGTTTTTGCAAAGTTATACTGTTTGAATACATGGGCCACACAGCCACGGGAAACTAACATAACAACAGATGAGATTGCACCATGTGTACAATAACATAAATCTTCAGAGAACATACGTGATCAGCTCACAAGAACATTACAGTGCCGTCTCTCAACCCTCCTTCGCTTCTTATCATCATCACATGACTGTAAAAAGAAAACGAGTATAATTCAGTAAGATATTGAAGTCTAGTAATTCACATAATCAAAAGAAGCATTAATTTCTAAACAAAATAAGCTTCGAATCTTATATCTTCAAACCAATAGGGTGTCAGGCAACCAATGATTGACAAATATATCAAATCAAGAACATATAAGGTGATTAGTATAGAATTTATCACTATTGTTTTTGAAAGAATAGCATGATGGGAGATTTTCCCATAACCAATTTGATGTCAGTACTCCAGAGATTCAAACAACGTTTGCAGTTAAACAAGTTTTTTTCAGCTTTACCTGTGCACTTAGAAAATGTGGAACCCGAACCCTTTTGGAGCCATCAGCTAAACGTTTACATGGTAATACATTTTCCACGGCAGGGAAATCATTACTGACCTGCAAGCATGCAAGGGAACAACACAAGTGTAAGAACAATTTTATCTTTGCTGAAATCAAATTCAATTTCCTTAAATCATGGATAAAAGTTTATGCTATGGTTTTACTCTACAACAGGATTTAAAAGATTAATTAAGACAATAGTTAGGACGAGAATCTGAAGTTTAACCTACCAAGAGTTGTATCTTGCAAATGTTTTGCCTCAATAGTATATAAGATTAAAAAAAAAAAAAAAAAAAAAAGAGATTGTAATCGCAGAAATAAGGTTTTCTGGGTCCTAATTGCAACAAAACTCTGCCTTGAGAATCAGAATTTATGCCTAACATAAGGTGAATGCAGCAGGAATGAGCATATCCCCAAAAAAGAACCATTATTCATTCTAAGAATTTACAAAACTTATTGTAAACATGAAGTTAAAATTCGGTTTGCTGTGCACTTCAACCATGTGTAGGAGTTAACTTTGCTTGCTATTAGTCTATTTCTACTATAGTTGCCTACCAACTTAGATGGTAAACGAATCAACAATTCCTAACATTTAAAGATCAGAGAATTTAGCACTAACACAGTACAATGCTGCAATCATGTTGATCATGCAATTTATATGGATCTATTTCCAAGATTCAGTTTTCTGAATATTAAACACAGCTTGTACACAAGCTGTTTTTGGATTCTATCTTACCTGACTTTCAACGGCCCCTATCAACAACTCTTGACAGCCTGATGCATGCACTCTTTCTAATTTGGAGCACTGAAGTAGCAGTCTCTCTGGGTACATAAACATGGTCATCAATTATATGTTGTTTGATAGTAAGGAAAAATTACAATCATTACTTAAGAATGATTCATCAAATAACATACCTGGATGCAAATTCTTACAAGAGTTTAGATTTAGATCATTCAGTTCTGGGCAGTTTAAATATAAAGCCTGCATTTAAATTCACAAACTAAGAGCCCAAGAGAAGACCATACAAGAATGCACAAGTAACTTTTTAATTTAAAGAGTCTCACGTCTAAGCCAGAACAACCCCACAAACTGAGTTTCTTCAGCCGACCATGCTTGATAATCAGCTTTTGGTAAATAAGATGGTTTGCAGTGTTTCTTAATTCCCAATCACTGCTTTCATCAGGGATTCCATTTTGGGAATTGGGATCACAAATGGTCATGCCACAATCCATGAGCTCAAGAAGTGGCAATTGAGCTGTAGCAAACTGAATGCCACCTGAAAATTACGGACAACACTTCAATGAACAAAGGCAGTGTGAAAACAAAGATTACCAAACAAAGGACTAAAAATATATATAGGATTCAACAATGAATTAGATGAAAATCCTCAAATGGGTAATTACTGGAAGTAACATTTGGACAAAGAGCAAGGAGGAGTCTTGAAAGTGTTTCAGGGAACACATTGCAGATCATTCCAATGCCACTATCACTAATGCTTGATCTGCAAATAGAAGTATAGCGTTAAAAATAAAATCTCAAACATTATGAGAAGTGAAGAAGCTATCATCTTGAAGTTTAGATATATTTTAACATTTTCTACTTTTATTACAAAGCCTACAAATGAAGGTTCAAGCCAACTTGATCATTAGGCAAACTTAAGGCAAGTTACAGTGTTACACAAACTTGAAAGTTCTGAGATTCGTCAGATAAAAATGCTACACTCTGCATCCATAGACATGATAATTACCTTCAAAACATGGGAGCATAAATTCAGAATTGGATATAGTAATACTCATTTTAAAAAAAGGTTTTGGCTCCCATGTGCAATTCTTACCTTGTAAGTCCCTATTCTGGTATTTTCTTTAATATTAGGTCAGATTCATTTCATAGTGCTTATAAATTATGTACAAGCCAGTATTTAACTTGGTAACAATACCAACACAATTAATTAACCATCTTACAGAAGGTTGAAAACAGTTGTACTGGGAGGAAAAACATACCCACTCAGGTCAAGCAATTCTAAGTTCGGATAGCTTGAAGCAATGGCAGCAACAGATGCATCAGTGATTTCAGATCCAAGAACAAGCGAAAGCATTCGCAACCCCCTGAACAGTGAAGCAGCCAACTTATATTATTGTTATCCAGTGGTCAAAATAGGACTTTCAGTTGCTAAGTAGTGAAGGATCTGAAGATTTCTAGACATGTTAAAAAAAAAATACTAAACACCACACTAAAGTCATAAATCATGGATATGTGACAAACCTTAGATTTGCAGCAGTAAGAGCAAGCACAACAGAATGAGAAAGACGAACTGATGCAATGTGTATGTTTTGCAACCTTAAGCAATTCCTTCCCAAACCATCAACCATGGTAGTAAGATCAGTGCTATCATTTTCTTGACGATAAAATTCTAAGGATATCTCCTTGAGATTTGGGCAGTTAAAAACCTATGGACACATATAAAGGAATTAACTTAAATGCAGAAGAGAGAGAAAACATTGAATTGCAATTCAAGAGAAAGATCACACCTCAAGCAATAATAAAAAGGAAAAGGGAAAAAAAATCACCATCTTAGAGAGTGAGTAAAGATCCGAAAGCCAAAGTGTAGAAAGGCTTGACGAACAAAGAACAAAACCCCCTAGATTAGAACACCCTTCCATCTTAAGGCTTTTAAGACATCTTTTATCCGCAACAAAACGACCCAATTCATCGCTGCATTTGAAATTCATAAAATCAACTCTATCAATCAATCAATTGATACAAACAGTTTTGTCAACTTGAGGAAAAAAAATGGTAAATGCTATGGATCATGTAGCAGCAAAAATAATGGCCTAAGCACAAACTAAAATAAGTGGTAAAACAGAACCAAAGTAGTGAACAGTAACCAGTCGGTATCCTAAGCACAGAAACAAATCCAACACTGTTATGAAAATTTGAAAGCACAGCAACCACACAAAAATTAGTTCAATTTAATAGCTTCATAGAGTAAACTATTGCACATAACACACACACACATGGGAGAATATATCTATAACAATTGCATCCAAATATCAAAAAGAGAAAATATTCTGAGTCATTTTACATCCACTAATTTACAAAATTGATGCATTGATGTACACATTTTAAAAGGCAAAAAAGTAATGTCTACATTAAAAACAAGAATATAGAAGTGAGAGAATAACAGCCCCATCCAACAATAATAATAAAGTCACGCTTCTAAGCTAATTTTTAGATTTGCAGTGTAGATCACACTGTGCATTATACAAGACAACCCAATAATTTCACAAAAAAAACAAAAGAGAACAGGAATTATACCCATTGATCCGATTAATCGCGGTATCGGATTTCAAGATCTCCATAAATTCCAGATTAGGGCATGAAAATGCAATGCAAGCTAACATTGTTGCATCCAAATCACTGCAACACCAACAGCAACAAAAAGAAATATTAGAAAATTCAAAATCCACAGTACCAATATTATTCTTTATTGACCAGTCACATACTAGGCCTTATTTATTTTTAGAAAAATATATGTCAACCTCAAAAGAAAAAATACAAAAAACAAAACTCAATTTCCATCATTACTTTACTTCCACCGCATTGTACTATTAGAAAGCTAAAAACGCATTGAATACTTGGAAATCATTAAAGAGCACATTGAAAATGCTATTAGATCGAGCAGTATAACATCGTTCCTCGCGTCGATCTATATAGATCAAACACTACGACGTCGTTTTCTCGCATCGATCTTTATAGATCAAGTTCACATTGCACTTTTAGTTCGTTTTATTCATTAAGGTTAAGTTATTTTAAGCAATTCATGTTGTTTAAGCTTAATGTCCGTTAGAACAATCCGATCGGTCCGATAAAACCCTAGATCTGACGGAGTTTCATATCAGAAACCCTAACCTTTCCATTCTAAGGGAGAGTCTGACGAGCCCTGGGCATTTCTGCAACACCGATCCTACGAAACCGACCTGAGCTCTGGCTGGAACCCTAAGCCTGAGCTCCTCCGCCGCCTTCCACAGCCTCTTCGACGTCTCTCTCCACGACTTCGAAACTCTCGCCGCCGACAACAGCCCCGCCGGCGGCAACCTCCTGAGTATCTCCCACAAGCAACTCGCCGGTAACGCGCCCGGCTCCGGATCCATTGAAGGATAACCGAAGTCCTCCTCCTCCTGCTCCTCTTCTTCGACCTCAGGCTCCGGCTCGGGGAAGCCGGCGCGGACGTCGTCGTCGAAAGAGAGGGCGCGACGGAGGTGCGCGTAGGGCTGACGCGGTGGCGGAGGACGTGTAGAGGAGAGAGAGGCGGAGGAATCGGCACGGGAAGTTGGAGTGTTGATAATAGGACTAGAAGTAGTGGTGGCTGTGGTAGTGTCGGTGGTGGTGGTTATGGTGGTGTGGCAGTTGTGGCCCTTCTTAGGAAGGCCACAGCGGCCACAGTTGTAACTCCCACGCTTCTTGCCACGTTTATGATCGGCAGCAGCGGAGGAGAATGTAACGGTGGGTCCGGCGCAGGGAGTGGTGGGAGCATCGGCGGAGAAATGTGGTTGGTTTTGGTGTTGCATTGTGAAAACTGAAAAAAGATATTTGTGAGAGAGAGAGAGAGAGAGTGTGTGAGAAATGGGGAAAGAAATAAAAGGGTAATAGAGAGAGAAGAAGTGGTCGGAAAGACGCGGGAGATTGAGGGTTATTTCGCGCGCTGTGTTTGAAATATGTGATTAAAATATATATATAAAAAAGAGAGAGAGAACTGCTGAACCTGAGGAGCGTGCTTTGTTATTTACATTGACCAAAATGACCCTCAGTGAGTCAGACGTGGTGGGTGAGTGAAACACGTGATTCTTTTTTTTTTCTTTTTCTTTTTTTTGAAACCGAAACAAATAAACATATATATATATATATATATATTTGGGGTATTTAATTTAATTTGTTTTCTATAGAGATATGCCCATTATGGAAATTGGAAATGGACAGATTTCGGATTTTATGTGGATCTTGGAAGTTATTGCTTGCTCTTACAAATTTACTAATCAATTTGCTAATGATATGTCAGAAATTTAAGATGCCTTCTCATACATAAGGTAATCTTTGTTTTTTTTTCAATAAAAAAAAAAAAAGATAAGGGGCAATCTAAGTTGCCGTTTATGAGAGTAGAAAATCCGAATAAGTCATAGTTTATGCATCCATTATTATCGAAGACGCTTTAATTATCATCCACCTCATTCACTACTAATATTAGGGATAGAATTATAATCAAATATGATATTCTCTTCTCTTTTTTCCTCTAAATATATAATTTAATAATTATGATAGTTATTTATTTATGGCACAAAAATATAGTTTTTATTATCATTATGTTTATATTTATTATTTATTCTACTAATTTACATAAAATACTCTCTTTGTCTCTCCCTCCCTTCAACAACCATAATCACTATGCATGTATCCTTCATTCATGGATGAATAGATGGCCCTAGTAAATAAAATATGGAAAAGTTAATGAATGCTCTAAGACCATTGATTTATAAAATATTTTGAGAAATGTTTTATAAGAAAAGAAAAGAAAAATTAAATTTTTTTATATTTCTATAAAAGTGATGTCAAAAATTTCATAAAATTGTTTATTAACAATTTCTCTAAAGACATTCATTAACATGACCCAACAAAATTATAATAACAATATAATAATAGAGATAAGACTAAAATGCAAATTGCACCATTTAAATTTGATTGAAATTTATTTCAGTCTTCTAACTTCACTTTTGTTCAATTTAGTCTTCTAAGTTTTAAATTCACTTAATTTAGACATTTTGTCCATGTTATAAGTATGGATGCTACAAGTACAAGATAATGAAAATATAAGAGGAGACCAGTTTAAAGGAAACGTTTCACAACAATATTTATGACATATGTCATTATTTTACAAAACACATAGTGTGAAAAATGAATGTAATGTATTCTAAGACATGTGCAAGAACGTCACATTTACATTGAATGACTTCTTATTAGGTGGGTCATACTTCAAATAATTTTAGTTGGCTAGCTAGATGATAACATTGAACAAAGGTGACACCCTTTTTTCCTACTAAAAAAAAGTGACAACCTTATTAAATAGCCTCCTCTACCTAGTAGAGAGAGGAGATTCAATTTATTAGTCACCTAAACAGAAAAGTACAATGCTTGAATTCAAATCCTCTATAGGAAAGAAAATGTTTATAACATAACATGATTGAATTTGCTTCCTATAGGCTATATCATTTCCTTTTCAAATCCAATGCATGTTGTTGTTAGGCCATGAATAATTCCGACTGACCTTTTTTTCTCTTTTGGATTTATGATTGTAACGTGTCGTTTTGACTGTTGTAGATGCTGTGTGTGCCAGGATGAGGCTGAGGCAATACAACTTTTCTCGTGGATTATCGATCCCCAACGAAGAAACTGTGCATCAACTTTATATAAATAAATATATATATATATATATATAACCATTAACATTAATTATTAACCACACAATAGCATATACATTTTTTATACGCCTTTCCATCAGCAAAATACAGAGATTCAAAGACAAACTAGCGCGAATATTGCTATTCCATTTCCATAGCAACGAATGGCGCCTATATATTATTTCAGCAAAAAACAAGGACATTTCAGTCCAGCACTCAATTTATATTTTTTCCTAATTAAAAGAGAATATTACGTGTTTTTTGTTTTTTTCTTTAAATTTTTATTTTAAATATGAAAGCAAATCTCTATTTAAATTGTGAGCAAAATAAAAATGCAAGAATAGTAACTCATCATTTTAATTTCACATTACATGTTATGCGCATAACATGTAATGTGAAATTAAAATTATGAGTTACTCTATAAATTACCACGTAATTAAACTTATAAGTCTCTCTACAACTTACTATAGAATTAAACTTGTGAATCACTCTATAAACCTTGGGAGAAAATGATTGAGTTGAGGTTAAGATACAAAACAACAATATTAGAGTCAATTTGATTTTACGTTGGGTCAATCTATCATGAAAGCCATTTTCTTACTTAGATGTCTAAAAGAAAAAGTATAGAGAGGCTTGTAAGGATTTTCATATGGTTTATTGACTTTGAAAAAACATATGACATGTTCCTATAGAGTTTATGTGGTGATTTTTGGAACAGGAAAAAATACTCTAAAGTATACTAAGTTGATTAAGGAAATGTATAACAAAATTGTAGTGTATATATGTAGATGTAAGAACAAGTGGAGGCATCACAAGTGAGTTTCCTATTACTATAGGTTTGCATTAAGAACCAACATTAAGTGCATGTCTCTTTGTACTAGTGATAGATGAGTTCATTAAATTGATTAAAGAGTAAGTCTTTTAGGGCGGGTGTGTGTATATATATTTCATGGATGGTATAGTTTTAGTGGATGCAACTAGAGGTGGAGTTAATGCTAATTTAGAAATTTGGAGAGATATCGTAGTATCTAAATTTTTTTGATTAAGTAGGACTAAAATATAGTACATGGGATGCAAGTTTAGTAAATGTAAAAAAATAATGACTAGGTGATAAGACTTAATAGTCAATAGATACTAAAGAACGAGAACTTTCAATAACTTAGATCAATAATTTATAAAAATGGAGATATTAAAGAGGATGCGAATCATAGGAGGGCAGATGAAGTGGGGAATTTCATCATTTGTATTACTAATCGCAGACCCACGCAATGCGTGATAATATATAATTATTTTGAGATTTGATATATTGTATAATTTATTTTCTAAATTTTTTTTGTAGATAATTTATTCTCCCTACAAATTAAACAATTACTAAAAGTAATTTCTAACTCTCTATTTCTACAAATATATAATTTTATCATTTTTTTTATTGATTTATAGTAGTCTTTTTTGAAGTGGTCCATCTTCTTCTAATTCCTAATTTATTTTAGTACTACTAAAATTTGTAAGTTTAAAATGTATTGTTCAAATTTCTCATTTCTTAAGGAGGTTGTCATGATAATCAAAACTTGTCATATAATTACAATTGATATTACTCAAATAATTGATAATACTCTTAACCCAAACCTGTATTTTCTTATTCTCAAGTAAGTACACCAAAGTAGATCAAAATGGACCGAATGTAGAGTTGTAATTAGTAAACACAACTCAAAAAATTAATAATTATTATTGTAATGACCAGATTTGAGTTCCCAGCCCACTACGTGAATGGACTTAGGTCCAAAAAGCCCAAAACAATGAATTTATAGAGAGTGGGTTGGAAAAATTGGGCTATAGCTAATCAAACAAATAATAGGATGAGTTCAGATGATAAGAGAATGAAAATAAAATGATTGTATTGAAGAAAAATTGCCCTTGGCAAAGTCCGAGGAGGTCTGTCCTCCTATATTATTCTCAAATTCGTTTACAAGTCTGGTTCTAGAATGCTACAGTGTTTATCTCTTGAAATTTCGATCATTTGTCTCATTGTCTCATCTTCCTTTTATACTGTATTTTCTTTTCATCTCCACCATCCATGTGCAGGTCAGATTTGCCGGTGTTGATTTTTGTCCAATCAACCCCTTCCCAAAGTTCTTAGGTAGTAGTTGTAAGGCTGAGAACCACTGTTCAGGCATCACTTCCTCATTAATGCGGCCAGAGTGTTAGTTGTAAGGCATTTAATGTGGAGGTAATAGCTTTTCATGGAGATATTCCTGGCCATACTCTGCTCTATTTATCTTTTGTACTTATCTTCCTCGATGGAATGGTCCAGAAGGTTGCCCTTGTCAGTAAATCACCTCTTCGGACCTCAACTTTAGGTAGCCGAGAAGGAACTCGCCCTCGGCACAGCTTCCTGGACTACTATGATCAACGTTGTTCTCTTTCGCCTATTATTATGGACCCCTTTGACAGTACTTTCCCATCCTCAGATGATTCCTTATCCTCGGCCTAGGTCTTAGGCCCAACATATACGTGGACGTGTATTATTGGGCTTTCCGCCCCTACAATAGCCCTTTAAAATTCTGCTTTCTGACTCCTCGAGTAGAAAGGAGAATTTTGATATCCTCGGGATCGTCTTAGGCTTGTCACGTCTTGCCTTATGATGGCACAAGCGCCTTTTTAACTACCCAAGGCACGCTCCTAACTCTTCAGAGTTTGAGGCGCGCCTTCATTAAATTTATGCTGCCCCCTGTCCCCCACAATCTACGACTTGATGCAAATCTAATGGTTGAGGATTTCTCTGGGAAATGGGTGGGGTTTCTCCCGCTCGTAACTCTTACTTTGATATAAATACCTTTTAATTCAATCATTCATACCACTTTAGTATTCGTTTCGTTTCAGCACACGTACCTTGAATCTGTAAACCTCTCCAACTCGTTCGTGCCCCTATAAATACCAGAAACCTGTCCGAGGACATCTTTACTCTTTCCGCAAGTCTTCTTGAACTTTTATCTTTTATTTTCCTATACAATCGTCTTTTCTTTCTGTGTCTTCTCCTCCTTGGTTCTATCTCCCTTTCCTGATCTGTTCAACTTTTCTCAAATTTTTCTAAGGATGGGTAGATTTAAGTGTTTGGTTGACTCCGCGGAGTTGTTAGAAAATTTCAAAATCCAATATAGGATTCCTCCAACAGTAGCTATTAGCTATTAGGATTCCTCTGAGTTATGTTTTACTAATGATGTTTCCTTTTTTATTTTCTGGTTGATTTTGTAGATCCACAAGCAGTCGTTCCCCATTTTCACCTAGTAAACCGAGAAAGTTTGGACAAAATTTTAAAAGCCAAGGTGTTCGTACATAGTGACGGTCAGCTCAGAGCGGCTCATCTTATCATCGGCTACGACACCATATCAAAGAGCTTCCAAGCACCCAAGTACGTCATCAAAGCTAAGGATCCACGACTATAGAGAATCAGCGTTGCTGCGTCGGGTTTCCTAGCCAGTAGTCTAATCCCAGAGGGCGTTCAGGTTACAGTCCCTATTTTTAAAGGCATACCTATAGTAGGGACCTCTTCCTCCCATCCAGCGATTAAGGAAGAGGAAGAAGAGAAAGAAAAAGAAGAAGGAAAGGTTGTTGAACTGTCCGACTTTGAGGACGGCGTATTTAACCGACCATTACCTCCAGAAACCACTTTGGGTGATCTCGGCCATTCCTCAATTCAGTCCAATCAACAACAAGGAGACAATCCCCATCAAGACGACATGGGCATTCAACGCAAGCCGAAGACCAGTCTTCTGGATTTGATAGAATCTCAGCCGGGGACAGACGCACTCGGGAAAGCGACTCAAAACAAACCTCCTCCTCCTCCTCAAAGCAAACTTCCTCCCCCTCCTCAACCTATCCAGCCCCTCCAACTTGAACCTGCCGGTGTGAAGAGAAAAAGAAATGCAAAAGGCAAGGAGGTGGTGGATGCTGGGAAGAGCCATCCCACTCAGGAAGAAGAGGCCCAAAGGATAGCTAAACAGTCCAAAATGGGACAGAGGGGCGTTGAGAAGATGAGTGATCCTCTTGCACCTCCAGTATGGACCTTAGCTCCCATGTTGGATGGGGAGCCCTTGCTAGCTAACACCTCCATCCGCGACTATCAAGGAGGGAAGGCCGGCTATGTGGCCGATGTGGTGGAGCAAGGCCTACTATTCCCCAACGACATGGCAGAATTAAGGAACTTGAGGAGGCACGGGGTTTTCCTTAGTTTGAAAAGATACTTAGGCATGGTAAGGCTTTTAACTTTTTTTATTTATTTTACTATTCACCTTATGTTCTCAATTTATCTTGCATTTCCCTTCCTTGACAAGCTGTTCAAGCCACATTCAAGGCTGAAGGGGTAGCCAGCTCCTGCCATAGACAAATGAAGGAAGAGGAGGCTAGGCGCAACGCAGCTGTAGAAGCCTTTGGGGTTGCTGACAAGACTATCAAGGACCTCAAAGACAAGCTGCTGGAGGAAGAGAAGGAGAGGAAAAGCGCTACTGCGGCTTTGGAGGGTGCTGAGAAGCAAGCCGAGAACCAAAAAGTACTCTTACGCAATGCCGAGGACTAGCTAGCCGCTACCAAAATGCAAATTACCGCTCTCAATAAACAATTAGAGGGAACGAAGAAGGCCAACAAGGATGCTAAGAGGGCCCGGGCAGAAGCAATTAAGGCTCGGGAAGAGGCAGAGAGGGCTCGGGAACAGGCTGAATAGGATAGATATGACATAGGGGTGGTAGAGACCGAGGCCAACCTTAGGGCCGAGGTCCCAGGGGTATGCAGGCTCTACTGCTCCTAAGTATGGGATGAAGCCCTCAACTAAGCTGGGGTTGAGGCTTCATCTATACTTAGGAAGGCAGAGAATGTGTATTACCCCTTTGCCATCCGAATGCCTGTTTCTTTTGGCTTGGGAGCTGATACTGCATCCAAGGTGGCAAAGGTGAGCACAAATAGTGCTACCAATGCTCCAGTTTCTTCTGACAAGCCTGCCGAGGAGGCCGAGCATTCTGGAGTAATAGAAAAAGAGAAGCACGTTACTCAGGAAGTACCCCACAATGCTGTAAAGCCTTCAGATGATACCCAAGTTCCTCCTGCCAAGAAGAAAGCTCCTGAAACAATGAAGATTGTCCTAGCTTCCCTTACTGTGCCTCTAACCAGCCTGTCCACGGACCTCCTAAGGACAAGATTGTGATGAAGCGGAAATAAACTATAGTGTAGTTTTATTTTTTATTTTTTAAATTTGTAATCAAATTACTTCTTTTGTACCCCATCTATTTTGCTTTAAGGTTTCATTTAATGAGATTTATGCACGTTTACTTTACTCCAATGATTCTCATGTTAATGTTGATATAATTTATACCTTATCCGATACTTAATAAATGTAATGATGAGACCAAATCCTTCTCTCTAACCTGTATAGGTAGTTGGAAGGTGATTCTATCAGACATGGTCAGCCACAAAATAGGTTAAAAATTACTAAGTCCACAATAATTGTTAAAACAAGCCTCTGACCTCAAAGTCTAGACATCACAGCAAAGTGTTTAAAGACATCGTTCTTAATAAACTTTACTGACCTTAAGGAAATGCTCAAATGTTGACCAAGTAACAGATAAGTCTAATGTACCTTAAAATGCTTTAAGTGATGCTCATGAACTTGTATTTGTTTACGTCTTTGTTGCATGAGGACCAAGCATATGATCCGAGGAGCCATACATGGCCAATATCTTGTATGATTTTTAGGAAGTTAATTTGAAGTGTTAATTTCCCCAAAGCTTGTGGTCTGAGGAACCAGGCAAGACTTTGGTTCTGTTTAATACTTAGAGAGATGCCAGAAGTTATTAATTTCCCCCAAATCTTGTGGTCCGAGGAGCCATGCAAGACTTAAGTTCTGTTTAATACTTAGATAGATGTCAAAAGTTATTAATTTTCCCCAAAGCTTGTGGTCCAAGGAGTCAGGCAAGACTTAGGTTCAGTTTAATACTTAGAGAGATGCCAGAAGTTATTAATTTCCCCTAAATCTTGTGGTTCGAGGAGCCAAGCAAGACTTAAGTTCTGTTTAATACTTAGAGAATTATCATAATGTGTTAATTTTTCCAAAGCAGATGGTTCGAGGAACCAAGCATAGCTAAGGTTCTGTTTAACACTTAGAAAAATAATTGAAAGATATAATTTACCTAAGGTATGTGGTCCGAGGAGCCAGACATGACCAAGGTTCTGTTTGATACTTAGATTGATACCATAATTTGTTAATTTTCCCAAAGCAGATGGTCCGAGGAACTAGGCATAGCTAAGGTTCTATTTAACACTTAAAAAAAATTAAAAGATATCAATTTTCCCAAGATATGTGGTTCGAAAAGTAAGGCATGACCAAGGTTCTATTTGATACTTAGACAAATGGTGAGAAACGTATGACACATAATGCAACAAACCTAAATTAGGTGAAGGAAACTTTTATTAATAGTAATACCTCTTAAGGTTATTTACATTCAAAGGACGTGGTACAACCTTTTCCTCTAAATCTTTTAGATAGTACGCACCTATGCCAGCCGCTAATGTGATACGATATGACCCTTCCCAGTTGGTTCTCAATTTTTTCCATGCTGGGTTCCTTGCTATTCCTAATACCTTTCTTAAGACCAAGTCTCCAATTACCAGTGGTCTTAATTTTACGGTGGCATTATATCCCTGCTTGAACTTATGTTGGTAATAGGCTAATTGGACCTTGACACTTTCTCTTCGTTCTTCAATTAAGTCTAAGCTCTTCTCCAACAGTTCATCGTTGCTGCTCGGAGTGAAGGAACTTGTTCTCTGTGTAGGGAATCCGGTCTCTAGAGGGATAACAGCCTCGGCCCCATAAGTCATGGAAAAGGGTGTTTCTCCTGTGGACCTACGAGGTGTAGTCCGATATGTCCATAAAATATGTGACAACTCCTCTACCCATTTCCCTTTCACATCATCCAGCCTCTTTTTGAGTCTATTTACTATGACCCTATTGACAGCTTCAGCCTGTCCATTTTCCTGTAGATATGCCGGGGTAGAGTATTTATTCGTTATGCCCAGGTCGCAGCAATATCTCCTGAAAGTTTTGTTATCAAATTGCAAACCATTATCCGAAATAAGGGTACGAAGGACTCCAAACCTGGTGACAATGTTTTTCCAAATAAATTGTTTGGCGTCCACGTCTCTGATGTTTGCTAGTGGTTCAACTTCAACCCATTTAGTAAAATAATCTGTGCCGACTAACAAATACCTTTTGTTTCCGGCTACCTTAGGGAAATGGCCTACAATATCCAAGCCTCATTGAGCGAAAGGCCAAGGATTGGACAAAGGATTAAGGACCCCCCTCAAGTTGGTGAATGTTTGGGGCAAACCTTTGGCACTAGTCACACTTCTTGGCATAGTCTTGAGCTTCTTTCTGCATATTCGGCCACTAGTAACCTTGTGTAAGGGTTCTGTGTGATAGGGATCTGCCTCCCATGTGGCTCCCACAAATTCTTTCATGCAATTCCTCGTTCAACTGCTTCAGGGTGTACACACAGCAGATATGGGCCAGAAAAATACCTCTTATACAACTTTTAATCCTCAGATAGCCAAAACCGAAGAGCCTCTCTCCAGACCTTGTCAGCCTCGAATTTATCTACAGGCAGAACATCTTCCTTGAGGAACGATATAATAGGGTCCATCCAGCTAGGACCCGCCCTTATTTGATGAACATGGACCACAGTTCTTCCTGCCTCGATAGGTTTACATAAGTCTTCTACGAGGATTACCCGAGGTAGGTTTTGTGCCGAGGACGTTACCAGTGTGGCAAGAGAGTCCACATGAGTATTCCTACTTCTAAGAACTTGTGATAAATTAAAAGACTCAAACCCAGACTGTAAATGTCTAACCTGGCTCAAGTATTCCTGCATCATGGGATCTCTAACTTCCAGCTCTCATTAAACCTGGCCTATCACCAGCCTTGAGTCAGAGAAAACCTCCACTGCTTTTCCCCCCAGTTTCTAGACCATGATCATCCCTACCAGCAGAGCTTCATATTTAGCTTCGTTGTTTGTAGCCGAGAAGCCTAATCTCAAAGATTTTTCAATCGTGATCCTCTCTGGGGATATCAGGACCAGCCCCACACCAAATCCTTTGTGGTTTGCTGCGCCATCAACGTAGACCTTCTAGGAGAAAGGTTCTTGAATGGAGATTACTCCAACTGATTTTCCATCCATGTTTTGCTGCTCTACCTTCTCTCCCACTGGGATTTCAGTAAACTCGGCTACTAGTTCAGTAAGGACCTGACCCTTAATCGAGGTTCGAGGCATATATTTGATATCAAAAACCCTTAGAATCGTGCCCCACTTTGCAATTCTCCCCGTGTAATCAGCACTCCAAAGTAAAGATCTTAGTGGGAGCTAGGTTAGGATAACAACTGTGTGTGCCTGGAAATAGTGGGGAAGCTTGCTTGTAGCATGTACCACGACTAGAATGGCCCTTTCTAACGGTAAGTAATGAACCTCGGCCTCATGCAGGGACTTACTCACATAGTAAACTGGTCTCTGTATGCCATTATCATCCCGTATTAGCACCAAACTCACTGCGTGGAAGGCCACTGCAATATATGTAAACAATACCTCATCCATTTCGGGCCTAGACATGATGGGAGGCCGAGACAAATACTCTTTTAACTGCTGAAAAGCTAGGACGCACTCCTAAGTCCATTCAAATCCCTTCCACTTATTCAATAACTAAAAGAAAGGCCTACATCTGCCCACTGACCGAGAGATGAATCGGTTTAGAACAACAGTCATCCCTGTAAGTCTCTGAACCTCCTTGGGATTCCGAGGTGGTTGCAGACTATTAATTGCCTTAATTTGGTCGGGGTTGACTTCAATTCGACGGTACTTGACCATTTAGCCCAAGAACTTCCTTGATTCGACACCAAAAGAACACTTGGAAGCATTAAGCCGTAACTTGTACCTCCTCAAGATATCAAAAATATTTCTGAGATCATTAACATAATCGGACTCTACCTCGCTCTTCACCACCATGTAGTCGATGTAAATTTCGATGTTTTTCCCTAACTGAGACTCAAACATCCTGGTCATCATCCTCTAATAGGTAGCCCCTACATTCTTCAAATCAAAAGGCATCACCTTATAATGATAATTTCCAGTAAGGATGACAAAAGTTGTCTTTTCTTGGTCGTCCAAAGCCAAAGGTATCTGATGGTACCCTTGAAAGGCATCCAAAAAGCTCATCCAGGGATGGCCCACCGTTGCGTCCACCAGCTGGTCAATTTGGGGCATAAGGAAATGGTCCTTTGGGCAAACTTTGTTCAAATTCATAAAATCTACACATACGCGCCATTTTCTATTCTTCTTTTTTACCACCATTGTATTAGCCAGCCATTCAGGGTAAAAAACTTCCTTAATAACCCCAACCTGCTTAAGTTTCATCACTTCGTCCTTGACAGCATCAAAATGTTCCTTGGATGAACGTCAAGGCGGTTGCTTCTTGGGGGTGACCGAAGGGTTAACCTTCAGATGATGGTAAATGAAGGTCGGATCTACCCCCGAAGCCTCGTAGGCATTCCAAGTGAATACATGAATGTTTTTCTTAAGAAATTCCACCAACTCCCTTTTTTCCTGGGGTGGTAGTTGAGCTCCAACTTGAAAAAAACTTATCTGGATCATCACCCACTGTAAATCTCTCAAGGTCCTCACATTTAGCCTCCTCGGTTAACCCTTTACAGGTAATTTCATAGACTTTGATTGTTATAAACCTTCCTCAACTGTGGCCGAGGATGCAGCTGCTTGCTGATGTAAAATTGCAGACACAAGGCACTGCTTGGCCATGGATTGGTTCCCTACCAGCTCCTCAATTCGGTCTCCTAATGGATACTTCACCTTCTGATGCAGAGTTGAAGAAACAGCTCTTAGGGCATGAAGCCAAGGCCTGACGACTATGGCCGTGTAGGGAGAGAAGACATCAACTACAGTGAAGTCCACCTCAACCACTTCTGAGCCTGCCTACAAGGGTAACCTAATCTGTCCCTTTGGGAAGACAACCTTTCCATCAAAACTTACTAAGGGTGAATCGTAGGCTGTCAGATCCTCGGGCTTTAAGTTCAGTCCCTTTTATAAATCAGGATACATAATTTCTGCACCGCTGCCCTGATCCACCATCACCCTTTTCACATCATGTGGCTGGATGGTTCCTGCCTTATCTTTATCCGAAAAGCTTAACATCAGTCGAATCTCTACTTTAACCCTCTTCGGCCTAGAATTAGTGTCTTCAGCAGGTAGCAGAGCTACAGACATCACCCTGGAGGGCTGTGATCCAATCCTCCCAGGTGCAGCAAAGATGACATTGATTGTGCCTATTGGGGGCCTTGAAGAAGCATTCCCTTGAGTCCCAGACCTTGATTGGTCACCTTGCCCGTTGGGACGGTACAAGAGATGCTGTAATTTTCCCTTCTTGATCTTCTCCAAAACTTGGTGCACCGGATTTCTGAGCACAATGTTTACTACTTGAGGAGCTACAGACTCAGACTGTCCAGCAAAATCTCTTAAAGGTCTGTTATTGTTGTAATGGTCCGACCTAAAATCCCTCATTTCCCGAGGGATAACCTTGCCCTTTCCTTTGTCTTGCTATTGGTCCTCTTCGACCCTCTTGTACTTGTCAATCTGATCAATGAGTTGGCGTATGCTGGTAACAGGTTTCCCCGTTAAAGACTTCCTCAAGCCATGATCAGAAGGTAGGTCGAGCTTGAAAGTGTTAATGGCTACATCATCAAAATCACCATCTATCTCGTTCAACATTTCCCAGTACCTGTCTGAATATGTCTTCAGGGTTTCTCCCTCCCTCATGGATAAAGACAATAAGGAGGCCAAAGGCCGAGGCACCCTGCTACACATGATAAAGTGAGATCCAAACGCTTAAGTGAGTTCCTTAAAAGAATCAATGGAACTTGCCTTTAGACTATCAAACCACCTTATTGCCCTAAACTGGACGGGAATACCTTGCAAATCAAAGGCTCGTTCTTAGAGTGTACGACAATCCTTTGATTGAAGTGGCTAACGTGCTCCACAGGATTTGTTCTACCATTGTACATGGTGAATGTGGGTTGTGAAAATCTTCGAGGAAGTCTCCTTCCCTCAATCCAATGAGTGAAAGGTGACCTGGAAATCTGGTTGAGTGCTTTACTCATAGCATTGTTTCCCAGGCCAACCGAGGACGAATTCCTCCATTTGTGCTCATGATGATAGTCCTCTTCATACAAGAAAGACTTGCTAGGTGGAGTCCTCGATCTTCGCTAATAGCTACCATCTTCCTCACCATCAGAAGAGAGGTCAGAATTGGATTGAGCTCATTTTCGTCATTCGTAGCGCAAGCTCCTCTTCAAGTGATCAATCGCCTTCTGCATGTTTCTGGCGTTCTCCTCACAAAAGACGTGGCTTTTACCCCGAGCTTGGCTATTATTGGTGTGGGTAGTATGTACACTTCCTTCTCGGTCTCTTTGTCGTTCGAGATCACGGAAATGATCTTGACATTGAGATCCCATAGATTTTGCCTGATGTGGACCTGAACCTACCATCGTTCTATACTGGATTCACTATAACACCAACAATTCCCATGGACGGCACCAATTGTAAGAACCAAATTTGAGTTCTCAGCCCACTACGTGGATGGACTTAGGCCCAAAAAGCCCAAAACAATGAATTTCTAGAGAATGGGTTGGAAAAACTGCGTTGTAGCTAATCAAACAAACAATAGGATGAGTTCAGATGATAAGAGAGTGAAAAGAAAAGGGTTGTATTGAAGAAAAATTGTCCTCGGAGGTTTGTCCTCCTATATTATTCTCAAATTCGTTTACAAGTCTGGCTCTAGAATGCTACAGTGTTTATCTCTTGAATTTTCGATCATTTGTCTCATTGTCTCCTCTTCCTTTTATATTGTATTTCCTTTTCATCTTCACAATCCACGTGCAGGTCAGATTTGTCGGTGTTAATTTTTGTCCCATCAACCCCTTCCCAAAGTTCTTAGGTAGTAGCTGTAAGGCTGAGAACCACTGTTCAGACATTACTTGCTCATTAATGCGGCCAGAGTGTTAGTTGTAGGCCATTTAATGTGGAAGTAGCAGCTTTTCATGGAGATATTTCCTAGCCATACTCTACTCTGTTTATCTTTAGTACTATCTTCCTCCATGGAATGGTCCAGAAGGTTGCCCTTGTCGGTAAATCACCTCTTCAGACCTCGGCTTTGGGTAGCCGAGGAGGAACTTGCCCTCGACACAGCTTCCTGGACTACTATGACCAACATTGTTCTCTTTCGCCTATTATTATGGACCCCTTTAACAATACTTTCCCATCCTCGGATGATTCTTTATCCTCGGCCAGGGCCTTAGGCCCAACATATACGTGGACGTGTATTCTTGGGCTTTCCGCCCCTACAATTATAATAATTTAGTGATGTAAAACCATAATCGATGATAAGTAATGCATTCAATGTGATAGAAGTTGTTTGTTGTTGAAGTAACGTTAATCAAATTTATTGTTACATTCATTTTTTAAACTAAATTATTATGTATGCGTCTATGATTCTATGTGCTTGTTGAAAGTTTTATTCAAGTTGAATTCAGTATCATGTACAAAAAGTAGGTACACCACAAAAAAACATATCAGGAAAACCACTTGCGTTTAATATTTTATAAAAAAGAAAAAGAAAGGGAAAAAAAATTAAACTTTTATTAAGAACTTTATTATCTCTATCTTTTGAAGTTGATGAAAATGACACATGGTTCTAAAAGTAAGAGCGGAATTGGATCCTTCTACCTGGTCTTGAATATTACATTAACATACAAATATGAATACTGTAGTGGAATTAGATTTTTTTTTTTCCTGAGTGAATATAAATTAAAAATAAATAAATTGTGTCTCTACTCAAAGTATTTGTATTACATGTATTTTCTATTATAAGTTACATTTAGGTTGAAGAAAGTGTAAAGTCATGGTAGTGAAAAGTGATGGTCATATTATGATTGATAAGTTATAATTAGTTTTGAGAATGAGTAAAAATACAATGCATTATTACATACATTAATAAGAATATATAGGTGCAATCGTAGAATATCAATTGAGTTTATAGGTTGGAATTTTATATTACTATTACAAGACTAAATGTTGTTGGGTTGTTTAAGAAGCAGCATTTTCATAAACTGGGGTTTCAATTATCCAAAAGGATTAAAACGCATTGATTACTATCACAAATGTTAGTTCTATCATCTAGGATGTTCTGATCTTCAAGTAATTCAAGGTTGTCACATTTGTGAGAAATCTTTTGAGTTTTACCAGTGTCGGGTTCACCTTTATCAATATATTCATGTTCTAAACCTTAGATGGATCAAGTCAACCAAGGCTATTCTCCAAATGCTTTGAGACAAAACTTCACAATTGGTATGCGTATGATGGTTGCAAATTCCAATAACAAATATAACATAGAGAAAACAAATAACATATTAAAGTGGAATTCTAATAACATGTTGAAGAGGTTTATGTTGGCTTGCATAAATACGTAGAATCTGTCCAAAGTGCTCGTATGATTAATAGTAATAGGCATTCAGATTATAGTTTACAATTTACTGGCAAATTACTGGGGCAACCACAAGGCCATAACAGAGAGAATTTTAAAACACGCTATATGTTTATGGAATTTTGTCAATCCCTTTAGACTTTAAAGAAAGATTATATTAATGAATACTAAAATGGTATTGTTAAATATTGACATGACAACTTTGTGCCTTTAAATGAAGTATATGAGTGAAAATATTGGCCAGATGATAAATAAATATGCTAAATGAGTGAAAATTTTGTATCACATGCAAGGATTACGACACCAACGATACAAAACGTGAACTATCAAATAATGGATTGCAAATCCCACAGAAAAAAGAAAATTTAAGGTAGAATGAAAGTGCTCTATATACCATTCTGATTAGATTAATATTGAAGGCATAATTCACAATTTCACATTTTAAGCATCCTCCAGAGGAAGAAGAGGCAAATTGCTAAATGTTAAGTTCATATAAAAACCCAATCAAGATTCATCACATTAACTACAATCCAAGGGAAAGGTAGACTACCAAAATCCATACATATGAACCAATTCAATATTGACCATCAATTGGCTCATACCAAGCATTACCTTAAAAGAACAACAAAAAACTGGTTTTATACTTAAATACACATAAATTTCTAATTCACAAGCATCACAAGAGATTCACACGCAAATGACTACTTGAGAAGGTAAGGGCTAAGGGGGAACAAAAGGGAAAGGAAGGGGGGGTTCCCTAAGTGTAAATAAACATCAATACATAGAGATGTATTTCCTCCTTTTTTTTCTTTTTTTTTTTGGGAGAGATTTTTTTGGGAGGGGGGGGGGGGGGGAGGTTGTTGTTTGAAAATTGAGACAATGAAAATAACTCATTGCTCAAAAAGATGAAAATTTGTTGAAGCTGTCATCATGTCACAATATTAAACAAAACGTATTCTTATTTGATTCTAATGCATATCAAAGTTGACAACAAGAGTTACTACAAGCTTGATTTTATGCCATAAAAGTCATTCTCAAGTGCAAATTTTAGGGATTAGGGGAAAATTTTCAGTTCCTTAAAACCTTTCTCGGGGGACTTTGCTTCGTTCAATAGCTTCGCTGTGGCATTCCCAAAAATCACACCATCAACTACACATATAGCTACCAAAATTTACAATTTAGTAATACATGCCAACATGGAGGGAAGCATAACAACCTACACAAACATTTAAAGGTAAATCTTCTAAACCTTACCTGTTTTACATGCTTAGGATTTGATATGCCAAAGCTAACTGCACAAGCTTGGTATATGCAAGTCATAAACTTTGAAGCATAAAGCTTATGTAATGAGTTAGAAATCACTCATATCATCAACCTAAAAGCTTTTGTTAAATGACCACTTCTCATGCTAATTATAGATAATTAATCTCAGATTCTTAGACCACTCCTAAAAAAAAGAAATTTTAACATGCTTTATATCATGCTAGGCAAGGGTATTTGCTCTCAACCATCCATAAATTTCATCAATAGAAAAGACAAATTTAACATTTCATTTAAGTCATTTCAACCAGGCATGGCCCCCTGCAAACCAGTATTCAAAAATTTTTGATTTTGCACTTGTTGTTGTTGGGGATGTAAAGCATTGGAAAAAGTAGAAACCAATTGGTTAAGGTATGGTGAAATTGGTGAAGTGAGATATGTAGGAGTATGAATCAAGCTTTTAACATCTGACAAATTCAGACCAATATTTTCAGCAATAGATTCAAAAACTGGGTCATCAAGTGGGTTGAACCCTGTCACTCTCATAAGTTGTTCCTCAGACGTATAGGCCTAAAGAAATCCATATGATATATAAACAACATATTCTATATGAATGCAAAAACTACAAAGGGAAGAAAGAAAGAAAGTGAAAGTAATTTTACACGCTTGCACTTCCATGATTTGTTTTTCAGACTTACCTGTGCAATCATTGTCACACGATCAATTATTTGAACTCTATTCCAATAATGAGATGTGTCACAATTTTCTTTACGCTTTGAGTGAGCCAGCGATAATTTTGAGGCTATCTTCTTAAGATGTTCAACCTATATAAAACCATGAAAACTTAAATTATCATTCATATAAGGATATTGTTGGTGAGAGTGTGTAGCGTTAACAACAAACATAAAGCATTACCTCATCTTTAGTGTTTTTCATCACATCTTTCCTCTTTTTCTAGACTGTCTAGCTGATTCTAGATTTGCTTGCTTCCTAATATGAAAAATAATCAAATTGGTATGCAGTCCATTTTAAATATAAATATATATATATATATATATTGAGAAGCATTGTACAATATTTGAAAAAACATAAAATTTCTTGTTACCAACCTCCTTTGACGCTTTGCCTTATCAGAATTTTCAATGATCTTTGCCGTAAATTGAAAAACTGTACACGATCAAGAGAGAAAATTCAGCAAGTGATGTAGAGGCAGCTAATTGCAGAAACCCACAACCACAACACAAATTGATGTAACTATCCAATCATCAAATAACTGTTCAACACAACATGCGAAATCGGAAAAAAAAAAAAAAAGCCTCTATTCTCAAAGCAAATAAACATATATTAATATATTATAGATATAATAGAATTGTTTTATTTATTTATTAATTTGACAAATCAGAAAGATTTATTCATTAGAAGAAACAAGGCTAGTTCCAAGTTACAATTAAATAGAGACCTAAACAATACAAAACAAAGAGCAATAAAACTCAAGCTAATACACAACTGACCAATGTACAAAAACAAAAATTCTTTTTATGAGAATCCATTCGTGATAGAGTGATATAATTAATAGCATTGTTGAAATTCTGTAAGTAGTACATACAAATAAAAATACAAAATAAACTCTTTAAAGGAAAAATTATGATAAAGAAGTAATATCATTTGTATTAGCAATTGGAGGCTGCGATTCACTACATTGAATTGTTGATTAACTTGATTGGCAGCAACGTATGAGATGTCAGGCCTGCTCTTGTAACACGCGCACTCACTATTGAAATCAACAGCACGAGGATGAGGAAGAGCCATCAGTAGAGGTGATGAAACCATACTAGTCACTGTAGAATTCAATGATAGATGAACAAATTCGTCTGCAAAATTATAATAAGAAGTAATACCATTAGCATTAGCAACTGGAGGCTAAAATTGAGTATTGTTCACTACATTGGATTGTTGATTAACTTGATTGAGTGCAGTGCAGGTGAGGTCCCGCTTGCTCTTGTAATAAGTGTGCTCACTAACAAAATCAACAACAGCAGTAGCAGGAGGCAGCATTAGTAGAGGTACCGAGAAGGATGATGCAGAATTCAATGGCAGAGGAACCAAGTCGTTTGATTTGGAAAAGGAAGCTTTAACATTGGAATCAACAGTCAGCCAGGGAGACCATGATCGGGTTGAAAAGATCATGCTCGCTTTTAGAAAGTTCTATACTTGGAAGAGAAAGAGCTGAGTCGAAATTGCTACAGCTAGCAACTTTGGAGGAATCGATGGTAGCGTACATTGGTGCCTTTGACTTAGTAATCTCATGTTCCAAACTGGAAACCAAAGGTGGGAACTGTTCATTCATATACATAAAAAATGAGTCACTTCGAAGGTCGGAGTTGGAATTGGTTCTGGTAACAACATCCTTTTCCTTCTCATCCTCGGAATTGATAGCTTGCACAGCAGAATCATTGGTTCTGGTAACAACAACATTGTCCACCTCGTCCTCGGAATTGACAGCTTGTGCAGCAGAATTAGAAGACGGTAACTGTTGGATAAACAACATAAAATTCAATGCAGACTGACTTCGATGGAAGTTGGGAAAAGAAGACCATAAGGAGCCAAGGATTTCGCTCTCCTCGAACATCGTTATTAATTCTCTCAACAATGTTCTCGCAACAATGTAAGATAGAAATATAGGAAAGAAAGAAAGAAAATATACTACTAAACTTTTTGCAGAGTGCAATTTATATAGTCTGTGTATCTCTTTCTCAGTCTTGCTTGCTCGTTCTCTCTCTCTTTGACAATGAATTTCTCAGTCTCGCTTGCTCACTCTCTCTTTCTCTGACAATGATTTTTTTTTTTTTTTTTTTTGAGTGTGTATGAATGATGGTGGTCCAACTAATCACACCCATGTATTAACTATTAAGTGGCATGCACTAATTTGATAATCTAAAATTGGAAAAAACTATAATTATCATCAATTTTTTTAGCTTATAAATTGATGTGGTAATGACGTTAATTACATTATTATGGGACTATTTAGATATCGCCTATTGCTGAAAACTAAAAATACTATAGCAAAATAATTTTTAAATGTGTGAATAGTATCGTGGAACTCAATTTTAAAGTTGTTTTTCTGAAGAAAAAAAAAAAAAAAAAAAAAAAAAAAAAAAAAAAAAAAAAAAAAAACTTGCGGATCTCCTAAACAGTGCACGGGACCCAAAAAAATGATAGATGCGCAAAAACGCTGGACGTGGCCGCTATCCAAACATACACTATATATATATATATATATAAAAGACTATATAAGAGCATAATTTATTATTTAATATACGGATCTTACAAACTGATATGTTATTAATCACCCAAAAAAAAAAAAATTCTATCATTTATTTATTAGATAGTTTAAACTTTAAACTTATCAATTAAATTCATTATCACTGAAATTTAACCTCACGAGAATTTTTAATTCTAAAACACAAATATAATTACCTGTGTGCCTTTCAAATATTCGTTTCTTTTCTTTTCACTCTTCCTTTATAAACTTCCACCAAAAAAGAAAAAAGAAAATCACTATATATATTCCATTCTTTTATGATATATCCATTATATTTTCAAAGTACACAACATAGCTATCAAGTTTTCATTCCTCTTCTTATTTCTTTCCTTTCACTTCCGTGTTGTCAAACATACTACAAGAGTCGAGGATGAATCCAAAACTTAAAAGATCTAATTAGTTGTTTGGCAATTCGGGATTCCTCTTTTATGATTTGGTAACACCAATTTTGCCATTGAGACGAACTTTGGAGGGGCCCGGGCCCCCTGGCCCAATTTTTTGTTATTAGGTATGTTTGAACTCTTTTAAGGTAGGTCACTATATATCAAAAACTTAGCCCCCTAACAAGCCAACTGGCCAGCCCAACCCAAAAAAATTAAAAACCCAATTAGATTACAACCTACAAACCAAATTCAGGAAAAAAAAAATATATAGTGGAAGTCGAGACTCGAAAGACTGAGAAGCAGAAACAACCAGCGGAAAGATTAGAGAAGAGAGTGAAACTCACTCCGTCAACCACGCCGCCGCCACCACAGCCGTCAGTCACCCTGCCAATGCCCATGCAAGACTCACCTCGCTGCTAGGCCCGCCACTTACTCACGAGCCGATTTACCCAGTGAGAGCAGTGACTGATCTACCCACAGTTCACAGCTTCACGCATGCAGCTACAGCCTCCAGCCTCCAGCCTCCACCCGAATCCGATCTGCTTTTTTCTCCCCTTCAACTTCAAAACCTAGCATTGATTTTGATATGATTTTTCTCTCTCCACTCCGTATGTTTGTGATTTGTCAATCTGTCATCTGTGACTATTGTGATTGTGTTTGGTAGTCTCTGCAGCTGCTGAGTGTCTGAGATAGTGAGAAGTGTGCCGTGAATAAAAAAGAGTGTGTGTAAAGAACAAGCGGATACCGGGCTTTTGCCCTTGTTTGACAAAAATAACAGCAAGATCAATGTGTCAATATTTTGAAACTATTTAACTTCGAGTACTTATTTTTAATAATTAATTTTAACAAAATTAAGTTTGGTATAAAACTTAATATCTTTACAATTGAGTTATATGTAAATTTTTAATTGAAACTCGATTTTACCAAAGTCAAGTTTCACTTAAATTTTTTTTTTTTAAAAATTAAGTGGCATGCATGGAACACGACATTCCACTTGTAACTTGATTTATTTTAAATCGAGTACTAAAACAAGGATATGGACTTAAATAGTTTCAAAATAAGAACATTGTACTATATTTTTTTTATAAAATAAGGGCAAAAGCCCAATATCCCCTAAAGAACAAGCCACAAACAACCTGAAATAAAATAGTGGAATAGTTTGAATCAATACTGATTGCATTTATATGGGAATTGGGGATTTTGGGTGATGCATGGCAGCCATGTGTCTTTGAATGTATTTTTCTTCATTTTGTGTGTGTGTGTTAATGACTTAAATATTGATTGGTAATGATATATAACTTATTTATTAAATATTAAAGAATAGTTTGTATTTTAAGTCATTAACATCTAATTTAACACCTTTTTTATTTTAGAAATTAGATTTCTACAATAAAAATATATTAATCCTAAGTTGAGGGAAGTTCAATTAAATTATGTATTCTTAATTATGTTATTAAAAAAAAGTTATATCATTGTCACATTTTTGTAATGTTAATTTAATTGTTTATACTTTTTTTCCCTACCCATTTATATTTAATATAAAGTATGAAAACTCATTTAAAATTGTTAGTAAATAATGTGTTAATTTATTTTTAATTTTTATAATTTTAAAATTATTAATTAAATTATTTATGATATTATCAGTTCGACCCCAATCCAACCATAAAATTGGGAATTACTCTCTTTTTTTATTCTTTCACCAATTTCAATTTTTAAAACCATGATGTTATAATTGAAAGAAATATAATTTTGACATTTAGTTTAGATTCAAAATAATGATAGAGTCAGGATTTTAGTTTAGGAGGGGTAAAATTTAAAGACAATATTAAATGACGATAACCTAAAAAAATTAATTGATATTAATCTAAATACATAAAGTTTAAACATCTAATTTAATTCTTTAAAATAAATTGAGAAAATAAATCGATCTAAATATGTTAAGAGTATAACAATAACCTATAAAATTGTATACAAGTATGTGTAAATGACAAACAACTTATTATATTTGCCACGTAAGATAGTTATGAAAAATATATATATATACATACACATGTGTGTGCGCATGTGTGTATGTGTGCGGTAATTAACAATCTAACAATCTGGACAATATAAAAACTTAGAATAGAGAAGTTATATTACTATGGTAAGTGGCGTGAACTATGAAATTTTTCCTCTTTGTATTTGTGGGTGTCAGACTTGTTTTTCTATAACAAGACAAATTACCTTTTTTTTTTCCCTATGTTAGGCAAAGTATTTAAGAAAGGAACATAGATGCATATTACCATGGGACTTTTCAGGAGGAGTAGGGGGCAAGTACCTCCCTCACCCCCCCCCCCCCCCCGGATCTGCTCCTGAATTCAATCATAGAAGATTTCAAAGATTTAAAAGAGTATTGAATTCCCTTTTCATAAATACTATATTAAGAAACAATAGTGTTTACTACTCTTTATCTTTGTTAGTAGATAATTGTATTTTAATATGTTAAGAAAAATTTTGTGTATTTTCTGATAGTTTGTTAATATTCTATGGAATCTTATTTGAAGTTTTTGTTGTTTTTTTTTTCCCTTTCACTTATTGTTAGCCCCCTAACTTGAAATCTTAAGTCCGTCCCTAATCAAAGGGGAGAAAAATCCATCCCAATTATTTTAGTACTAACTAGGAGCAAATAAATCATTGGTGATTCATGCTACAAGTAATTATGTAATTTTCTAGAAAGAATCAGAGAAGAAATATCTATAGTTCAAGGCAATCAATTTAACATAAGGCAAACCTAAAAGCATTAGTATTGGTGGTGCTAAAAACCAAAATTGCTCTTTCTCGCACCACACCACAAATGACAAAGTAAATGCTACATTAATGGTGCCATAGTTAAAAAGTTTAACAACCTTGCTACAGTAAACTGCCATCTTTGGCAATATATTGTAGCAACAAAGGGAAAAAAAAATATTTGTTTTTTTTTTGTCTCTCTCTTCTCTCATTAAAAAATTATTTTCCCTCTCTCTCTCTCTCTCTCTCTCTCTCTCTCTCTCTCTCTCTCTCTCTCTCTCTCTTTTTCTCTCTCTCCGGTCTTCTCTCCATTTTTTCCTTCTCTCTTTTTCTCTCCAGCGCTGCCCCTATCTCCCTCTCGACTAAACCAAGCATTTCTTCTCTTCGTGGTGTCACCTAGGTTCGTTGAGATCATTGGTGTGGATTCGTGGTGTGGGTCGGTTGGGTGGGTTCATAGTGGTGGGTTGGTATGGGTCGGGTTTGTCTAGGTTTGTGTGGTTTGGAGGTTTGGATCGGTAGTTTTAGTGGTCGTGTGGGTTTGTGCGGTCCTGTTTTGTTGATTGTGTGGTGTGGGTTTTGACTCTAGCAATGGTTGGATCGTTGATTGGCTTGTGGTGGTTGGTCACGCCATGGGTTGTTGTGGATGTAGTGGATCGTTGATCAGGCTATGTTTGTTGATTATTGTTTGATTTGGTTAGGGATTGGAGATTTGAATTTGGGTTTGAAAGGTGAGATTTTGTGATGGTGTGTGGTTTGATTTTGGCTTGTGGTTACAGTGGTGGTGGTGGTGGCAATTATGGGTTGTGATTTGTGGGGGTGTGGGTGGTAGTGGTGGTGGATGTGACCAGCAATGGTGTGGGTTTATTGTTTGTTGACAAACAGGGAGAGGCAGAGAGAGAGAGAGGAGAAGAATAAATAAATAATATTTAAATGAAGTGATTAAAAAAAGAACCATTGACGCTGGGTATATTGTTAAGTGTGGTGTTAAAAAAGATAAAATTAAAGTAGATTTTTGAGTTGCTAAAAACTAAAAAATATAGCTCCACCAAGGTGGATGTTCTAACAAAGCTAACTTTAAATTATGCATTGAAAATATTTATTATTATTTAATAATGTTTGCACCATCCAAATAAGCTATCATGATGAGTTCCCTCTTTCAAATCTTTTCATATAGCTCATCCAACCAACCAGTCTTGTTGCTGGATTGCTCCATAATTTAGTGCGTGTGTTGTTTGGATTAGCTTTAAAAAGCTATACGTAAACCAAATAAACTAATAGAAAGCTAAATCAAACTCACTTTAAACCAAAAAAAAAACAAAAAAAAAACAAAAACAAAACTTTGTTGGAACTACAATATTTCAAACTCGAACTTTCTATATATATATATATATAGTCATTCTTTAGAGTTTAGAATGTAATAGTTGGTAACTCTTGAAAGATTCTCATCAATCCAACAACCATTGTATGGTCCCTTTGATTAAATTTGCCATCATGTGAGCCATTCAATTCTTTCTCTCATAAAGGGTGGGTCCCACCCACCATAGGGCTCACCTCTCTATAAAAGGCAGAGAGTATAGTTTCGGACTACACAATAATTTTACCCCGATCATTAAGGACTCTTAAGTAAACATTTTTTTTTTAAATGATAAGAGTCCTAAAATCCAGCTCCAGCCTAACGTGTAATTCAGCTGAATATTTAGATAATCTTTTGGTCCTAGCTAGTTCTGCAAGACTAGCTGCTAATTTAGTTGAACCAAAATGTTATTATCTATCAACCTATATATTCACAGTTCCCTAATGTTATTGTATGTCAAGCCTATGATTTCACAGGCAACTTGCAAGAAACTTATACTCCTTTCAAAAGTCAAAGAAGTTGGTAGTTAGTCATCATTATAACTTTATAAGCAACCAATAATATCACGAAAGTGACTAGAGCATTCATAGTAAAGCTAAAGAATATATATATCTATATATATATATATATATAATTTTCATCAACTTAAAACACTATTTTATTTATTTTAACATTTAACACATTAAAATAATATAAATAATACAATAAAATAATATATTCAACACAATAAATAACAATCATAACCTTCGTTACATTAAAACACTATTTTTTTTAACATCACACATTAAAAAATTATTTTTTTATTTTAAGTTTTAAACTACAGTAAGCTGCTATCTATTATTTTGAGTTTACCTCCTTTACTATCCAAGACATTTTGAGAGTATTGGTTGCTAAATTGACTTTTTTAGCCAATTTAGCAACCTTATTGGAATGCTCTTAGTACATTTGAGAAAAAAGAAATGCTATATATATAGCAATATTTGTTGAAAAAAAATATATTTAATAAAAAACTATTGACCAGTATAATATTGATAAAATATGAAAATTTATAATGTGTGACTCAATAAATAATTTTATATATTGACAAAAATTTTTTTTTTTGAGTGTAGGGATAAGGGCCCAAAATCATATATTGGGCCTTGGGTTTTGTTCGAGAAGGGATAAATAATCATAAGGGATTCCAGTTTAGAGTCTCATAGATAAGAGATGAGTGGAAGGCGGTCCGAGGAGGAATTCCTCCTCAGGTATGATAAATATCGCTCAAATGTGTATTCCAACGATAAAAGTAACCTTCATAGAAGCTCCAATGATAGGGACGTGCCTCATAAACATACAAGAAGGAAGGGAACTCAAAAATATCTAAGAAAAAGCTGCTACCACCGCATTAAATGTGCTGCAGCTACTTTTCTGGTCGCATTTATGTGGAGAAGACACTTGAACAGTACTGCATTGGCTACCACAACTCACAGAAAGTCAAAGAAGGTGTCTGATGGGACAGGTACTCAAGTAAGGGCTCAAACGATCAACAAGTGTAGGATCAAGATGGTTCAAGGGGATCTATATAATGTAAAAAACCCTCCATAAGAAGATGATCGGAAAAATAGAGAAAGAGTACTGCAACAATCAAAATTGTATTTGTACCCAACTGTTATTGATTCATATGACAAAATACCTCATCGGATAGTGAATTCATTCAGCTCTATTTTTCTTATTTTTCCTTAATCATCTTTTAAATCCATACTAACCGTTGTCAAATTCATTAGGGCCTAGTTTTCCAATTCACTCTCTACAAATTTATTGTACTAGACACACTGGGCCAAGATCTCATACATCTTGTGCATGAGCTGCAAAACGTGTCCCTATAGGGGGTTTCTGTTGTACTTTGTCAACTAATTTTTTTGATAATATTCCTTTTTAAATAATTACTTTGTCAACTAATTTGTAGTACATGTAAAGGCATAAAACATCTTTATTGCCGTTTTCTTATAAAAAAAAAGGGAGATAGAGTAACACACAAATGGCAATTAGAATCAACAAGCTACATAACCATTAAATTATTTTAAGTTCAAACGATTATTCATATATATATATTTTTAATATAGCTCATTAAACCATTTATACAAGTCACATAAACATTAAATAAATTATGTGACTAAATGCACATTGTGGTATGTTTAAAGGAAACGAGGAGGATTTATTTTATTATGGAATTGGATTTAATTATTATGAATTTATATGTGTAACTAGTGTCACAAAATTTTAAATATAGTATCATCAAATAAGGAATAATAACATATTTTAAATGAAATGGCACTATATTTGCTTTTAATTTTTTCTCAAAAAGAAATTCAAATCTTTTAATTGCTTAATGGAGAATTTTAATGAACTTATGTACATATCTTTTTTAAGGTAAAAATATTGTCTTATTTAATATATTTTATACTTATTAAGATTAAGTAGGTATGACTTTCTCAAAAAAAAAGAAAAAGAAAAGATTAAGTAGGTATGACACATACAAAAAAGAAAAAAGAAAAAACCATAAAATGACTTTTACCTAATATTTACTATGATATGGAGTCCATTTCAAAGCAAATTGAGATAATCCTTTACCGTAGTAATAAGTGAAAAACTTTTCTCCATGGAAGAAAATTTTGTTCGTCTAACTCCAATGATTTGAGCAGGATATTTTTTTGACTGAAGAAAAATCCAGTTAATTAAAGCATATCCCATTGGTCATGGGGGATCAGAAGAGATGTCGTTCGGCTCAAGCTTCATCAGGGCCCAACGACATGGGGCTGGTTGTCAACTACTCTTTTTAATAATGCATTGAAATGTCTTCTTCAGAAAATGAAGGCAAAGGATATTTTTCTTGACAAGAAAAGAGATAGCAGATCTTGACAATGACTCATAATTATATTTATAAACACGCAATTGCATTGTGTCCTCGATCGTTGCCACCTGTATTTTATTTTTTTTAAAGGATTGCTGTTGACCTCAATGCTGAATTGAGTTAAAAGCATGCATCAAAGTTCAAAGTTGTATTGGCATTCATGAAGGAGAAATGGAAAAAAAGAAAAAGAACAACAAGAAGAAGATGAAATTAAAGGAGAGAAGGACAAAGAGTGCCACTATTGCTGTCTGACTAATACAATTACAGATGAAGTTGAGTCGTGACTTGTACTTCACAGTGTAAGGTGTGTGCAGTTGAACACATGATGCAGAACAATTAGAATCTTTAATAAAATCTTTTTTTTTTTTTTGGTAGAAAGGAATTTCATTAAAGAAAAGAACTAAGGGGAACAAGGCAGATCAGAAGAGAATCTGCTATGGTACATACCAGCTCTATCAGAGCTTAACAAGTCCAGAAGAGAATCTTTTATAAAATCAATTTATCGCACATGCTTGAATACATTTAATTAACCCTAGACCTTTGTGTTTGGGAGATTACAAAAAGACAATGATATATAAAAATATTTCGATTATATTTATAATATTTCTAGAGTTCTATTTTTCTCTCTTGCTCCTATGCAGCCTAATTTGAATTTGCATCCTCTTGCTTCTCCTATTTTTATAATAAATAACTTTTTTTTTTTGAGAAAGTTATAATAAATAACTTTAAAAAAAAAGGTAAATTTGTGAGAATAATTTCAATGAATTTCACATTTTGCTAAATATATAGTGGACATGACCTAAAGTGTTTAGAAAAAAAAAATCATTTTTATTAGAATTTATTAATAATACAATTTTTACTAGGCACCAAAATAAATTAATTATATAAAAAAATTGTAGAAAAGTCTTATGTCCATAAACCTATTATCAAATTGTCTTATTACAAACCATATTACTATTGTAGAGAGATAAGGAGGATGTATGTAGATTTCAATACATATGATATGCCAGCAATTTCCAACAAATCACACTTATGATATGCCAACACTGGAAATGTGTTACATTAAGGATAGATTCTCTCAAGGTCAAAAGAAAAATCAATATGAAACTATCCTCTTACAACTTTAGCGCCGGTGCAAGTAAATATAATGTCACAAACTTCTGACATAACAATTCATATATAATCAATTTGTATTTGTATTTATTTTACCATGGTGGCCATGACAGCTAATTAACCATAATTAGCTAATATCACTTTCATCTAAATACATCATTTATATAATTTTTATTATACACCGACTACAACTACAAATAATTGTAAAAAAAATGTTTTGTATTTACCAACCAGTTGATCTGGGCTCTTGGGAATGGGTTAGCAAGAACCACAAAGCCAAAGAAGGATGGTTATTTATTTCTAAGCTTTTTCATTGGAAAGATCCCAATCCTCAACAATCTGAATTTCCCTATTCCTAGAACTTTCTTGGAATTATAAAACTAAACTAGTCCTAGTCCCCATCCATTAATTAACAATGACCACGACCAAACCCCACATCCACATGATCCATGTGGGCATTAAACAAAACCTTTTTCAGAAAAGGGATAACATCGGGACAGCAATGCACATTGCACACCCTATACCTATAGAGAAGAATAATAAATAATAATGCTTGTGTCCTATAATGTCTCACAACTCCGTATGTAATAAGTTGTAATTGGTAGAGAGGTGATATTAGGTCTATGTAAGATCACTTTTCTATTACTTATAACTCACCATGTGAGCGAATTGTGGTACAAATTGTATTATTTTATGTGACACTAGCAGAACTTTATAGAGAATTTTATAATCTTTTTGATACAAAATAGAATTTCTACTCTAATTTAATCTAAGTGTATATGTATATATATATATATGTGTGTGTGTGTGAAGCTCCCTATAATCTATAAAGAATTCTATAATCTATACACTATAATAGACAGTCTCTCACTCCCCCATGGTTACATCAATTTTCACCAACCTCTTCAAAATTTTTGGTCATAGCTATGGCCATTTCCCTATCTAACACCAGGGTCCTTCCCTTCACCACACAACCAAGGCCATTTCCAGTACCATTTCTAGCCAAAAAATCCCAACTTGAAGTTTCAAACTTTGCTACAAAAACACCTACATATACAATATTATGCAAGGTACTCTCTAATAGAAGCCACTCCCTCTCGAACATTATCACCGAGCTAGAGAAGCAAACATCACACCAAGATCAAGATCAAGATCAAGATCAAGATGTACAACTAGAAAACATCACCACCCAAATTGATGATGATCATCAGCGCCAAGTAGAAGTAGCCGATGCTTGGCGTGAAATCCACGGTCAAGATGACTGGGTTGGCTTATTGGACCCCATGGACCCACTTCTCCGATCGGAGCTAATCCGCTATGGTGAAATGGCACAAACATGTTACGACGCTTTCGATTTCGATCCCTTTTCCAAGTACTGTGGAAGCTGTAGGTTCATGCGCCGTGACTTCTTCGATTGCCTAGGAATGTCCCACATCGGCTACGACATCTCTCGTTATCTCTACGCAACCTCAAACATTAATCTCCCTAACTTCTTCAAGAAATCAAGGTGGCCTAAAGTGTGGTCCAAGAACGCTAATTGGATCGGATACGTCGCCGTTTCTAACGACGAAACATCCAAACGCTTAGGCCGCCGTGACATTAGCATTGCATGGAGAGGCACAGTGACGCGTCTCGAATGGATAGCTGACCTAATGGACTTTCTCAAGCCAATCTCTTCCAACAAAGTCCCTTGCCCTGACTCAACTGTCAAAGTCGAATCTGGGTTCTTAGATTTATACACAGACAAAGATGAATCCTGCAAATTTTGCAAGTACTCAGCCAGAGAGCAAATTTTATCCGAGGTAAAAAGGTTACTTGACATGTACGCAAACGAAGAGATAAGCATTACTATCACAGGGCATAGTCTAGGGGGTGCTTTAGCTATCTTAAGTGGTTATGATATTGTTGAAACGGGTTTGAATGTGTTGAAGGATAGTAGAGCCGTGCCTGTGTGTGTGTTTTCTTATGCTGGTCCAAGAGTTGGGAATGTGAGGTTCAAAGAGAGGCTTGAGACTTTGGGATTGAAGGTGCTGAGGGTTGTGAATGTGAATGATATGGTGCCAAAGTCACCAGGGTTGTTTTTTAATGAGCAAGTGCCATCTATGTTGATGAAAATAGCTGAGGGTTTGCCTTGGAGTTACTCGCATGTTGGGGTTGAGCTTGCTCTGGATCATAAGAACTCGCCCTTCTTGAAGCAGACTAGTGATCCTTCTTGTGCACATAATTTGGAGGCTCACCTGCATTTGCTTGATGGGTAAGTGCTTTTAATTATTTTTATTGTTCATCTTCGACTTTTAGTTCGCTTAGATTTTTAGTTTAGGATAATTGGATTTCTTTTTTTGTGATGATCTGGGGTTTAGGATAATTGGATTGTTTGAGTTCGTTTGCCCAATTAACCTTAAAAATGAAAAAAAAAAAATTTGTAAACCTCATTTTTTTCCCCATAACTGTATTTTTATTTCCTTAACATTTTTTAAGAAATAATTCAATAAAAAAAAAAAAAAAAAACCCATCCCCAAAACACACTAATGTTAGTACGTGATTAACTGATTACAATTACTGTAAATCTAGGACCAGCTGGCGGGGGTTGTCCTAGGAAATATTTTTGATAAACTAATGAGATGACAGATTTGATTAGTTGAAAATTGAAATAATTAGAATTTTTAAAATAATAGAGGAACGGAGGTTTGTATATACTTTAATTACCTCATGATTTTTGCATTGATAATTTTTATCTAAACTCCAAAAATTGTTGCTTCAACATCCCCTCTCTCATGACCTCAAGAATGGACATATATAATATTAGATAATTTTTTTACTTTGATAATCCTTTTTTTAACCATAAAAATTGTTCTTCAACATTCCCTCTCTCAGTCCAAGGGACGTTGAAACAACAATTAGGGAGTTAAAAATTAAAATAGTATTAGTACCCCTTGTTGGTCCAATTCAACAGCATCACACCCCCCTTCCTCACACAATGAGAGGGCATGTGACAGCAATAATTTGGGGAGTTAAAAATACAACACCCTATGTTAAGTTTGAAGTTTATTTATTTATTATAAATTAGTAAGCTAGATTTTTTTCCACATTATTCAGGAATTAAAATGGGGGATTAAAAAAAAGAAAAAGAAACAGGTATACAATTTTACATCTCCATTAATTCTTACAGAGATTGCAATTTTGTTTGTTTTTTTTTTTTTTTTTGGATGAATAGGTCAATAGCTTTTAACCAATTAAATAAGCTTCACAATCACACACTTCTATATCAAGTATCAAACTATCAACTAACTAAATAAACACCCACGCTATTGAATAAGTACTAAAGGCTAAAGCTGCCTAGCCTACCTAAAAAATAAACATAGAAAATAGTTGAAACAAATTAAAATAAGGCTGTATAAACGTGACAAGAAACTAAAAGGCATCAAGGACCTAGGTATGGAATATATTTAAACCTGGAGATATCTCTTCATTTATATTAAAAGGCTGGAAATCATTAAAATAAGAAACCACGCCATGTAATGAGATCATGTCCCCTCATCCCCCTTCCCCTCTATATATATATATATATATATATATATATATATGTGTGTGTGTGTGTTTCTCAAAAAAAAAAGATATTCAATGTTGTTGAGTTGTCCCATATCGGTAAGGTGTGATATTGAGAAGGGGTTTATCACTTGCTCCGCGACACTAACTGCCGCATGCAGTTTTGGTGTTGGCGTGTGAATGTATTCCCTTATCTCATCCCTCTTCCCCTCTATATATATATGTGTGTGTGTGTGTGTGTGTGTGTGTTTCTAAAAAAAAAAGATACTCAATGTTGTTGAGTTGTCCCACATTAGTAAGGTGTGATATTGAAAATGGGTTTATCACTTGCTCCGCGACACTAACTGCCGCATTAGTAAGGTGTGATATTGAAAATGGGTTTATCACTTGCTCCGCGACACTAACTGCCGCATGCAGTTTTGGTGTGTTGCCGTGTGAGTGTATTCCCTTATCTCATCCCCCTTCCCCTCTATATATATGGGAGTGTGTGTGTGTTTCTCAAAAAAAAAAAAAAAAAAAAGTTCCTCTAATTGGTAGTTAATGACTGGGATGTCTGTTTGTGACATTATTTAATAAGATTGGAGTGAGATAAGCCTGAAACAACTAGATGCTAATGAATTATAAACAACTTAATTATGATCTAATTTCTATCTCTAGCAGACATCTTATGCTTATTTAGGAACAAGGAAGTCCCAGTCCCAATTAAACTTCTAAACCTAGGTTTCACACTAGTTGAATGGGAGGTCAAACCTCGATACATGATGTCTTCCTGTGATAGAAATGGCCAGCAATATATTAACTATTAGAAACACGATGACCCTTGACTTATAAAATTATCAGATTTTATGTCTACACTCCCAACTACTTTTTCCAACAATTTTAAATGGGCCACGTGAATACTCTGATATCTCTACTCTATTTTTTTTATTTTTAATAATGACTGTAAACTAGTCTGTAACCATTCTTGTTGTTAGACCTCCGACTCAATCCAACATTAGAACACAATTTTGAAGAATATATTTGTCATTAGCTTACAAGGAACTAGATCCTCTCCATTTAATGGAGGGTTCATTTCGCAGTTAAGATGAATTGATTCCTCAAACTAGATTGACAGAATCTGTTGTCAAGTGAGTAATGTGATCCTTCATTGCTTTCCACGGAGAAATCATCTTGATTAGTTTTATAGCACCGCATAGAATTTGCAATTCATATGTATGGTCAAATGGCCTCCCTCCCTTCATTTTTTACGTGTGTCTTGAAAATAAAATAATGATTTATGACTACAGATGTGATAACACTTAGGATTGAGCTAAAAAAAGGCTCTTTGGAGTTCTAGGTTGCACAATTTGATATTAACTTTTAACTTCTGGACCTTCTGGTTAGGGCCCCACACCCCCCCCCCCCCCTGTTTCCATGTATTGCTAAATCTTACTCATTTCTCCTAGTGTTGAACATGGAGAAGTGAAGCAACAATCTAATTGGATAAGTAGCAAGAAGTCATTGGATTTTTGTTGTTTGATTATGTGATGCAGATACCATGGGAAAGGCCATAGATTTGTGCTAGCAAGTGGAAGAGATCCTGCCCTGGTGAACAAGGCCGCTGATTTTTTGAAAGATCATTATTTGGTTCCACCCTACTGGAGGCAAGATGAGAACAAGGGTATGGTGAGGAACAAGGATGGTCGTTGGGTGCAGCTTGAACGGCCAAAACTCGATGATCATCCTCCAGATATGCATCACCATCTCAAGCAATTAGGCCTGGCTCATTAATGAAAAATGCTCTTTTGCTTTCTTGTTTGTAATTTATATGGGGTTACTGCTTAGAGGAAAAGTTCATTATATAAGATCAAATAATGACACTAAGGCTACTACAGAAGTTATTATGTTAATGGTCTTAGGGTCCTCTAAAAAGCTGTACAAATTCAGGACATTGTGCTTCTTATCTTTATTCTTTACACTTTGCAAGGTATCAACCAAAACTTCATTTATATAAGATCGATCACTTTTGTTATGACGTAAGTTTACTCTTTGACTTTGCAAAGTATCAACCAAAACTTAATGATTTCTCACTTTTGTTATGACATGTTTGATAATCGTTGTTAACACTAGAAACTAAAAATTGCCTCTTAAAGAATTTTTCTATAGATATAATATGATTTAAACATATGATGTGCTCTTTATGATAATTACTCTTATTATTAACTCAAGACACTAATTAGTTTTTAGTGTAGCAAGATTCGAATCTAACCTCCTAAAGAATAGTAATTGTAAAATGAGAGTCAAGACTAGGACAACAAATGGGATTTAAGTTAATGTAATGTACGTAACTGTTGAAAAGGCTTCTCTAACAGTAATAGAAAAGAAAATCTTTTAGAAATTTAAGGGCTTCTATAATTTGGGTATTAAAAAATTCCTATGAAAAAGTACTTAACAGTTTTACTTGCAACCCTTGTATGATTATAGAGCAAATTTTGCTTACAAGAAATATAGAATTTGAAAGAAGCCCGGTGAAGTGGTGAGTTTGCTCAGAGTTTCAAGAGCAGATATTGTATCTGGAAGAAGTTCACCACAAATTGAAGGTGTAATAAAAACAGCATTCCTAATTAGATCATCTTCTATGTCAAAATTGTGTCACTCCTTTAGCATTAGTTTCTACTTTCTAGCAGTGTGGCTCTGCATAGAGGCAGTTGGTGTCAAAGGCAAGGATTCAATTGGGAATTAGTCGGTAACAAAGCGATTTCTCAACTTGAGTAACAAATAGTTGGTCCCTCCGCTCCTAAAGCATTTGTACATTACCACAGAAATTGTAGAGCAGCACTGCACCTAGAGAAAGAGAATGTAGCAAGAGGCAAAAACCAAAACCCACTTGTTTGTTTGACAAAGATATAGCAACTCTGATACCTTTACCTCAACAACAATTACAGAGTACAAGGTAAAGTCATATCCAAATTCGAATAGCAACAACAGACGCTGCCCAGATAGTTTCAACCCAATGATTACTTTCAAATTAGCTATACTATTATTATTATTTTTTATCCCAGTTACTGTGAAAAATCAGGTGAACGTTATTTCTTATTGAGAGTTTATTTTAGCTTTGGTTTTTCCCAGGTGAGTTGAGGTAACTCTGATGGCCTGTTTAGAAGTTTAGAGAGAGAAGAGAGTAGAAAGGAATAATTATCCTCCACTTTGTTTAAATATTTTTAAAATTAGTAAGAGAGAAGGGAGTAATTAGTCATTCCTCTTGTTTGGATGTTTTAAAAATTAGGATGAAAAGGAGAAGAAATGATTTAAATAAACAAATTTACCCCTATTTGAAAATGGACTTGCAACATTGGTCTATAATTAAATATTTTTTCTGCTTTTTTATTATACTAAAAAAAAAACCATCCTTAATTGATAATAATTAAAATAAGAAAAAAATGTTTGGTTTGTTTGTTTGCTGAAAAAATTAACAAAATATTATTCTAAGAGAAATTAATTAAAAATTTGGGGGAAAATTCAAAGAGAAGTTTGAACAAAGAGCTTCAACGACATTACAGTCAAATGTGTACCTGTACAGAGTTATTAACAACAAAGAAATAAAAAATTAGGTGAAAACTAAATTTGGAAGTGTATATTCAGAGGAAATTAAAAAAAAAAAAAAAAAAATCATATATGTGAAAATTTACCTCCTTATAGCAAGAGTTGTTAGATCGGAGTGAAACAAAGACCTTGGAAGCGAAAGATCAAACAGAATGCAATACAAAGCGGAAAAAAGAGGTAGAGAAAATTTTTCCAGAGAAACAAACAAGAATCAAGAATAAGGTGTGTTCAATTTTGTGAACAAAGGCACTGGGTGTGTGTGAGGACAAAAACTTTGTGGGTTACAGAGCTTTAGAGAAATTTGTGGGTTACAGATTTTTTATTTATTTATTTTATTTTTACAAAACATTGTAATTTTATTAATATAATAAGGGTAAATTAAGTAATTTATTTGGTCAATAATTTATGTACTCTACTCTCCCTCTAAATCTCTCAAATTTGGAGAATTAAAAATGTGGAGTTAAAGATAGTTGAAACCCCTCCAAACTCCTTTCCCTCATTCCTTAAAAAACTTCCAAATAAGGTAATTAAATTACTCTCCATCTCTTTCCTCTACTCCCTCTCCTTTTTTAAACATCCAAACAGACCATGAATCAAGATGATACCAAATTACCGATTAACCATCATGATTGGCTCAAATCCCCCTTTCTGAATGAAAAATCCTACTACCTGCAACGCTTGCTTAATCATAAAATTACATCAAATCATCTTCAGTCTGGAGCAAAACATCAAGGCTTAATAAATTGCATGGTTCATCTTAACGACATATATTATTATTTGGCTGTGTAATGACATCTCTTTTCACTTCATCCCCCCCACAGGTTCTTTATATAGAACATCTTTGTCGAATGTGTAAAATAATAACTTTCAAAATTAAAACATCTTCAACCAACATGTTTTCTGTTACAAGTATTCAAAAAGGTGGGCCTGAAACCAAAAAGAGAAAATAAAAGGAAGAAACGTGTATTTCCTAAACATAAAGGAAGGGTATGTTATGACTCCTGTATAGCAGTTCCACCAATTGCCAAGCGAAGTGGTGCATAATTACAGTACCATTACTATCAAAGACCTTTCTCTTCTGCCTAAGTATGTCGACAGTCCGGTGTGAAAATTAGAACTATTGATGCTATCTTGAGAAGCCCAATCACTTGTCCAAGTCGGCTTCTAAAATTTTCCAACTATCCCTTTACTATTCCACATTAGGATGTTCACTTGCAGTAGCCCAGATGACAACCTGCCCAGTTGGCTAAAATATTCAGTAACTTTGCATTGTCTAACATGGTGACAAATTAAAATGTCATACAGCTTTTAAAAATGATCATTTGACCCCCACTGTATGAAAAGCTTTTGTTTAGGCATATACAACATTCCGCTAACAATAGAAATTTTAACTGCTATCAGTGGCAGGTTTCAATGAATAATTCTTATCATAAAGTAAAACCAATAATGGAACAAAAATCTCTACATTGCTCTCCCCCTGGGCCCCCTCTTTTTCTAAGTTGTGTTTATGTTTGCTGTTGATGCAAATGATGTTGTGATCATAATACAGCAATCGTCATGTGTTTCATTGTGAAAATAGTTCCTATATTACTCCTTTCTTTCTTTCTATTTTTGAAATAAAATATTAAGAACTCAAACAAACTTTTTTTTTCTAAGGAAGTCAGCAGAATGATACATCTGTTATAAGGACCAGCTATGATATGCAGCAGATTGATCCAGACCATTGCTAAACCCCTGCAGTAGCTTTGACCTCAGAATCAGGCTTTCCCTGGACAAAATTTAAGCAAGAATAGTAACCATTCATTAAAATTGCAGACTGCATTTGATGCATATGTTCAAAGCACACGCCTAGATTGATCATAAGATAAAAATCAACAAGAAGGATATGTGTCGTTGACTAACCTCAGCTGTCTGCCGGATTTTCCTAGTAGGAGTCCTCATTGTGACAAGCTCCTCACCTGCGGTTGGGTGAATACCCACTGTGGCATCAAAGTCTAACTTGGTCAAGCCAGCTTTCACAGCAACTGCAAATCCCTGTGAATTTAATCAAATGTGCAGCCACATAAATTGTCAAATTTATAGGAATTAATGAATTTTAAAGAGAGAGAGAGAGGAGGAGGAGGAGATGATATGGGCAAATGCAAAAACCTGGACAATTTCAGGTGAATCTTCTCCACACATGTGCAATCCCAGAACTTTGTTTGTTTTTGCACAGACTATAAGTTTCATCAAGACCCTGTCTGGGAGCCCTGACAGAGTAGCCTTTAAGGGCCTGAAATTTGCCGTGAAGATATCAACATCACCATATTCTTGTATAGCCTGCAAATGTCCTTGAAACTCAACTACTGGAAAGCAATCTCAACAGTTGCCAATATGCCAAACAAAAAAATCACCTGTTCTTCAGTAAGTCCAACTTGTCCAATTGGTGGCTGGGAGAACACAGCAGACGGGATAGCTCTACTCAAGAGAGAGAGAGAGAGCAAATTATTAGGCTATTTTACAAGTACCGTGCATTCAAATATGAACTGCTAACTTAATAGTTTGAACTGAACGAGAATATTGCATTAACCTTTCCATACTATAATGTTTATCAAACTGGTCTTAGAAATTTCTGTGCATAGGACCAAACAATTAAAGTTCACAGTAATTGGCAGGCAGTAGGACCCCATGTTACTAATATGTGGTTAATTATCATTTAAAATCAACTTATTTACTGATTAATGAAGGGTGAACTGCACATTTTAGATATCCACAGGAGCCTACAATTCATACAGCTTATTAAACAACTTCCACAGGATAGGATCATACCTATAATCAGGTTTTGTTGGCTCATTTTGGAACAGAGTTTTTGATAATGCCCCTCCCTCCATCAAAGCTACTGGAGTCAGATTCACTCTATCAGTAACATCTCCAACTGCCCAAATAGAAGGAACTGATGTACGGGAGAATTCATCAACCTGAGGAAAACAAGAGAGAGAGAGAGAGATTATATTTAAGGAAACATCACATACAAATACAATATACATTGGAGGGGGGAAAAACCCTCAAGTTTTTGAAAAACTACCTCTATTGCTCCATTCTTGGTCATTTTCACCCCTACTGTTTCCAATCCTAAGTTCTGCAATCAAATACATTCTTGATAATTGATTTCTTTCCTCATTCCATGTGTGAAATTTACAGTTGCTTTGAAAGGGGAAAGTGTGAATTACAAAGTAGGGCATCTTCAGGTTTTCTTGGTTACCACCTCCCCAGAACCACATCAAGGGTTAGGAAGCCTGGTTACAACACTTTAAACCAGTTAATGAAAAGTATAAATCACACATTTGCCTTGATATGGCCCTGTCAAAATGGTAATCCAAAGGACCTGATGAATACAGTAACAATGAGAAGCATTGAATCAAAAAAATATTTAAAACCTTCGTATTAGGTCTACGTCCTGTCGCAAACATAACATGTGAAAAACCTTCAGCAGTTCCTCTGTTGGTCTTCAAAGACAATGAACCGTCAGATGATTTTATGATAGCTTGGGGTGACTCCTCTGTGTGGAATTCAATTCCTCTTAGAGACATTTGTTCTGCAACAAAATCTCTGATCTGTGGGAGCAAACAGCACAAGTTTGAATGTGAAAACTTTTAGCCTTGACCACATAGGAAATTAGGTGTTTTAGCATTGTTCATGGTTTCTCACCTCTTCATCAAAACCCCTTAAAACTTTCTTCTGCCGTATAAATACATGAACTTCACTTGTCAGACCATTGAATATGCCAGCGAATTCCAATGCAATGTACCCACCACCAACTATTGCTATTTTCTCAGGCTTTGAGGGCAAGTCAAGTGCAGCATCTGAATCTATTACATATTCACTTCCAGGGATTTCAGGAATGAAGGGGCGGCCACCTACTGAAATTAGTATGTGCCTTGCTGAATATAACTTCCCATCCACGTCAATTGTGTGTGGGTCCACAATCTGTGGGCATTTTATTATGATGAATGTGTTACTTACAAAAAATGCATATGACATGAAGTAGTAAGAAATGAAGAGGAAGAATAAAGAAAGAAATAAAACTAATTTAGATGTAAATATGGATTCAAAGCATCATCTCACCTTTCCACGGCCTTCAATTAAAGTAACACCAGCATTCTTCAGAACATTCTTGTAGATACCAGTAAGACGCTGCAACTCTGCATTTTTATTAGCCATCAAGGTGCTCCAATCATGCTTGGGTTCGACATCATATTTCCATCCAAAACCATGACTCTCTTCAAATTCATGAGAATAATGTGAAGCATACACCATTAGCTTCTTTGGTACACATCCACGAAGTACGCACCTGAAGTAGAAAGTTTGATGGAAAATGAATCACAAGCTCATTTATTATATAAGCATATCTTCTCCAAAGAATAACACTAAGGAATGCAGGCGCAGCCCAAGCTCAAAATTGTACAAAAGAGAACCACCTCCACAGTCAAAAGAAAGACACTGAACATTAAGCTAAGGCAACACTAAATCCAAAATTGTAGAGGACATGAATTTGGCCAGCCAAGCATGTGGAGTGTGATTTCAGGTGAAGAATAGATCATTTTAAACACCCCCCCCCCTCCCGCGGCGAGTGGGTTCTCCTCAAAGGTCAGTGTTTTCCTCTCTTTTCAAAGGCATCAAAACAAAACAGACACAAAGGAACTGCTCTCCAAACACACTGTTTTCCTCTCTCTTCAAAGGCATCAAAACAGACACAAAGACTTGGGGGTCAAAAGCCTAAACCACTTACAGTGAAGTAGAAGAATCTTAACTGAAAACAGTAAAGACAAGGCTAGATTCCAATGGCAAAAAGACACTGAACCTCCAATGAAATAAAACTCAAAACTAAATCATTAAAAACAATCAAAACGAAGCACCATAAAAGCAATAATCAAAATTCCCCAATCATATTTCCAATAAGTATTTACACTCAACTTGCTATTATATAATAACCAATCCAACAATAATAAACCCCTCATATAGCAAATGAAGTTCATTCAAATCTCACAAACACAATTTAAAGAACCCAAAAAAAAAGTCCAAAACTTTTCAACGCTAAATAAAAAAATAGTAAAACCCCATATAGCAAAAAAGCTTAAAAAACACAAAAAAAAAAAAAAAAAACTTACGTGCCGCCAACTCCACCGGAGGTTTCGGAAGAAATGGTGGAGAAGGGAAGCTCACAGACGGCGACTGAGGCCCCAAAATTGGCGGCGAAGCGGGAGGCGCGGACACCACCGCTGCCAGCACCGATGGTGAAGAGGTCGAAGTCGTAGTGGGTGGGTGGCTCGGCGCCGTTTTGAGAGTCGGCGCGAGCGGCGAAGCTACGGTGGCGGGTGCGGTTTTTGAGGTTAAGAGAAAGAGAGAGAGGAGATAGGGTTTTGGGATTGAGGAGAAGGCGGGAAGAGAGACGAGCTGGTATTGGGATGGAGAGCTTCTTGTAAATGGTTTTGAGTTTTGGGGATGATAAGGTATTGGTCACTGTGAGAGAGCTGGCCATTATTACTACCATTACAGTTTTGTTTTTGTATCTGTGTTTGTGTTTTTTTCTTTTTTTGTTTCTATGAGAGAGAGAGAACCCAACTGAACTGGCTAGAGGCTAGAGGCTAGAGCATGGAGGTAGAAGAATAAATATACCTTTTGGCTTTTGCTTTGTGGGTAGAGACTATTCTAGGCCCGTCAATGAGGCGTGGCTCCCACCCGTTCAGTTCTTGACGGTGGAGATTTGAACCGACTAAGGGTAGGTGTGAATCTGTCCGTTGGATGAATTTTTTCGACCCAACCTGAACCTGGCATGTCGGGTTCAGAATTTCCCAATCCAATCCCTATGTACTCATTTATATGGATCAGGTTAGGTTGGATTGGCTTGTTTGTGCATACTGGTTTTGTGTCTTATAAAAATCGGAAAAATGGGTATTTTTTTCTAATTTATAAATTATACAACAAAATATCTTTATTTTGAAATTATTTAACAAAATAATATTGTTTTTGAAATTTGATTTTAACAAAATCGAGTTATGGGTGTCGAGTTCTACTCAGAATTCAATATTGCACTTAAAAATATACATAAAACTCGAATTTGATGATATTGAGTTCTAACCGTAAACTCGATTTTGTTAAAATTGAGTTTAAAAAATAATAACATTTTGCTATATAATTTCAAAATATGGACATTTTGCTACATCGTTTATAAATTAGGGGCAAATACCCATTTTTTCCTATAAAAATCTTCAATAAAATATTACAATTTGCATAATATTCTAAATTTAAAAATTCATCAAGCTAATTCCCAAAATACCAAAGTCAATCAAGAGTAATAAAATAACTTATTTATATAGTAGCTCAGGAAATATTAGAGACCGGTATCATTTTGATGTGTTTCAATACTTTCCAACAAGAAAGGTTTGATAAAATTAAAAAAAATCAATCCGAACCTAACTCAACCTAAAATTCAAAATAAAATTCCAACCCAACCTGTTAACCACAAAAATCAACTTGACAGCGGGTTGGGTAAAAGTTGGGTTAGTTTAAGAAACTAAAATATTTGCTTTCAATACAATGAGATGAAAAGCAACTAAAATATTTGATCCTTTTCTTTGTTATTTCTTTCAAAGGAACCAAGCTTATCTAGATCGGGTGGACCTGCGTTTGGTTCTACAAACTGCCCGATTCAACCTTGGTTTGTATTGTTATTGCCATACTGGATATCATTTGAATTAGCCTATTCACACTTCAAATCCCTATTTGCAAAGAAATTAAAAATCTAAATGGGAGTGAGTTATCGTAATTCGACGGATATATTATTAACATATGGTAGAATCTACTGTGCCTCCTAAATAGGCAGTAGTTAAGTAATTAAGAACTCCATATTATTAATATTATTGTGATTTTGTTATAATTAGATTTTTTTTTAGGAAGCCCAAGTAAAAAATGTGATCAATGAAAGTGAAAATTGGATGGTGGGAGAAATAAAATATGACTTTTTTTTTTTTTTTGATCATATGACATTTGAATTTAGGCATCAAAGATTTGAAGACTTATATGGGTCATGACTCAATGTTATGTGTGTGGATTCAATTAACTTAATTAGTACAGTTTTTTGTTGCTGAATTGGAGTTTTAGGATTAAATTATGTCTACGTTAAAAAAGAATCCCATAAATCATTAATGATGGAGCTTTATTGAAAAGAAGAAGAAGAAGAAGAAGTAATAAATAATTAAGAAACAAGTACAATGCATTAACACATAAACGTAGTTTAATTTAGTACAATGGAGGAGGAAGGGCCAAACTCTTGGCTTTGTCTACATTCCCTTCAGCATGAGATTTGGGTTTAGAGGGACAATCCAGACTCCTCATCCTCTTCGAGAGAAGATGTGTAAATAATATAGAAAGCCCAAATGAGACCAAACACACCAAGCAGGATCCAAACAAGAAGGTTGTTGCTCAAACCAAAGGGAAGACCTGTCCCTTCAGTGGTCATTCTCTCATCCACTAGGGCCGTGGCTGGGCTTGACATGGTTGCAGCGCAGATCGCTGCAATCAATGATGCTCCCATGCCCATCTTTGAGTCACTTTCCTGCATTGATTTTGAAGACTTTCCCTCCATCGAACATCTCACTTTTCCCATCTTTCTCATTGCTGGCAACCCTGGAACCATATTTTGGAAATTATAGAAAGAAAAAAAAAATAATCACAAATATCATTTCAAAAAATGGTGTAAAGTCATGCTTCATTTACTTTAGCTTGAGCTCAAGCATCAATTATGATAAACAAGCCACGTTGCATTGAACATAAAAAGAATATTCTTCTTCAAAGTCGGACATTTTTGAAAGAGTAAATTATTTCATAATCTTATGGATATGGACAACTAAAGCATTGCAAATCTAGATTGTAAAATTAAGCAGTATTTTTATAAGCAGGCAAGAAAATCATAGTATATTCAAACTTTCCAGGCCAAGAATGACATGATGAAGAAGTCCACTAGAAGTGAAACAATAATAGTATGTCTTACCAAGAACAGGTGAGGATGAAACCTTAACCAATGGCTTGTATAGGAGACCCGCGCGGGAGATAGATGAGTTTAGAGTGCCAGCAGTGATGGTTGCCATTTCTCTTCAAAATCTGATTGCAAAAATGAAATCTAATTTTATTTCTGTGACGGTGGTAGAGCTTATTTCATATGTAAATGGTAAGAATTTACAAATTATATTTTATCGGTACAAAGTTTGTATCACACAGCTTGGATAGAATAGATTCGTAGCCCCTCATAAGATATCCCCTATCTGCAGAAACCCAACCAACTTTCTCCACGTGTCACATAATCCGTTCACAACCAATATTGCTCTCAGAAGTGAGAAGCCCAAGGCTTGTTAACTAAAAATCTTAGGGACTTAAAGACTTCTTCTTATGTGAGCCAAAACTGTTCGTCTCGCTATATATTGATTATAAATGCTCACGAAGCTCGCACGATGGTCCACTTTTGGTCAGTCATTTCCAAGTTTTACCCGAAAAAACTGGAACTCTGATCATGAATAGAAAGGGCTTAACTTGAACAAACTACCATTTTGGACGGAATATTCAGTTAAAAGGCTATATCATCATCACATACATTAAGGCTTCATCTGATATGGGACGATACACACGCACACAAGCTGATAGTTGGACAAACGATTAGGCTCGTAAAGACTGTTAGTTCAATCAATAAGTAAACTAATTGGTGAAGTAAAAAAAAAAGTACCAAAGCATAACTTGTGAAGAAAAAGAAAAGAAGGTAGCAAAGTAAGTGTCTATTGGAATTTGGAAGTGTAAGGTGTTTGAAATCAAGTGAAGTATCTCAATTGAGTTATGTACATGCAAGAACTAACCACCATTACAACATCCCCCAGGGACTCTTATTTCACTTCAGAATATTGCTATAAATTGACTCAAAAAAACTCCTAGAAGCTTGTGGCCGGCAAATTTTGTCAAAAAATGAGTTGGACTTTACATGAAGAATCGCTAAAGAGAAAGAATCAAGTGAACACATGCAGATCCAAGAACAAGAAGCAATTGGGTGGCATCTGCATCTGTCAGTTTATACCACTGAATCAAGCATTATTTCGCCTACTCTTGGATATTGCACTGTTGCAAGTAAGGGTGGTCATACTTCACATATTTGGTCCAATAGCCCTTGTACCTCCGAATTGCAATATCCAACCATGGCTTCGTAACTCCATCATAGTGTATCACTGCTGCCTGTTCAATGTCAGCTCGTCTAACAGCTGAGTCATAACCAAGCCCTAGGACATGCCATCGCCTGTCCAAAGCCATTGTCTGGTTATAGAAGGTAATCCAACCTAAGGGCAGACTCCCACCCTGCCACAATGACCTCTCATTACCCTGCAAATAACCACCCAGCAAAACAAGCATGAAAACATATTGCATGATAAACTTCATATATACATTAATGGAGAGGTATGCGCATTTGTGATTGTATTATGCATAGGTAATCTATATAATGGTGACCATCTGGTAAGCGATTAATTGCAAAAAAAATCTTTGCTTATATTAACAGAAAACAAAGCACAATCTGCCTGACTTTTCTTTGGACGTTGAGAGAGAACGAGGGAGAGAATTAGAAATAAGAATTTAAAGATATAGAGACCTGAAAGTACAAATCTCCAAAACAAGAAGAAACACCAGTATCTTAACCAGCAAACACGGGAAATAAATACATAGGAGACAAACAATCATATCTTTAAAGATGGCAGCACTGGTAGGCGTGCTTCTTCTGGACAGCAGAGAGATCTTAAAATCCCCTTAGATATAAGCATGCAAATGCAAGGACAAATGTAAAAAACTTACCAATTGCAAGTACTTATGGTAGACAGAAATTAAATCTTTTTGTCTCCACTCTTGTAGATCAAACAAATTCATCCCAAATGCCCAAGTACATGCATTGACATTGAAACTCTTTGCAACAAGAGGATCTGAGAAGTTGATGAGCATATCCATCTGACGCAACAAGGCTTCACTTTCATTACAAGTCTCAACTGCACCATTTACTTTCCCCTTCATATTAACACTCCATAGCTCTGTTAGATCCCCTTGCACCACCACATCATGGTCTAAAAGCACAATCTTATCCAGTGCAGGAAAGACATCTGGCAGATAGAAACGAAGGTGGTTCAGTTCAGAGCCATATCTTGGGTCACTGGAACTTTGCTTCTTCAATGTTATATTATACTTTGTGGACAACCATTCAAAATCGTCTATGCTCTGGATCTGGATGGTGGCTTTGCCAGGGGGATTCAATAAGAACCACATTGAGATTGCTGGAAAATTAAGAGAATCAGCGACCACATGAAAAACAATTTTCGCTGACTCCTGCAATTGTTTAGCACAAACGAACATCAGGGTTTCTTGCAGCTATTGTGAGCCGACTCATGGCATGACGGCCACTTAGAATATCTTCCTTTGCAGGTATCTATGAAAAAGAAGGGGTTGGGGGGGGGGGGGGGGGGGGAATTGTGTGCACATAGAAGGGATACTATAGTATTTTTCGGGCTGGGAATCTTCCTTCTTCTTTTTTTTTTTTTTTTTTGGCTCAATTGGGCTGGGATAATGTTGGGGTGTAAAATTGTTCCACTCAACAGGGTTCAGCTCTCTTTGCTTCATCTCTTTCATTTTTTAAAATTTTTTTTTTTTTTAGGCTTCACTTTTTCTTTTTATTCTTGTTCCTCCTTTCATCCTCCCCCTATGGTGCAAGTAATATGTATGCAAAACTGAAACTTTCAAGGTAGGCTATGGCAGAGAGGTTGAACATGCATTGTGTGACAAAGAAAGGGATATTAGAGATACCCACTAGAGGTCCAACATTAAATGGATGAGGGTTGGGATAATTTTAACTGTGTCAAAGACACATCAAATTCAGGCAAATTTTTACCAAGCTGGAGGTTGCATGAGGAGCATCAACAACTATTGAACACATTAATCGCTATTCTGTATATCCTTCAATAAAAATAAGTAGATATATATTTTCAAATTATCCTTTATTCTTTTAGCAATACCAACAATTTATTGATCGGTAACCCAAAACCACCAAAGATGTTAAGTTGAGGCATTACCATGGCAGCAGAGATGGTGGAGTTCACAACAACTGCACAAGCCAGAACATTGTCAGAGAAGACAGCATAATGATACAGCTCTGCATCTTGCAACTTTTGTTGGTTGGGGAGCTGTCTCTCCTCAGGCTGCAGGGCAAAGTATTCAGCAGTCAGCTGCATAGAAAGGCAGTGAAGGCCCTTGGGAGTGGTCCTTCCGGCAAGGCGAACAAGATATGTTGCTTGATTTTTCTGTGCCCGTACAAGCTCTTCAGTATTTTGTGTCATAGCTCGAAGCTTACTGACCATAGCAGAACAGTCTGGGTAGACAAGGCTAGCTTTAGACAATGTAGCCTCCATCTTTTCCAGTTTCTGCACAGAACTGCAAATTTCACTGTTTTTTAGATTAAAAAAAAAAGAAGAGGACATTTAAACCATTCCTTGTGAAATTAGAGCTCATCACGGTTTCCTTTCTTAGAACTCCACATATACAAGCAATCATTACATTCTTATTTACCGATCAGAATTCAAATACCCTGTTGATTTCCATCTCTAAAATAAAACATGTTTGCAAACTAAGAGCAACAGATAAAATCAGGCATTTTTATACCTTTCGGACAAACGTGAATCCTTGGTGGCTTGACTAAGTGCTCGTCCCACCTCTCTGATCCGCTGTTTCAAATCTTTCACTAAACGGGACTTGCTGTCTGGTGGTGCAAAGTTCAAGTATACTTTGGCTCTAATCATTAGATCTTTCATCTTTGTAATATTCACGTCTGTCACTTTATACGATCGGGAGCGTAAACTATGATCAGGCCAGACTCTTGTTTGATTAGAATGCCCATCTTTCACCTCTTTAATCTTCTTATCAATCATTCTCTGATACCGAGAGTGTCCATTATGATCACGTTCAACTGTTGTTTGATGAGATTGCTCCTGCAACCAAACCTAAATTAAAAACAGAGGTACAAGGTTCTGCTAATAATTTATACAAGTCAATGAGAAGAGCAGATTGCCCCTGCTTAAATATACCAAAACTACATACACATCTAAAATATCAGAATAAGAAGAAAAAAGGGGGGGGGGGGGGGGTGTTGGGGAATGACCTTTGAACTAGAGCTTAGAGGTAAGATCTTGAAATTTTTTAGAAGGGTTTATTTTCATTATATGTATCTCATTGGCTGAGGATAATAATATTGAATAATCACATCCACACCAATAATTGATAACAAGCATTAAATATATTGGCCCCAACATTAAAAATCCTGGCATATCATCTTCATCCTCAATAAATCTTGAATTTCCAGCCAAGAAGATCCGACCAACCCACACAACATTCACATTCAACATGAAATTTACAAAGAATACTTCCTGATTTCAGAAATATAAATCTTGTTTAAAGTTCTTGAAGTACTCCTTGGATGTCTACCAAGTATTTTGATATACACCATTGGCTAATAGACTAACATGTTAGAGAAATTTGATCTGAGATATATAGAAAACCAGCACCCGCAAGGCTAACTCTTTTTTTTTGGGGGGGGGGGGGGAGGGGGGGGGGGGTGGTGGTGAGAGTAATAACTATTAAGGCTATCTCTAAAGCAAGCATCCTCTGTTTCTCTGTTTGGTAAAGCAATTAAGACTAAGTAACCCTTCTTTAAAAATATATTTGTATTGCTTGAACTCTGATTTACAAGAATAATCACACTGCACTATTAGATATTCCAAAATTTAAAGCTTAATAATTTCATTCTTGATCCCCATTTTTGTGATAATAGTGTTTATTCAATGGTCCTGTGGAAGAAAACTTTGAAGGTTAAATTTATGAACAAAACAAAAATGTGCTCAAACATTTCAATATGAAAATGTTCATTGCTAAATTCTCTATCCTAGGCCAAAGCCCTATTGTAGTTTCTCTATATTCACTCATTATAACCTCAAAATGCACAGTAATAGCAATTAGTTGAGGTAATAGCTTAGAATGGGGTTTAGGAGAATATGAGCCCATATAAAATAATCAAAGAAGTAAAAGCAGTGGAATCCCAAAACGTTGAGATCCTAATCAAAGAAGTAATTACAGTATGCACCATACTAAGTAATGAAGCCAGCCTTATCCTAACTGTCCAGCATCAGACAAAGATTTGAAATACTGTACACCATAAGCCACATTTTATACTGCATCATAAGCCAGCACATCCTTCTTCTTTATCTCATCCATTGTCCTAGCATCCGCTAATATGTTTTCACTCCCTACCTTGACCAAAAAGCATTTCCATGTGTGCTTTATTATTTACTTAAATCAGTAAAATAAAAATCCGTCTCTCTAAAAACACTGCCACCTCTATCAATTCCCGTAGAAGCAAGAGACATACGCATTGGGCATGACCATTTTTGATAAATCAATTGTTATACCAAGTATGGAGGGGGGATTCGAACCTTGGTTCTTCTCATAAAGGAGACCAAGTAGTGCAGCTAAGCTACAAGGATTTTGGCACTGGGTACGAGCTTTTAAATCAATAAAGTTTTAGATATCTTTTTTTTTATAACATAGGGAATCTATCTAAAAAAGAGCCCTTTAAACTCGCCTTTAGCTAGTAAAACTTACAGCAACTGACCCCACCAACTAGAACTAGTTGCTAGGTAATCCAAGGGCATTTACCCCCCCCCCCCCCCCCCCCCCCTCCCTAGGCGATGGGCTAAGCATGCCCAGGAGCCTCTCTTTTTTCTTTTCTTTCCTTTCTATTTTAACTTTTAAGTAACATTGCCCAATCTAGGATCTAAAAACATTTAAACGTGGCATCATACAGAGTAGAACAAAAGGTTGACCTTGTTTAACAGATAAAGCTCTACCTACTGTAAGGATGAATAACTCAAGCAATATACACTACATACATTATATATATGCGACATAGATTTGCATGCCAATTATATTTTGAAGCTTCTATATTTGTACAGTTATGACAAGTATTGTCATTCTAAAGGTTGAGATTTCCATAAATTGCAGAATTTTATCCTGAGGGATCTTCCATGTGGAAGGATATAGGTGTCAATGCAATTTTCTGTACTATAGTCACAATTACAACCTGCCCTGAAATGAGCATATACTTGCATGAATACATACCTTCTCCCCAGCCATTGATGATATTTCTCTTTGGTGAAACTGCTGAGCTTCTTCTCTTTCATGGTTAGTTTCTGAAATATATGGAAACTACAATCAGGACCACAGTCGACAAAGAGAAAGCAAAATAGATAGAAACGGAATAGATGCGCCTAACAATGCCAATACCAACCATTTCTCTCCAAAAGGTCAGTGATGTCTCCGTCATTTTCAGATTCCTGAGTCTCGCTATCCTCATTAGAACTATAATTAACTAGCCTATCTTCATAAATAACTTGTTTCGGCCCTTTCAAGTCTTCACGAGCTTCCTAAAATCGCAACAAAGACAGAAATCTGGACACATAAATAATTATTTTAAAAAAATCAAAATTAAAATAGAATGTTAACACTTTACATAAAACTCTATCAAACAATAAATATAAATAAAATAAAAAATACCTGCTCGATCGCATTAAGTCTCAAAGCAGCATCAGTCCTATATTTCTGCAGCAAACAAGGAAATTATATCTTCAATCTCCATAATAAAATATAACAAACACACTCCATTCAGTTGCTAAGAAAGTCTAATTACAGTTAGATAAATAAAATCAAAATTACAAAACTTAGATTATTTCACAATCTTTATAATTTCGGTCTCCAAGAAAGTAAAACCTCCACTTCACTGATCCTAAGCAGGATTTCATTTCTCCTAAACATTAAAAAAAAAAAAAAAAAATACAAACATCAAGGCTTTCAATATTCTCTTCCGTTTTTGTTTTCGTTTTCTCAGTAACCAAACAAAGCATAACTAACATAAAAATTATTTAAAAATAAATAAAATAAGAAGCGATAAACATACAATAGCAGATAAATCCTCAACAAATTCTTTCCGTCCTGCAAAAACAAATTCACAAATACACGATCAATCATTAGGAACCATTCGACCTCAATATACAAACTATCGAATCAAGTATATACATATACATATAGATTATATGAATGAAAAGAAGAAGAAAAAATACCGATGGGAGATAGGTGCTTGAGCTTGATGGTGACGAAAATGATTGGAATTAAGACAGAAACACAGAGCAGAAGGAGGAGGAGACTCCTGACGCATCGACGAAAGTGCTTCATCGATGAGAGGCGTGGACGAAGAAACTCTCTCTAAGTCTTCTAGGGTTTCCAATCCTTCTCGGAATGCACATTTCACGCACGCTTTCAGATCACACTCGATTCAATGCTTCAATCACGAGCAACACATAACCAAAGATCAATACCAACACAAAAAATAAAGCAAGCGTTTCAGATATTATTCCTTTTTTTTTTTTTTTTTAAGCTTTGAGTTTTAGAGAGAGAGAGTTTTAGAGAGAGAAAGATAGGGAGCTTCAGCCATGTTCGGGACTCTGAGGGGGGAAGGTAGTTTCTGTTTCTGTTTCTGTTTCTTTTTCTTTTATTTATTTATTTATTTATATATATAAATATATATATATATATATATTATTGTTTAATGAAATTTATTTTATTGGGTGTGGGATATTATTTTTGATATGGATGACGAGGCAATGATGGAGATGGATGTGGGGCATGGATGGTGTATGATGATGGAGTATTGAACCGGGTTTCTATGTTTGAATGGTCGCGATGACGATGATGTTAATGTTAATGATGTGATTGATCACAGACTCAAATGGCAGGCATTGGTCGTTGATCTTGATCATGCTAATGATGATGATGATGGGTTTGATGTGATGGTCTTTTGGCAGCCAACAATGTTCACTTTGTTCTCTCTCTCTTTTGTTTCGTTTTCATTTCATTTTACCATTCAGATTTCAGGTTCTTATTATTTAACAGAAAAGGTTAAAAAAGGTTTCTATTGAATTGAATAGATAAATGGGTTAAAGGAGGAAACAGCCTCAGCCCTGAGTGAAAAGTTACATATCATATCAGATCTCAAGAATATGAGGAAGGTACAAGATTGTATATAATAAGTCTAAGATTAAACAAGTAATTGATCTCAAGTACCAGCAAATTTTGTTAATCTAAAGGAGATTACAATAAGTTTATTTTTGTACTAAACATGTGATGGGAAGTTTGTACGTATATGAATGATCATTTTCCGTTGATGTATGTGTAATGTCTTGGCGCTAAATGTTAATAGAGTGAATCACAATTATTAACACTAAGCATATATTAATATTTCGGTGAAGTGATAAACAGATTCTTTTTTTTTTTTTTTTAGTTTTTACTTTTTATATATAATGTTTGTTTTACTATATTTATTTCCGTAAACGTGGTACAATTAATGATCAAATCAAATTTTCAAAAATTTGCGTTTTTATTGGGATCCTTAGCTAGGAAGTGTGAACCACCTTGCTTTTCTGTGAACTTGGATGCTGGAGTAATAAAAGAGTTTGGAATTGTATTGGTACTATAAATCACACTTAAAGCTGCCGAAAGTCTTGCCTAAACTTATGTGTTATGACACATTGACACAAAAAGTCAACAACTTTAAACTTACTCTTTTTTTCGTTTTGCCATATGTGTCGGTTTTGGTTATCCAACTCAAACCTAACTAGTAAGAAATTCATAATTAAAATGAGTAAATGTTAAGCTCTCAAAATCCACAAGTCAAATCTATACATCGGTTATATATTCTTCTTTCTTGCCTTTAATAATTAAATGCCTTCTTTCTTGGGAGAGGATGGGCCAATGGGGGGATAAAAAGAAAAGAAAAAAAATAGGAGTACAATTTGGATTTTTCTTTTTTCATTTTTTGAAGGGACAATTTGGATTAAATAGAGTGTGAGCAATTTTTGAGATTGAATAGGCCTATCTTGGGTTTAAAAATCAAATACAGTATGAAACAACCTACCACGGGCTTTTGTTTTTGTTTTTTTTTTTAATCTTAATTTAATTGGAATTTAAAGCTTAAAGATTAGACTTTGGTTATCTATTATCTGATCAATCAAACTTAGTAGAATCTTTTTATAAAAATTAAAAAAAAAAAAAAAAAAAGTAGAATCTATCATTACTCATTTTTCATACATGATATTGAATTGAATATTTGGATTCAAACTAATTTAAAATTTTAATTTACATTATTATGATTTACTTTTTTTTTCCTAGCTCATGTTTAGTCTTGTAACTCAATTAGTTAATACTATATGATATTACTATAGGTTCAAATTTTACTCTCTCCATTATTGAATTATTAATATAAAAAAATAGCTGGATTCTATGAACCTGAAATTTTAAACATTTTAATGGATGAGACGGGCATGATTGTGGTTGAAGTGAGACAGATATTTTTTTGCAAAGATACTTACAAGAACAGTAAACTGTAGCTCGATAATATGTCTCTTCAAAGTAAAAATAAAATGAAGATATTCTAGGAGTTGGGAGAGCCTTCATAGTAGTTCCTACACAGGGGAGAGAGAGAGAGTAAAACATTTTATTATGGGGACGTGGTAGCACTTTAGGAGGTTCTAGGACCTAAGATTAGACTTTTCTTTGTTTGGCTCGTTAAATATTGGATGTCTAGGCCTATAATTATAATGGCTTGTGGAACGTAGTAGACTAGTCGGGTGATGGTGAAGTGAGAAGCACCGTGAAAGTGACAATTGATGATAGCGAATTACCGATAATTACTACAATCTTAACAATTATCACATATATATTATCATTGTTGATTGTTGATTGTTGATTGTTGATGGCTTTTAGCTGACTTGTGCGGTATAGTACAAGTGTACAGCAACTTACCATTGTGGACCCAGAAAACCCTTCTCTTTTTTTTTTTTTAAAGGACAGATTTCGAATTTCCTTTTTTTTTTTTCTAAATAATAGTACATTTTTTAAGAAAGGAATATTAATTTTGCGTAATTTGTATAGAGTGGCTCTCAAAATAGGAAAGGAAAATTAATATATGGGCCAATAGAAAAAGAAGGAATGTCTTATATCTTGCACTTGCTACTTCTTTGGTACACTAACTATAGCTACTGCTTAGAAAATGGAGGTTGTTTTCTCCGTTTTGGACAAACAAAGAGAGGTGGTCACTCATGTTAGCCACTCGCAGTTTAAAAGGAAAAAAATTTTCCGGGAGCTTGGTTATCCATCCAGCATGAAATCCCTTGTTTATTAGAGGTGGAGTAATTCTTAGGTATTTTTTGAATACAGAGAATAATACTCCATTCTCTCACATTTATAGTTTTTTTTTTTTTTTTTGAGGGAGACTTACGTTCATAGTCTTTTATACTACTATTTAAAGAGCTTCTCCTGTTTGGACTGGATTTTTTTTGTTCCAAAATGCCTCTACAACTTATGTTTAAGCAGGGGCAACTCGGTAAAAATACATATTTAACTCCCACTAAAATATTGCCTACAAAACAGAACCACTCTCTTGATGGTTTTCAAATTACTTTATCCATTTATTAAAAAAAAATTAAAACAAATACACGTTTGTTTGTAAAAATACATCTCTGATTAAAATTTAAAAAAAAAAAATGTATGCCATTATTGCAAAAAAAAAAATTCTTTTAACTCTCACGTAAAACATTACCTACAAAATAGGACCACACTCCCAATACACGCATGTTGGTCTTTAAACTGCTCTATTGACTTCCTGAGAACAACTTTTATTAATTTCTTTTACATTTCCGGCTTTTATTTTTTGAGTTTGAAGCTATATCCTTCTTCTTCTTCTGGAAATATCAAACTAAACAAATCTGGATATGTATAAATTGCTTTGCTGGAAATAGACTTGATTACCTGACCGGATAAGTATATGTGAGCAAATAATTTTCTTTTACTGATCCGATTATTTTCTTCTTCTTTTTTTTATTTAAGTTTTCCTATTTCATATATTCAATTACCCTTTTTAAATATTTTTTTGGGTTTCTTATATTAAATGCCTCTCGAACATTTATTTGTGATAATGAGATGTTACTGTCACAACCATGCTCTTGATATCATGCTTCCACCAGATCAAGAAGGGCACAACATAGCCGCGATTTTGTTTCAAGCCACTGGCTCCTCCTGCTTTGTCAATATCTTACCAACAACCAATTAACACCTATTTGGTGAAATCCAAACTTCACAATATGTATTTGATTATCACCTGCCACATGACAATTTCTATTTGTTTGGTATTTATTTGATTATTTCTCTTCTTTAATGTCAAACTGTTCTTTCTTTTCTTTTCTTTTTTTCTTTTTCTTTTTTGAATTCAATAATTTAGCATCTAATATGACAAATGAGATAAACTAAAAAGCCTGTAAAAATGTGCATAGAGCGTGTGAAATAAAGAAGGCTACACACAAATGTTCTTTTGATGGTTTAGAATGCAGCTGACACATTTTGTTCATTTCTCTTTATTATTTTTGTATGCACATGGATATTTTATTCTTTTGTTGATAAATATGTATATGAATATTGTACATACGTTGTTTTTCAATGTCATGTAAAAGGTTATATGATTTTGATATTGTATCAAAATAAATTGTTGAGTTTCATTTTGAATGCTTTTGATAATTTTTGAATGCTTTAATTGGCTTCCTTAAATAAAATTAGTCTCTGAGCACGCGTTCACGTGCGTGCTCAAAGGCTCTTTTATTTTTTTGATAAAAATTAATAATTTGTATTTATTATAAATTGAGATTATTACATTTTTCAATCATAAAAATACTTAGGAGTGTGGTGAGTGTTATGCATTTGTACCAAATATTAAAATCATTTAAGCAAATTATTACCCTCTGCCCAAAAATAAATGACAATACTTCTCCTTTCAAAATAAAAAAATAAAAATAAATGAGAACACTCCTGGTAGTGGTTGGAACGGGACTAAAATTTCGCAATATCAACACCCACTAATGATAATAAAAAAGGAATTTTAAAAAGGTGGAATTATATTCTCAATCAGCGTTTGAAAGCTGGAAATGAAATAGAAGCCATAAACGTGAACAACTTTGATTGTTCAAGAATTTAACCCTTTTATTATTTATTATTGGCTGCATCTCATCATCATAGTACCAAATAATTGAAGGCCCCATTGGTGGGCTCTTTTTTCTTTTTTTCTTTTATTTATTTATTTATTTATGAAAGGTGGGCTCTTTTTATTGACACATTTTATCAAATCTTTTGGGCTTTAACTTAAGGAAAAATGGTGTGGTTAAAGGAATAAACTGGTTTTATACTTTTACCACTTCCTCTCTCTCTCTCTGATATAGTCAACATATATCTCTAATGCAATACCCCTCTATACATAGATTGAAATTTGAAATTTAAAATTATGATAATGTGGATAAATTTATTATAACTAAAATCACTAAACTGAAAAAATAAAATCTAATAATATTAAAAAAGATAAAAAGAGCACGCGTTTAGCGCATTTATCATCCACAAAATTAAGTGCAAATTGGAGAAGGAAAAGAAAGAGAATCTCCTAAAAATTGGAATCGAAACATAGAATAACGTATGCAAATTGCCATCGCTCTCTTCAACTGGCCTGTACCTAACCTACCTTCATTACTATTAGTCTATTACTATGGAAGGTGAGAAAGACTTCTGTCACTTGGCCTCTCTTTCTCTATGTCTCACGCGCCTGTACACTGGAGGATCAGGATAACCATCCACTTTCCGAATAATACTTTTCTCTACCTCTAGCATTATTCTTTCTAATTTATAGATGTTTTTAACTAAGAGTCTTATATCTTAATGGTATTTATTGATATCTTTTCTAAGGAGAGTCAAAATTTGAATTCTATCTCTCCCACTTAAATGCTTAATAAAATAGATTTTTTGGAACAAAAGATATGCATTCATATCCCACCATTTAAAGAAATAATTAATTTATAATATCAAATGTTCAACTAATATAGTAATAGCTACACCATTATTAAAATTAAAAAAAAAAAAGAAAAAAGAAAAAGAAAAACCAACTCATCATGAGTTGCCATGTTCTTTATATGGAACAAAACAGAACAACTTGTACAAAACCCCTTGTAAACACCTATTTCATTTTCACTAAAGGTGAAAGTTGTGCGAAAAGTCTTGTGCTAGTAGGAATCATCAATAGGTTTTTCCATATATTTATTCTCGAAATAAACCAATATCAAATCCATGACCTTGACGTGTAGGTCTAATTATATATATATATATATATATTTGGATTCAGATCCTTTAGAGTTCTTAGGGTACTCTACCAAATAGATTTTCTTAAATCTTAATCGTTCTTTAATGATTTAATGGTCTAGATTTTGCCATGTCAGCATTCCATTAATAATAATCTTAATTGTTTTGTTTGCAACATTATTATATTATTTTAAGAGTATTGTTAGTGAAATGGTGATATGGCAAAATCTAGACCATTAAATCATTAAAGAATTGTTAGGATTTAAGGAAATCTATTGGTAAAGTACCCTAGGAACTCTAGAGAATTTGAATCCCTCATTCATTTTAATATTATAATTGACACTTGTCAATCTTCTTTAACTTAAAAGAACATTTACTTTTCTTGTGAAATTGAGTATAAAATATGGTAGGTTGAACAAGTAGAGAAGGTCAAGTTATAAGTTTAATATGTTAAGGGTATGCTTGGTTGGGTTGAAAACAGGGAAGATGGAAAATAGAGAGAGGAAAATATGGTGGAAAATGAAATTTTTTCTTGTTTGGTTCAGTAAAGAAAACAAGAGAGACAAAAAATGGAGAGGAAAATAATCCCTCCGGACCCACATTTTTTGGTCCTCCTAATTTGGGAGGAAAGCTAAGGAGAAAAGATGCTAAATGATGTAATTTACACAAATATCCTCATTTTATTGCACTCATCTACTCCTCTCCCTTTCCCACTACACCTGTGACCTGAATAAAGTTTTTTATTTTATTTTTAATATCTTCCCACATAACAATGGTTAGATAAAGTTTTTTTTTTTTGAAAATATCTTTCCAGTCTACGTATGGTCATGTGGATAAAGTCTACATAATCAATTTTTGTTGCCCATAAATTTAAAATTATATATAATAATAAAGAAAAGTAATATAAATATATATGTATTTGTGTTAATTTTTATATTATTTAATGAGTGTAAATATATCTATTTCTTATATATTATATAACAATGACATAATAGTCAATTTATATAAACTACATTTTCCATCCTCCCATTTTACTATTCAACCAAACAAAAAAATTTTTCACCCTCCCACTTTCCCACTTTTCCAACTAAACACACATAAGGGAAAATTAAATATTTTATATCCTTCCACTTTTCCATCATCCCACTAATTTTCTATCATCCCATTCTTCCATTCCTCCAATCAAACAAACCCTAAACGTGAATATAAAATGTTCATAAGTTCAACACACATGTTACAAATGAGTAGAGAGTGAAGTCTAGATTCAACACCGCACAAGATGAATGAGTAAACTAACCTACCATACCGGCAATAGTAAAAAATAAATTTAAGAAAAAGAAAAAACAGTGAAATTGTAAATAGGACGCGCCTAAGCATGAGAGTGAAACCTAAAAAATAACAGTGGTTTCAAACCTTTTCCCCTCCAATTTTTTAACTCAACATTCCAATTCCACTAGCTGCCACTAAAAGCCATGCAAATATCTGAGAGTCTCAGACACAAAGCTCCCAAAGATTCCACCAATGTCACCGCTCTCTTCTTCTTCTCCAAAACCCAACCCTCTCTCAACCCTTAATCCCAAAACCCAAATTCCAAGCCCCACCAATCTCTCTCAACTCTCAACTCTCAACAACACAAAACGTACACCTGGTGACTAACATCATGCCAATTCACTAGTAGCACCAACCAGCCTTACATTCACTTGATCCATCCTCACCTACTTTTGTACATTGCAGCACCAACATAACTGCTTATTTTCCTCATTAAAGATGCGGCAGTGATTGCTCAGAAATGGGTCGAGACGGGTTGTTGGTTCCGGTGGAGAGTAGTACTCAAACTCAAGTAAGTTTAAAGAAGAAGACAGCGGTTTCAAGGAGCTGGATTTCACTAGACCACAATGGGGAGAGTTCCATATTGGATGCGGACAAGTATAGTATTATGCGCCGTGTTCAGATTAACGCCAGAGATCTTCGGATTCTTGATCCTCTGCTTTCATACCCTTCAACTATTCTTGGTAGAGAAAAAGTTATTGTTCTTAATTTGGAGGTGTGTCAATTTCTTGCTTCATATTCAACTGTGTGCTCAACTTTATTAATTTTCTTTTAATTGACTTAAATATTTAGCTAATTTAATTTTTTTTTTTTTTTTTCTGGGGTTGTTTTTGAGTTCTGGTTTTCAGCACATTAAAGCAATAATCACTGCAGATGAGGTAAAAAAAACAAAATTCTACTTCCTCTTGTTTGATTATATGATATATTGGGGTTTTGGGGAAGCAGTGATTTCTTAAGGTCTTGACTTGAGGGGTGAACTTTTAACTTTACTTCAAAGTTTAAACAGTACTAGTACTTTTCTTTTTTTGGGTCTGTCCTGTTTAGAGTGTTTGGTAGGTAGGTATGACCAAAATTCAGTTGGTTTCAATTTCAAGTGAATTGGAGTCAATTCTTTTGAGGCAAATGATACTTTGGTTTTTGTAGGTATTGCTTAGAGATCCATTTGATAATAACGTAGTTCCTATAGTTGAGGAGCTACGAAGGCGATTGCCTTTAGGAAATGCAGTTTACCAGGGCCAAGGAGAAGAAGAAGAGCACCCAGGCGTTCAACATGATGTTGAAAGTGGTGAAGAAAATGGTAAGACTTCGTTCAAGATATTTTTATGGGTGTTTTTGGCCTGTTTTGATGCTCTATGATGTTAAAAATAAGAAAAATGCTTCTTTAGTTTTTGGGATGAAAAGTGAGTCATGTAGACCAAGAAAAATGCTAAAGTTTCTACCAATTTTACCATAACAAACTTACAAATTGATGTGGCAATGAATGTGATTGGTGTTGCGGTAACAACAAATATAAATAAAATTTAGAATTACTTTATTGTTGTATGTTTAAAAATCAACGCATCAATTTGTAAAGCTTATGTAGTAAATTTTGTAATAGTTGTAGCATCACTCTAAATAATATTTCCAGGAATAGTTTCATTTTCTTGTTCATAAAGCAATCTTATCATTATAAATTTTGTTAGTGCACTATCACTACTCTTGCTTATGGCTCAACTGTTCGATTCTTTGATATCATAGCAATTTGTTTTACATGCAATGCAGAATTTCCATTTGAATTCCGAGCCTTAGAAGTTGCGCTAGAAGCCATTTGTAGTTTTCTTGATGCGCGCACAAGAGAGCTAGAGAATGAAGTTTATCCAGCCTTAGATGAGCTGACCTCCAAGGTTAGAACCTTGTTTACTCAGCCTTAGATGTACTTAGGAATCTGAATTATTGCTTGTATGCTGTTTCCAATTCACATGGTTATATTACTTAAAGCTATATCATATTGCCCCTATAGTACATTTCCAGTGTAATTGGGTTGGCTTTTTTATTAATAAAAGTTTTACATTACTTATAAAAAAGAAGAAGCTATATCATATTAAAATTTCCTTGCATACAATTAAGTTTCATATCTATGTCAGCGTTGCATCTTTTGTTGAATTCTGAAGCAGAGTGGTTGCATTGCATGAATCCATAGAGCCATTATATTTCTAATTTCACTATTTGCAAATGGAAATAGTGATGTCATCAGCATCAAATGCATAGCAAGCCAACACTGGTCACTCCTACATTCTTTTGGCATTTCATTGAATGTGTAAATCTCATTTCTAGTTCAAAATATAGGGCTGATTATTAGGATTGTACACTAAACCAAGAACCACTTTTAAGTTTTAACTAAGCAATTGCTATTAAAATTTGCTTACAAACTCTAAAGACTGAATTTTTGGGCACCATGTCTAGGTGATAATATGGAATAGAACATTTAGAAATAACTATTTTGATGTGCTTGTTGCTGTGTTGAACTAAAATGCTGCATAGATTTCTGATTACTAATTTATCTCTACAAGGCAACAAACTAAGAATTAAAATTAATCACAATAGACTAAATTATGGGGACTGCACAGTAGATTTTCTAGGGAACTTGTAGAAGTACTTAAGGAAACTGCTTGAGGTAATTGTATGATACACAATAACTTACCTGTGATTTCAAAGCACAATTAATACAAGATGTCAGTAATAAGTTTTAGTTCCAGTAGGTCTTTGTGGTCATAAATCCTAAGCTCGGTAATAATGACTTGCTCTAGTTTTTGTATGAATGATAGAGCAATGTTAGATACTTAAACATTTCACTTCTAACTTGATGATATAACAGATATAACCTATAATGGTTGAAAAATGATTTGTAGAGAATATGAAATAGTTGAAAGATATCCTTTCCAGGTTGAGTTCAAATTGATAATAATGTATTTATAGTTGATGAAATTTATAATTGATGTTTTCAAGTATCTAGGTGGGCTACACGAATCCTATATAGGTCTAGGGCACAAAGATTTTCTGCACTTAGGAACTTGAAGTTGTGGTGTTTTTGCCAATTTACCATGTTTTAGGACTGTCGGCATGATCAAGCTGATAGCCCGATTGTAAGATTAGTCGTTTGGTCTTTCATTAACTGTAGATTAAATACGCATACATAATAGAGTTTAGATAATAAACTTCTTGTTTTCTGGTAAAACACCTACCATAATATGCAGATTAGTAGTCGTAATTTGGATCGCGTGCGGAAATTGAAAAGTGCAATGACAAGGTTGACAAATCGGGTTCAAAAGGTATGTTGATATCTATATGGCATCTAGAATCTATTTAATTGAGCTAAAAATAAAATTCTTTGCTTTGTTTATGTGGTTGGTTAAATATCTATTGCTTTTATACAAGAATATAATTTGCTTTAGGAGGTTGGCTAACTTTTAAATTGAGTGAGCATAGGACTTCAGATAGTGCTGCTGGGCATCTTATTTTAAAATTATACTTTGTAGCATTGTCCATCCTATTCTGTAAGAAAGTGGATTGGCGGGGGAGGGGGGGTACCTATAGACTACTTTATGGATACTTGTTATTGACTGTACTTATTAGCTTACTTGGAAAGTTCCTATTATTCATACTCCAAAAGAACAACCTCTATTTTTTTGGATGCTGGAAAGTTGAAGAGAGAGTTAACAAGCGAACTTTAAAAAGATTATTAAACTTGCTAACTCTCAGAAAAAAAATGGAATAGGATCAGGGTGACAGCAGGATCACAAGCTAAAGGATGTTAACTGAAGATAAGAAGTCTCTAGGGAGTGAAAAACAATTGGAGGGTTCTTTCACCTTGAGAGTACTGACAGCCAAAGAGAACAAAATGAAAGTGGCTCCTTTTAGATGGAAGCTATAAAATTCTTAGCAGTAGTGTGTGAAACTTAAAGCTGATGCTGTTATTGGTTAATGGATATGGGTTTTTTATTGGCATTTTGGTTTTCTCAGGTAAGGGATGAACTTGAACAACTTCTTGATGATGACGATGATATGGAAGACCTTTACTTATCAAGAAAGTTGGCTGGGGCATCTTCACCTGTGAGTGTCTCAGGTGCTCCTAATTGGTTTCTTTCCTCTCCTGTTATAGGCTCAAAGATATCGAGAATAAGTAGGGGAAGTGCAGCAACAAGTCAAGGAGAGACTGATGTTGAGGAGCTTGAAATGTTGCTCGAGGTTAAAATTTTCATTTAATTGTTTTAGGTTTTGCTAAAACTAAAACTAAAGTCTAATTTCATACTGGAACATTTTGCAGGCATACTTTATGCAAATTGATGGCACAATGAACAAATTGACTACGGTATGCATCAACCTGTCCTAACATGTTTTCTGTTCCTGATACAGTCTAACATATATGGAATCCAAATTATCTGCAATGATGTAGAGTTGAATTGAAATAACTTATCTAGCATCTTCTTTCTGTTTCTTCTTGGACCATATTGATGCTATGTTAAATAATCTTTTCTGATCAGCTGCGTGAATACATTGATGACACAGAGGATTACATCAATATCCAGGTGACCAGTTGGACAACTCAAATCTTTTTGTATATTCTAATTTCATTTTCTAATAATGGAACAACAGGAACCTCATAAATCCGATGTCTGTGATGATTGAAATGAGAATAAGTAGCATTAGGCTATAAGGCTAATACTGGAGAACTAGAAAGTAGAACTATAATAAAGTTGGTCCAATACAGTTTTTGGAGGTTTTTTGATAATTTGAAATATCCCACTTTTTGAATTACTTCTTCTGTGAAATTTGAAGCTTCTCACCTAACTGATCAAAACCCCCTAGGCTTGCTATTACACCCTTAAAAGCATTTGGACTAGTATTGCATTCTAATCTCTTTTGCATCCCTTGTTGCAGCTTGATAATCATCGGAATCAGTTGATTCAGGTATTATCTTTGAGCTCTAAATAAATCCCTTTTCTCTGTCAAGGTTTATTGACCTCTATCTCTCCTCATCATCACCAAGCTTCTTCTACTGTTCTTTGCAATTGAGCTGGCCACAATCTATTTTCATATAATTCTGGCTAAAACAATTCCATCTACATTATTTCTATGAATTTGATCAAATTTATTCTGTTCCTTGTGGCAGCTAGAACTGTTCCTAAGTTCTGGGACTGTTTGTTTGTCTGTGTACTCTGTGGTGGCTGCAATATTTGGCATGAACATCCCAAATATATTGAACGATGACCATGGATACGCATTTAAATGGGTATGTATGGTTCATAATCTCATAATAGAAATAAAATTAGATCACTGAAGAACTTAACAAGGCTTTCTGTCCATGTCTTGCCAATATGCTTGATGACTCATATGATTTACTTATCAACTTTCCTTTCTTATGACCTTTAGGTGGTGATCCTAGCAGGAGTGGCTTGTGCATCTCTCTTCTTATCAATAATTTCATATGCCCGGCACAAAGGTCTTGTTGGTTCTTGAAATTTATACAACCAAGTTGGAAGGATATTATACATTATCAAGCTTGCAATATTACCTGAAGTCTGGTGAAATTGAGGAGCATGACTACAACTTGATTTATCCAATTCAAGTGCCACGTCATGCAGCGTTTTTTCTCCGTGAGATATACAATACAGATTGGTTCATGAGTTCACTTGTAATTAGTCATTAAATCGGCTAAAAGTTGGTCACATGAAATAGCAACTGTTGGGATAACAATGTCAAAGTTGCCTTGGTCCGTGGGCACATATCAATGCAGCAGAGTGGCCCAGTATGTGGCATGGTCTGAGGATTGGAACATTTGCTCTACAGGAATAGCATTCATTTGGATAAAACATGAATCTTTATCTTAATATTAACCTGACCCTTTTCATATATAGGATTAGGAGGGAGGGTACCATTGTATTTGTATCATGTTCAAACATCCGGGGGGCCCTTTGATTGATTTAAATTAAGCTTGTGTTGTGTTGTGTTGTGAGACACACTCTTGGAAGGAGCAGCACGCGGCTATTCATTCATTACTGCTACCCTCTTTTAGCATTGTTGTCAACAAAATCTCATGTTCTGGGCCCCTTTGGATGGTAGGTCATTTTTCCAATAAATGATTACCCCATTGGTTTGTTGAAACAATTAGATAGGGTTGAGGCGGCAGGTGCAACTTTACATGAACTCAATCAATCTTCAAAAAAAAATTATAGAATTTCAAGGGCTGGAAAACATTTTGTCAAGATACACCCGCCCATAAAAAAAGTGATCAAGTTTATAAAAATTTACTAACTAATAATTTATTATTTGTTCTTCATATGATTTTGGACTAGAAACTTGGAAGTAAAAAAATCTATATATAGGCTATAGGCTATAGGCTATAGCATATCTCATCCGATCCACTGATGGATGGAGTTAACCTTCAACCTACCCATTGGGACCTCTCATAGATATTTTCCACCCATAATTGTCTGGTATATGTGGGACAATAGAATTGCACGTGTCCAGAAGCAGAAGTACTCAAAAATTTAGAAACAGTGGTATTGGTTTGTTTATGTGAGCAAGAGATGCGTTATTTCTATGAGGATATGGATATGCAACAGAACTTATTGTCAGGTGTTAGTTGAGTGGATATTCTGAAATTTGTAAAAATCAGACCATTATCTATTAAAGGTTAGGTGCTAATTATTTGTCCAGCTAAAAACTATCTGTCAAATTAAGCTTTGTATAAAAGAAATAAGGAACCTAACATTCATATATGATGATGCATAAGGAAATGAATCTCCACTTTCTTTCTTTCTTTCTCATACCCAATTGTAAAAAAAGACATGTCCATATTAAAAAAGTATAAACATTTTGGGAGTATATGATATAGGTTAAAATTGTTATAGTTAGAGCTGAACTGATTTGGTAGTTACTTTTGACTTTGTGAGAGGGGTTGAAGAAAACAGGTGGAGTACGTGAGTGAAGAAGAAAAGGATAGGATGAGGATGTAGAAGAGAGAGGCAGAGGAGGGTTCTTGTAATTGTAATTGTAATTGTAATAAAACTCAAAAAGAGAGATGACATGGGATGATCCGTGACATGATATGAATAGAATATCAGCAAAATTTGTAATTCTCATTCCTTCCCGTGAGCCACATGGCACACCTTTTTGACTTTCCAAATTCCAACATAGACAACACAAAATTAAAAAAATTATGAATTATCAAACTGACTGTGTGTGTGTGTGTGTGTTTGTGGAGAGTCCTAACTTTATTATGCCAACGGAATGACACTTTTGGATGTACGGATTTAACATGTTTACGCTATCCTTCTTTCTTTCTCCTTTTGGTTTTGGGGAGCTCAGTCATAACTTAAACTTATTAAAGAAGACGAAAAGCATATATATTGGCATTGGTTGGTGGAAGTTTAAGCAAGGATCACCCTCTCCCTCTCCCTCTCCTATATTTACCATGTAATTTGTAAAGCCTACGTCTCTCTTTAAAACTTTATAACATCAAACTGCAAATACCTAAATACAAATTATTTTTCTCAATCTTCAAATTTTGATTAGTTTTTATATTCTGCTTCAAAATTGTTTCTTTTCGAAACATCAAAAATACCAAGACCTCTATAGTTTTAGGAAATGCAATTATGATATTTGATTTTTCCATTTTTTCTACGTGCATCACTTTTGTTTTATACTACTATTTTAATTATAAATCTTTCTGTTCATCTACCATAGTGAGTTTCTCTCCAAAAAAAAATCTACCTTAGTGAGTAATCATCCCGACGAAATTTTTAGCGAATAAAAACAAATATTATGTTTAATAAAAAACAAGTTTTTTTTGGTTGAGAACAAAGACAAAATTTAAGTACACTTCTTCAAGTACTATAAATTTTAGTTTTTTGGCCAACTTTAAATATGTAATCTTGAAAACTGTAACTATATAATAACAAGGAAGCTGTATTGGTAAAAAAAAATACTAATAAATCACATAATTCCATTGCATGCATAGGTAAAAAAAAATAGTTGTGTTTAATAGATGCTACACCTTTTTAACATTTTTTTTCTCAAACTTTTAACATTGGATAATTGAAAAATAAATCAAATGTTATTATTATTATTATTAAAAACTATGGTTAATTTTTATATTTATACATAAATTCAATCCATAATTGAATGGAAATCTTTTCTTTGATCAAATGCTGAGTTGGCAAAGAAAACCACTGTCCTAAAAGAAAAGAAAAGAAAAACATTGGATTTACCACAGTTAACTAACATGCGCTGGTGCACACATTAACACCACCAACCCCCGCATAACACGCCGCTGGCGTTGTTAAGTACACGAAAACCCGTGCGCACTGGGAGCGCACGTTATCCTGACCGTAACATATCTCAGCTGTTGAACCATTCTCTACACTTTCAAACTCAACCAAAAACAAAAAAAAACAAAAGAGTTAAGTTAAAAACAAAAGAAAACAAAACAAGGAAGGCAACTCTTGGTTCATGCTTTATTCTACGAAGAAAAGCCTCCCCCCTCTCATCGATTCAGATCAATCACCCAAACTCTTTCTCTCTCTCTCTCCAAATCCAACAAAACCCACGTCGAATCCTCACAAATCTCACCGACCCATTTCGTATTCTCAAGGTCTGACTCACCAGCTTTGCTTTTCTCCACCGATCAACAACCTTATTGCTGTCTCTACTCTCTGTGTGTGTAACTCTCTATCTCTATGCATTAATTTCTTCGTTTGCCACGGTATTTGTTTGGTTATTCTTGCTTCTAAGTTGTGTTTAATGCAGCTGAACTTTGAGAAATGGACGTAAATTCTTTGTGTGTGCGTGCGGTGCTGGCATGCAGTGTGTGAACACGTGGGGGTGAGACTGAGGGAGAGATAGATAGAAAGAGACGACCTTTGGGAAATGGCGAATCAAGTGGTGAGAGTGAGGAGGGAGACGATTGTGGCGTGCATGACTTGTCCTTTGTGCAATAAGCTCTTTAGAGATGCCACTACCATTTCTGAATGCCTTCATACGTGTGAGTCTCTCTCTAATCTGTGTTTTTTAATCTTCTTGCTTTTAGATTTTCTCCTTTTTGTAAAATTTGGGAGATTTTTATATGTGGTTGGGGCATTTTTAAGTTTTGATTATTTGGGTTGTACTTATTTTGTGGTGTGTTGTCTGGGTTTGGCTTGTTTTGCCTGTTATTGATCTGGGTGTTGGGTTTTTTAGGATTCGTCTGATTTTTGGGATCTTTGTTCCTCCATCTGCCTGTTTGTGTGTCTTAGTATTTGGAAATGAAAAGCCTTTCAATCCAAACTATTACTTTTGGTAAACATGTTCCTGTTTCATAAATATTCTTAGTGAAGAAAAAGATTTGGATGTTTGACTAATAGTAATAGTCAAACATATATGACTAGTATATGATGGAGGGCATTTTGTTATAGTGTCTAAGTAGCACTGCACTCATGCAAGATGTCTTTTAGGATTATATCCTAGGACACAATGTAGTTTTCTGGGCTTTGGGTGTGCTTGCCAATGGGCGAGCCCAGGATACAATAATTTTGGAAGTTTTGGCTATTGGAAGTTTTCAAGAAATAATTTTGTTTGTAATTTGTCAAGTATTATTTATTGCAGTCAGTAATTTCTGTGATCACATTGCTTGGAAGCCTCTTCTTTTGGTCAAACTAAGGACCGCTGTAAGCATCATGTGTGAAAGGAAATTTTAAGTTTTGACTTATATTCATTCAAGATTGTTGTTTCCCTTTGTTTGAGTGGTCTGAATTCAGAAACTGCTAGTGGAAAGTATGTGTCCGTTGCAAGTAATGCTCAGTACATATAAATATGTTCATAATCTACCATGCTTCCTCATATTTCCACTGCTCTTTTTTCCTAAATTGAAGATTTTATTGAAACATAATTATTTGAATATTTGACATACGTGAATTTGACTGTCCTTGTACTTTTAGAGAGGTATTGACTTGGTGAAGAGATATTGTCTGATGATTTGTCTTTTGAATGTCATCCAGTTTGCAGGAAGTGCATCTATGATAAGATATCAGAAGAGGAATTAGAATGCTGTCCAATATGCAATACTGATCTGGGTTGTGTTCCTCTGGAGAAATTAAGGTTGGATCTCCCGGCCTATAGCTCAGCTACAATCTCTGATTTCTCCATCTTTTACTCACTGTCTATCTGTAATTTTAACATGATAGTAATTTATTCTATATATAACACGAATTGGGGTTACATCTAGTTCATGCGATTTGCTGGTTACAAGCGAAACCCTTCCATATATGGTGCTTGAGATACCTGTTGAATGATTACTGACATTGCATATGTACCACCTAGCTATTAGCTGGAATGATTATTTTGTACTGTAGATGCATCTGTACATGACTCCCACCCCCCCCCCCCCCCCCAAAAAAAAAAAAAAATCAAAACAAAGAAAAACCAAAAAAAAAAAAAAAGCCTGTCATGGTGGAAAGTGTCTTCATTACGTGAAACCTTTGGGAAGTATTGATATCAGGTCCATGCTTATGCACACGCACCAGATGAAGAATATTGGTGGTTGTATGGTTCTACCAGAGTAAGGAGATTAAAAGTAGTAGGGAATTATTTAGTTCAGGACATTAGAATATTTAAAACATCTCAGCAACATTTCTGTCTATTACCCAACTTCACACTTTATACAAATGAAATGAACTTTATGAGCCTATATATTAAAGTTCAGCAAGAATTTGTTGGAGCTGATCCATCCAACTGCTTCATTTTTTGTAGTAATGGCAGCTTGTTGATAAAGGACGAAGCAGTTGATTTAGCCTCAAAGGCCACAATCAATGGGTTTATTAAAAAAGGTTGAAAAATTATAGTAGTAACTTGCGTCTGTGTGCTCATTTGGGTAACTTTGAGATGCAGAGAGAAGATGCCAGTATCAAGAAAATTTTTATTAGGAAATGGAATGAGGCAATTTGAAACTCTCTAGATTTTATTTTTCTAAAATTCTTTCACCACATAAGACTAGTTTTAACACTTCCTGTTATCTATCAGTTATATTCATTCTCAAAAGCTTCAACTTATAAAGACAAATTGCACTTAGTTGTAATCACGCTTCTCTGTCACTTATGTTTGCTTAATATAGATTGCCATATATTGTTTTGTCTCTTTCCATCTTTCAACTACAGATCCCATGTATCATTCTGCTGCAACAGCATGTGCTTGATGAGGAGCATGCACATGAATTAATATTAACCACACGTTTTAGTGGGTATTTTCTATGGGAATTCATTGGTATATTTAGCCGTACTTAATAATCTCTGATCATCAGGCCGGACCACAGTTTGCAAGATGTAAGGGCCAAGATTTTCCCTTCTAAAAGAGGAAAGATAAATGCACCTGAAGTTGTTCCTTTAGCAACATTACCTGCTAGAAGAAAGGAGAGATCACTATCATCGTTGGTGGTAAACACTCCTAGAGTATCGACACAGGTTACTATGACTGGAAGAAGATCAAGAGCTGTTGCAAGAAAGGCTGCTGCTTTACAGGGCTCCAGGTTTTCCATTGAGAAACTCGTTAAAAAGGAGGAAGATTCTGTGCGAGATCATCCTGACAGTTCAAGCTCACCTGAGACTTCAAATAAGTTTCCTCAGAATACTAGGCAGGTAATGATGGCCAATATGCTGTTTCCTTTATGCTTGCCCTGACTTATTTTTTCAGGCTGCCTACATGGTATTGTTACCCACTAGCTAAAAAAGAGTGTCTGCTCCAGTTTACTAATAATTTCCATTCCTGTATATTTCACCGGTATAGAGTTCTTCTCCTGGTGAGCCTAGCCAATCCACCCCCAGTAAAGAAACAGAGAATGGTGCTGAACCATGGGATGCAAAATTGGACCTCTGGAAACCTTTAAACTGTTTGGTGGAAGTTGCAAATAGGACTAAATCTTTCAAGTCTAATTCTCAGGGATCTGATGCTAAATTAGAAGCTGTGCAAACCAACACCGAAGGTCAAGGGCGAAAAACCAAAAGTAAGGAAATGAAATGCAGATCAAAAGTTGAGGTTGAGAAGAATATCACTGATCCTGTCTCCTCAGAACTAGGAAAACCCAAAATTTTGCGAAGGGTGAGACGAAAAAGGAAACCTGCTTTTGGAGAATCACAAATTTCACCCCAAGCTGTGCTAGAGGCTTCTGGTGCTAAACATGAAAGAAGATTTGGTCCAGTTTGGTTCTCTCTAGTAGCTTCAGAAGACCAGTGAGAAACAACTTTAGCTATAAACTTTGAAATAATTAACTCTGTGATGAATATACTTGAAATTTGTTCTTCCTCTGCTCATATATTAATTTGAAATTGACGCTTTCAGGGAAGGAAGTGCACCTTTGCCACAAATTCCTGCATGTTACTTGAGAATAAAGTGAGTTCCTTTCTTCTTTGTGTTTCTAGGCTTTATTCATTATGTTTGCTGAACGAATTTTTTCTTTGTATTTTATCTAAGATCATTGTAAGTGTATTGATTTAAATAATAAACAATAGCACAAGTTTATACAAGCTTATACATTCATATTTTACATGTACAAAACATTTTTATGAAGCATTAAACTATGGAAAAGAGATTAACCCCCCATTTGACATTTTACTATTCTCGTGTTGTGGCAATATTCCAAGCATATAGCTGGGTACATAGGTGAACAAAGAGCTTTACATGTCTTCCTTGCGTTGTAAAGACCTTTACATGGTATTCATTGCTTGGGAAGCTTATTGGATTAATAAGATTAAATGTGTATATTTTGGATTGATATAGCCTGTTTTTTAGGTTTTTGAAAATGAGATTGTTTGAAAAAACTTTACCTAGAAAAAAGTGAAGTTTACAAAATATGTACTTTGAAAAAGTGCAGTCTGAACCATACTATTGGGGTATCACACCCTCCTACTGGGAACTTCCTCACACACTATTGAGCTACAGCTTTTAGGCCGCTTATGATAAGCATTGGCATATATAATGATTCTAGTTTTGAATACTTTGAGAAGTGTCTGTACTGTGGAAATGAGGTTAGTCTATGTGCTCTAGTTGCCATCTTAAGCCTTGAACATGGGGTTGGTGTTTCTTTGAGTTATAACCTCAATCATTGTGCCATGTGCTGCTTCTCAGGCAGCTTAAAATCATTTTATTTCAAGTTGAGAGACTTTCAAATAAGTTATTTGAGTATCCTGTATGATTCAGTGGGCCTTACATACTCTGGTAATTATATATCGCATATGAAACCTTACAATATCTATCTGTACCATTTGCACTGAGCTGCTAATAACATAGATAGTTTCTTATCACATATATTAATGTGTGCTATGACTGTTCATACATAGGAATTTCACATTCGGGTCAGCCTTATTGGTGGTTACTACTATGTGCTAAATAGTAATAGTTGTTCCATTTTCTATACTGAAAATATGGGATTATAACTGAAATTTTGATCCTTCCATGTGTACTATGTTATAAATAATAATAAAATCCAACAATGTCACACAGAAATCCCAACTGGCTTGAAATCACATTTGCTCATTAACCACCACCACACCCCCCCCCCCCCCCCCAAAAAAAAAAAAAAATGCTATGTTAAAATGGGTATGTATTAGATTCACAATGTATATGCTTCATTTTTATCATGGTTGGACAACATCAGTGCAAATTGCTACCCTGTGTTGATATGTTCAAGTAAAACAAAGTGATGTGCTTAACCCACAATTTTGTGAATTGGAGGTTTTTTTTTTTTTTTGCTGTTTTAGCAGAGACAATAATGTGATATACAGAATATATCTCATTGTCATATTGTTTCTTCTGTCACAGGGATGGAAATATACCTGTTTCATTTATCCAAAAGTACCTGATGAGGAAACTCAATCTCACCAGCGAAGCCGAGGTGAGCAAGTCACACATGATACTTTAAAATGACAATCTCTAATTAAATAGAAAATTGACTTAAAAAATTTTACTGTTCTGTTTGGTTGTTGTTGGGTATAATCTGGCTTGATATTGGATTGCCGAACAGTCCAAAGTTAAACATTTTTGTTGTCTTGACCTTATATATTTTATGCCTTAAAAGCAATTTAAATACCAAAAGCTTTTTTTAATCTCCCACTGGCAAATTGTTTTTGTTGATTTCTTCTTTTTCAACATTAGCTCAAAACTCAAGCACCTTTAGAAGGCAGTGATGTTTTAGGAACTTAGAAGCCAACCATATTTTTCTTGAAATTTGTTTCACGGTTGGGTAGAGTATTGCCATATTAAAACACTGCCCCTTATCTCTAAAGCAAGTAGACAATTGAATTAGAACGCTGAAAATAGTGATGAGTAAAATAAAGGCACACTGTCTCAAGGTCCACCTCTAGCAGAGCCCGGTTGTGTATATGCTGCCACATGGGTTATAAATTTTAGCAGTAACTGAAGTCTACATTTTGTGTTGTTCTCTGAATTGCCGATGGATAAACAAATTCAGGGTCATTATCTGGTGCTTGTCACACCAAAGGAGGATCCTGAGAGGAATGGCTTCGATACAGTCTGACCTTCATCGTTTTACTCTCAAAATTCAAACCTGTTAATTTGCCCATGGGAGCCCGATACTTAACCATTGCACCAGACAACACCCCCGTGACGGATGAACCAAATAATTTAGTAAATTTATTAAAATTCTCAAAGAGCATTATAACCTGTAATGCAGTTCCTTTGGTATTTGTTTGTCAATATTCAGTAAACAAAGATGGGTTTGCAAACTCTCAGTTCACATTTTTGCAGGTTGAGATCAAATGTATGGGACAACCAGTTGGCCCCACCTTGCAACTATATAATTTAGTTGATTTGTGGCTGCAAACGGCATCAAGATCAGAACGAGTTCCAGCATCCATTGGCTCCTCAGCAAAGGATTTTGTGATGGTGCTTGCCTATGCTCGCAAGGTTCCAGACCCTTGATCATAGTTTTCTTCACCCTTCACATCTTCAACAGTCGGAATATACTCCTTAGAATCTCTGTGGCGATAGAGTGGCCCTTCTTGATTCGGCATGTATGTTATGAGTATGTGTTCTATAATTGATTCCTTCACAATAATCACTGCCACCATTTTTGCTAGCTACAACGCTCAGGGTAGGAGGAGAGAAATAAGCTGACTGAACAGCTCTTCCTTAATGTTAACCATGTTGAAATAATCCAACTGCCCTCTATAATCAGGTGTGGTATGCTCCTCTGGTTGGCTGTTGCATGATTAGGTGGTCCAATTTTCAAAGGTTTAGAATTTTATAATACTGCATGATTTACATACAATGTTGTAGAATCCTTCGAATATTAACTGATCACAGTTTCTGGCTACAATTTGTTCGACTTGCCTGTAAGTTGTAACAGGATTTACTTTATTACCGTCAATAGTAAATTACCAGCATCATTCTGAAGTTAGTTGATGTTTGAGAAACATTAGTTATTTATGTTTGAGCTCTTCGAACCCAAGTAATTAGTAGTTACCTGGAAGGCTGCTGAGTTGTTCAGGAATGTGATGGTGCTATTATAAAGCCTTCCCATTGAATCCAGTACTACTCATGATTCAAGTTAATGAGAATTCATATAGACAGGCTCTCAAAGTACTAACTACTTGAAAAACGTCTCAGGGTGAACACCAATATCACACTCAGAAGACTAGACAAAATGCATGCAATCTTTCCTTTTCTTTGTTGGGTACAGGAGATTGTCAGATTATGCGCAAGATGAAATGTTTATTTTTAGTCTCAACTAAAACATAGACGGCACATGGTGTGGTGATGGTAGTTCTTGTACCCTTCCACTTCCAAAGAAGAAAAGGGGACCCATCCTTCCACTTTCCAGTTTTTCTGGTTATTTTATTAATTTGTTTCTTTTCTACTATTAGACAACTTTTCATTTTTTCAGCTTGTTTTTATTAATATGTTTCTTTTCTTAAAAAACACTCTTCAGCAGATTGAATTTAAGTTGTTCAGCTTGCATTCAGCACTCTAGTGTGTAACAAACACTCCAATGTCTCAAAAGCTTCTGTTGGCCAACGCCAAACTATATTAAATAGGTCAAAATATTCAGACCACAATATAGTATTAGATCACACGTCATCAGCTCACTGTGGTCAATGATACTAAAAAGACTAGTAAAAAGGATTACTTCAACTTCAAACTACATCAAACCCGTGGCAACGTTCTCATTAAACAATGAATGAAAGAACAATTTAAATACAAAGACTAATAATCCTGTCTTTTTCTACCAACTGTTGTTTAATTTATGAACCAGATAGCACCACTTGCCGCAAGGTTGTAACCTATAAACATCCAAAACAGAAGAACAAGGCAGTGATGAATCAAACTGGGACTGGAACAAATAGATGTTGGCTAGATTTGCTTCGTATTGTATTGAAATCATTCAACGTCAATCAAAAAAATTCCCACTAATTGAAGGAAGGTCAAAAGTACCAAGTCGTGCAAATCAATCAGTTACCAAATGGCCTGAAAACTCAGACATCCAATACACAAAATGTGTCTCATTAAATTAACAAAATAACATTTAAAAGGACCATTATAAGATCTAAGACACTGATGCATTCATAAGAAGAAAAATCATTGCCCCTGTTAAACCATAAGAGTTTAACTGATTAATAAATGAGCCAAATTTGTCCGAAACCTTTTCCAACAGCAGTGCAGTGAGAACAGCAGAGATTGAAAACCATTGCACTGGCTTTGCTAATGCTAACCCCACGAAACCATAACACGCAAGCAGGCACACTAAAGTAAGAGCATGTGGAAACCAGCTTTAGCTTCTTCTAATAAGGCCTTCCATTTCAAAAAAGCAGTGTGAAAAAGGCACTGGCTTTGCAGGGTCAAAGTTTCAAAAGACAGCAACAACTCTTGGTTTCTTCAATAGTTTCCTTTCCTTCCCTCAACTTGCAAAAACTTTTTCTTTCTTTCCCAAATATGGGGCCAAATAACAAAAAACTGACATAGTCTATGTATATCAATAACAGTGGTGCCAGCTTTGAGGGATGGCACAAGTACATTGCACATGCTGGGCCACATTGGAAACACTCAAATTAAGCTTTACCTCCCACATCCATGATCCAACCCCTGAAAACATTTGGGTCATATCATATTTCACAAATTGCTTTTGGCCAGATCGATTTGCACCCCACTACTTGTCCTTAAGTACAATTCCTGCTACAACTTTAGTTTCCTAATCAGACAAAAAATGTTATCTTGCCTTGCCTTTAAAGAGTGAAAAATGAACAAATAATGCCATTTCACTTCACTTCACTTCACGACATACCATTACCACTACAACATTTACAAACGTATTGATGCCTTTTAAAATTCCAAAAAACAAAACTTATAACAAAAAGCAAAAGTAGTAAAAAAAGGCAAAAAAGAAATCAAAGTGAAGATTAAAAAAAAAAGAGGAAGAGGAAGAGCTATGCTATATCTAATTCTAACCAGATTTGTTGATCTACATGCGAGGGAAGCGGGGGCGCGTGGGCGGACTTCCGACGACTGAAAAGAGACCTCCATCGACGGCGTCTTGCTCGTCGTCGTAATACAAATCTTCGGTGCCACGAAAGGTGGCGTGTAGGACAACGGCGGCGGCGGCGATGAGGAGCGAAACGAGGACATTGAGCCAGACGTCGGTGAGGACTAGAGCGACGATGGTGATGATGGAGAGCAAGGCCAAGACGATGCGGTCGTCGACAGTGATGTGGAAGAGGAGGAGTGGACGGTCGCGGAGGAAGTAGAGGAAAGACCAGGCGATGAAGATGGCGAGGAAGACGATCATGGAGATCGGGTGCCAGAGGAGGCTGAGGAAGAGGATGAAGAGCGCGATATACGTGTAGTTCACGCGGAAGTGATTGAGGTTGCGCTTGACGCGGGCGGTGGCTTCGCCGAGTGTGTAAGGGCGCGTGAAGGAGGAGAATGGTAGGACGAGCTCGCGCCATGGACGGCGCGTGGCGAAGACGGAGCTCGCGGCGGCGGCGGCGTTGGCGGTGGCGGTGGTTGTGGATGTGGAGGGAAGAGTGTTGTACTTGTAGTAGCCTGGTGATGACTCTGCAGAAGACATTGCTGAGACCAAACCCTTTTTGAGAATTCGAAGAGATTCCAATCCTCAAATTGAAAACAAAAGAAGCACAGAGCAACAGAGAGAGAGAGAGAGAGAGATTTGTGGTTTGTTTTTTTATTTATTATATTTGAGAATTTGTAAAATGTGGAAAACGGACAAAGCTGACGTCGTTACTCGTTATGTTATGTTGTGTTGTGTGGGACTTTAGAGTTAGAGTACGCACGCACGCACGACGTCGTTTCATCTCATATGCTATAAAAATCCACGCTTTTAAAAAAGAAAATGTCTGTCAATTTGAAAATTTATCCATGAAAAAAGCTTGTTGTCGGCATCTACACAATTCTAGTTTTATAAACCAAAAGCCCAAGTTGTTTGGTGTCGGAAATATTTAGAATGAGATGGAATAGGGGGTAATTCATAAACAAAATTAATGACACAGCTATAAACTAGTTGAGCTTAATTATGTGTTAAAATTTCAAAATTCTTAACTTATTTTTATTTATTTCAAACACAAGTTAAACTTTACCTCATTATCAAAATAAATCAAATGTTCAAGTTGGATTTTTTTTTTTTTTTTTGAATAAGTTTTAATTTGTTCATAAGTTACTTGATTAATTTATTCTTATTTTATATATAATAAACACCAACTAAAAATTCTTTTTTAACCTCTTTAAAAATTCATTCTAATAATTAACAAAAAATTTATAAATAGAATTATATATATATGCACAGATACCATAAAGTGCCATTTGAGCTATAAAGCTCTTGACAAATAATTTTTGTTTATAATCTTATTAAAAATTAGATTCACCAACCTTCAATTATTAAAAAGTGTGCATAAGTTTGCTCCAAAGTAGACTATTTATTTATATCATCAATGAATCACAAGAAATAATTTGATATTTTATAAACTAATTTTATGTGGTCAAAACCCACGATTAGTAGGTCCCATAGTGATTTTAACCAATAAGACCTACTATTTTGTGAGAGGAGCGGGTAAAAAATTATTGTATATGAAGTATTGTTATATAATTACTCGTTTCTCCTGTCATTGAAAAAAAAGACACTTATTAAAAGTTTTGTAACTCAACTAATTAGCAAAATTGAATGGATATTGTAGGGACCGGATTTGAGCACTACCTCTATGGGGTGAATGGACGCAAGCCCAACTAGTCCAATACAATAAATTTGTAGAGAGTGGGTCAAAGAGCTAGGCTTTAGCGCATGGACAACAGTTAATATGGTGTTTATGACAATCAAACAGAGATGAACTGAGTTTATTAAAGAAAAGTTATTCTCGGTACAATCCAAGGAACTTTGTTATAGGGCACATTGAACGATTCTTGTAGGGGCTGGGCTTTTCCCATGCGATGCGGGGGTTCAGGATTTTCACCTCACCAAGAGCTGACCTTGTAGTGTAAGGCTTGACACCCTAGTCCCACATCGGCAAGGAAAGCGCCCCTGGGATAAGATGGACTCAAGTCCAGCTAGCCCAGTACAATGAATTTGTAGAGTACAGGTTTAAGAACTAGGCCCTGGTAAAGATTGCAACAGCTAAACAGGGTGGGGGGAGGGTTAGACGACAAGAACATAAGCTGAAGAATAAGATATGGTTCCTCGGCCCTCTTCTTAGGGGCTGGAAGTTCTTATTGCTTCTTCAATGTTTGGTTACAGGGGTCATGTGAATGCTGCAGTATCTTCTGCCTCTCTCCTTTTTTTTTTTCTTTTTTTCTGGAGGACTTCTTACATTATATATCTCTTTTCAGTTAATCCTAGCCCTACATTTGTCAACCGGGCAAGTCACTACCTGAGTGCTTGTCTCATCAACCGTTTCTCTATCCTTCTGTGAGTTGCGGCTGCCAAGATTGCAGCATTCAGAGGTCATTTTCTCATTAATGCGGCCAGAGCGCCAGCAGCGGGTATTTAATATGGATATGACAGTTTGTCTTGGATTTGCTCTTCCACCGTCCTTCCATGATCGGCACATTATACTTGTTCTTTCTCCTGGGGTGCTCTGGGAGGCTGCCTGTGATGGGACGTTGACTCTCCCTCCTCTAATTGGGGTTAGCCGAGGACATGGTTGCCCTCGGCGGTCATCATGGGCGATTTGGACCTTCTCATGTTGTCCTCGGAAGTTTTCTTCCTCCTTGACATGGGCCTTGAGCTTGGTACGAAGTGTGACAGGGTTACCTAATTCTTGGGCCCCACAGATATATCATAAAAGAATAAAATATTATGTGCATTTTTATGTATTTGTGCCTGCATGCTTGTGTGTGGAAGTTTATAAGAGTGAAATATATATATATAATTTGAGTGGTATTTATTTCTATTTTGTTAAAGAAATGGGCATTATGTTCTTTGCACTTCTGAAACAAAAGCAAATAATATAGGAATTGGAATTCCGTGAGAAAGACATAATTCACAGAATGAAACAAAAATAAAATCAATTTTGACAGATTTTTTTTTTTTATATATAGAATTTCTTATAGTCTTAATAATTATGTGATTTTTTTTATTTGAACTAAAACGATAGTAAACTTTATTTATACAAAATCACGCTATACAAATGGAGAAGAGAAAAAAGTGGCATTCTTCTAACCAAACAACAGTATCCTATTTCTCTTTTGCAGCTCTAGCCAAAGCTAGAGCAGCACGACTACATCGTAAAAGTATGTTAAAAAAATCAAAACTATCTCTAATAAGTGTAATGTCTTCAAGGATCGGGGCAATCTTAAGAGAGCAAGGTGTATCAGAATTCAATAGATCAACGAGTTCAGCAAATTACTTTCCACAATGACTTTAAGAAAAACAAGCGTTTTGACATAATTGTGAAGCAATCCTCATCACTGGAGTGGCTGAATAGAAGGCATTCAAATTCTTAACTACCCGTACAAATGAGGCAACTAACACATTACCTCTGTTGTTACGTATGAAAAAACCAAACCCCACCTCCCAAACCAATTTTTGGGATTGCAAAACCTTTTGTCAAAACCAATTTCCTCTTTAATCTAGCGAAAACCATCCTTATTAAGCCGAGTTTCCAACCAAAAAAAGAGAATTTCTGGGACCTTCTTTAATAGCTAAACAACAAAGTTGTTGTATTGCATCTAGGATTCCAAGCCCTCAGCAGTTAAGGCTTAAAATCTTCATGTTGGAGGAGGGGGGTCAAAGTAATCCCACCAATAGAATGAGAGAGACACAAACTATATTTATCAACTCACCTTACATCCCATTTTTTATTTTTACATACAACCCAATAAAAAAATATAAATTACCTAATAAAATAATAAAAAAAAGTACTCTCCTTCCACTATCTTTTTTTGTTCACACACAACCATAAGATTAAAATTTTTTTTTTCTTTACATAACCCAACCACCTCCCCCCCCCCCCCCCCCCCCTCCTTAGTTGCTAAAATAGCCACTGACCATCTAAAAAATAGCTACGTCCAGAGATGCATACCTAAATTTTTTACAACCAATGAATAGTAAGAACTTACTATTCATGAGTTTGTAAATTAAAATAATATATTTCATTCAATTTCTCTCTTTCTCTCTCTCTCTCTCTCTCGATAATTATTTGATGGGGTAATTTATATTATTTTAATAGATTGCATGTAAAAATAAAAACTGAAATGTTGAGTGAATTGTAAAATAAGATGATAAAATAAATAAAATGATATTTGAAAATGTAAAATAAAGCTTTTTTACATAATCCGAATGGAGTGGGTTTATAACATCTTAGGTTGTAAAATAGCAACTGGGAGGTGTTTACACCCCTAATGCTAGTGGTCAAGTAATGCTTGCTTGGTATGAGCCAATTGATGGTCAATACTGAATTGGTTCTTATATGTGGATGTTGGTAGTCTGCCTTTCCCTTGATTATTGTTATGAACCCTAGTTGGAGTTATTTTATGAATCTAACATTTAGAGACTTACCTCTTCTTCTTCTTCTGGGGGATGCTTCAAATGTGGAATTATGAACTATTCCTTCAATATTTTTCTATTGAGAATGGTATATAGAGCCGACTTTTGTAGTTGTACAGTACTACGTCCCTATATTCTATAGGTTTTTTTTTTTTTTTTTTTGGGTAGGCACAGTCTTGCCAATCAATGATTTTGTCATTTCAGATTATACTTTTTCCTTATGTTCTCTCAAGACAGTGCCTTTGTGATTGGAATTATAACTTGTTCATATAAATATCATATATTGCCATGTAATGAGTTTGTAAAATTAAAGATTGGGAGTTAGAATACAAGCCACTCACTCTCAATTTAGTATTTAATAAATTGAAACTTGCGTATTTATTTATCAAACCCTAACAATATCCAAATAAATGAAATGGTTAAAAGAAATCTTACAATTTATTTATCATTTTTAATATTAGAATACACCAACACTGAACAAAATAAAAGAAAAAGAGAGTTAAATGTAGGATGGATAATTGAGCAATGTGGTAAACTACTTTGTTTACTTACTATCAAACTCCAGTGAGATTCTAAATGTAATAAATATATATATATATATATATAGTATTTATATTGATTGATTAATTAAAGAAGGGTTTTGCCCGAGACAACACAACAGTAACGCAAAAGGCTTCAAATTCAGTTTTTACGGAAAACAAAAACACAAGTTACTGAATTAGCTACTAGCACTTGTAACCAAAAAAAGAAAAAAAGAAAAAGAAATAGATAAACACCTAGAGTTTGGTGAACTTTACAGTTTACACTAACAAAAAACCAAGTCACAGACTTCCTAGTTCTCCTACTGCGAGAGCTTTCCCACTTCCATCACAACCCAATGTGAAATTTTAGAAGAACATACCAAAACTCGAACTGAATAATTTCCTCCCTCCATAATATACACATACTTTACCTAATCACAAACCCAACAGCTTCCCTGTTTCAAGAACGGAATGAACAAAACAGTCAGCGTTCAAGTAGCTTTTAGAATTAAACAAAGCTCAGATCTCAGACACAGTAACAAACCCAGAAGAATGTTTTGAACCAAAGGTCATATACCATATAATAATAACCTAATGACTGACACTATTCACCATGAAATTCACATCATACTCGTTTACAATTGCTACAACATCATTGCAAGCTTTGGGAGCATAACAAACAGCATAATCATCCATCAAAGGAGGAAAAACTTTGAGTAAACCTCAATTGCCAATTCATTTACAATTGACAAATCTTCTCTTCAAGGGAAGATCTGAATTTTAGTTTTCAAGCCAGTGCAAACTTAATAGAACTATATTTTGTATAACAGAGGCAGAGCTGAATATGTGGTTGGAGGGTGCACCATGGTCCCCTTAAAATTTACATACATACATACATGCATATATATATATATATATATATATATTCTTTGATTTGGTCATAATTTTTTTTTTTTTTTTTTAAGTATAAAGACAAACACCCAAATATTCAAATGCTTCTTATAAGCCATAAGATGAACCAGGACTGCGGATAGAAGCCAATACCGGAAAGCCTTTTGAAGTTCCTCATTCTTGGGATCCAGCTCTAATGCCTTATTAAACGAATATGCAGATTTCACAAAATCCTGCAACATTGTAAAATGACACTCATCATCAGATAATGAAATATCAATTTTGAGTAGGATAAACTTGGAACTAACAAAAAAGAAAGTATTCACATACTTTTAATAACCTGTATGCTACACCTTCCCTGTAGTATGCCTTTGGCCAGTCCGGCCTTAATGCAATACAAGCCTCAGCATCAGATAAAGCACGACTTCCTTCATTCATGTGAGCCCAACACAAACTTCGGTTCGATAACACAGTAGCGTCAGAGGGGTCTGCATTTATTGCCTACAATTTTCCAAGAGATCAATTGGAAATCTTTTTATTTTATTGTTTCCCTTTAAATTAAGTACAGGTCTCTGCTCACCTCTGTATACCAACAAATCGCACCAAGATAATCCTTTCTCTTAAAAGCATCTTCCCCCTTGGATTTTAAGGTCAAAAAGTTCTCCTTTAACTTTCGGCTCATCTGCAAGAAATCAAGTGAAAGTCAAGAAAAAAAAGTTGGACATAAAAGTTTAATATAGGAGTCAAGCAATGCACATGATAATTTTAAGTTTGATTGCCTAAGGCCAATTAGACTTTACCCTCATAATAGCCTATTCAACCAAATATTTTCATACAGATCATTGTAATAATCACATTACACCCAAAAAAAATAAGACGACATAAATAACTACAGGGAAGGCATCCAAATGAGAATTCTACAAAGTGTGTTTTTTATCTAATCATACAAGATTTTGTACATCCTATAGCTGTAAGGTCAAAATAATGGAGAGCAACCATAGGTTTAAGAACTCTTGGTTGCCTACAGTATGTTTTCATCTAATCCTACAAGATTTCCCTCAAAATCTCATGATCTTAATGGTGGATTACATTTAATTACCTGTTGTGTAGCTTCTTCAGAGTGAATATACTTCATTATTCCAACAGTACTCCAGTCTAGAATAGCTGGAATACGAGAGGTAACTGGAAAGAGAATCACAACACCCTGATAATAACATTGCAATGCTGCAATTTCTATTGGTGTCAATCCATACTGTAACAAAAGATAGAATCTTCAGTATGACTCCAAAAATAATACGTGTACATCATAAATGACACAGAACAAAAACGAAACAATGCAACAACAAAATTGAATTACAGAAAATAAAGGCCAGCACCTAAACTTGCTTGAGTCAGCACCAAGCAAAAGAGAACCTCTAATGGTCCTCACTTAGAATTTACTAGAGCTAGCGAGGGAGCACAAGGCACTTCATTTAGGGTGCCCTACCCGTGTTGTACCCATGTTATAACAGTGTTGTACCGGCAGTTTTACGTTATAATTTTTCAGAAATTGCCCGTATCACCATGTCGTACCCATACCTGTGTCCGTGCTTGTGCTTCTTAGCACCAAACCAATGAGAGAATTTCAAGAGAAATTTTATTCATAATCAAAATAATCCTTATCCATAACCGTACGAGTACATTATTGCGCTTATATAGACTACCAAACCTAACTAACATAGGAAAATTTTAATTCTAATTGACTTAAGAAACTTAATTCTAAATGACTCGGGAAATCCCAATTTTGTATTTAAAAAAGTACTTGACTTTAGAAAATTAAATAACAATACTAATAAACCTAATTAAACTACTAAGACATACAATAAAAATACAATTGACATCCAAAATTAAAATATATCTTCTTGCTATTGCCACATCTTTCTTCCTTAGTTGGTAGAAACTTGACCTTGAGTATGAAAGTGTTGAAGGATCAAATTTTAAACGCATAACACTTACTTCAGTTTAGGAATCACCTTTGGGAGCTAGGTTTATGAGAACTAGGTTGTTCAAGTGACAGCAGCAGCTAGAGTTTGTGTTGGCTAAGTGGTTTGATGGTTGTGGTTTGAATTTGAGTTAGAAGCTTGGCTGTAATGGCTTTCTAATGGGTAGAAATACACGAAAATTAAAGAACAGAAAATAAAGGATAAATAGCCTAGGCGTCAACACCTAGCGTGCTTGGAGTCAACATCAAGCAAAAGAAAACCTCTAGGAGTCAAGCAGACCATTGGGACAATTTCAAGAGAAATTTTGTTCATTAACAAAATAATCCATCTCTGTAGGAATAAGTTTGTTATGAGTTTAAACTAGAGGCAAAACAGTAATATCATTGTACTCCTTTATATATAAATAATATTTATGTGTATCAAACACTTTCACCTTTAACAACAATGTTATTGTGCTTATGTGGACTAATAAACCCTAATTCCAACTTACACAAAAAAACCATAATTCCAACTTACTTAGGAAACCCAATTCTAAATGACTTCGAGAATCCCAATTATTGAAATACAAAAATACTCCACTTAAATTAAATAACAATTCCAAAAAACCTAATTAAACTACTAAAACCTAAAATAAAATACAATTGACCAATCACCCAGCTCTTGAAGGCAAGAAGGTAACTCCTCATGCACAAAGTGCTTGGGAGTTCATGGGAAAGGGGTCTCGTGTATATATCCGTGACAAAAGCTACCAATATGAATCTCCCCTTCCCCCTCCCTTCAGGTCCAAGAACTTGCTTATCAAATATAAATAATGTGATAAAAACTACATGTGCATCCCTTGTTCTGTCCATGTATTTCACTCCAAGCATGCATCTATTACAGATTTTAGACACAAATAAAGTTAAAAATGAAGTACTCACAAAACTGGTAACATTGGGATCAGCTCCAGCATTCAATAAGCATTTGATAATTTCTGTTAACCCTTCGGAAGCAGCACTTTCTAGAGGTGTCACTCCATGCTTTCTTATGTTTGGATCAGCTCCTGCCTAATGAAATTGCACAAATGCTCTAAAACTTAAAATTTATGTGATCAATTACTCATAACTATCAGAATATAAGTGCTAGCATATACAAACAGGTTGTCATAATATAATTCAACAACAAATAAATCTATCAAATAATGAGACTTCATAATTTAGTCTCAGAGATACCATCATTACAAAAGGGAAACAACCACCATAGATCCCTTTTTGTAAACAAAAATAACATAACTGGAGTTTATTTTGAAAAACTTTTTAAAATAATATAACCAAGAGCTTTAACAAAGCATAAGGAGCTTTAAAGTCAACTAATAATCACACACTCATTGGCTGGTGAGACCCAGCATTCTTGTGTGGAAGCATGAAAGCTAAGCATTTGACACAAAAAATAATTATGTTGAGAAGTCAATATGAGCCTTCTCATCTTTCTGAAATATTGATAACATATAATAATTCCAATTTTGGAGCAGACATTGCTATCGATTATTTTGCTGTTTAATTAATCACATTTTTTCCAGAGAAGATTTACTTCAACAAGAGCTATTACATATAAAAAGATGTCATGAATCACATAATTTTTAATGAAAACTAGAAGACTGAAGAAACCTTATGACAGTGAGCTAAACAACCTCCTTTGCGTGGTCGTTGCTAGAGAAACTCTAAGATTATAGTGACATGCATCACACATTCATGTTAACTTCTGTGACAATGAGCAAAACTAGCGACAAAATATACATGCTATGGTATAACAAGTTTTTTTTTTTTTTTTAAAAAGGTACCTGAAGCAAAAGTTCAACACACTCAATTGAATTTGCATGGATAGCCATCACCAAAGGAGGTACATGATCATGGAAAATTACATTTGGCTGCAAAAGAGTAATCAAAAAACAATTAATTCCAAAAGTCATCAGACCAATATGTGAATTTAGTAGGTTTTTCTCTCCTAATATGAAATCTTCCACTTGACATAATTTTTATTTTATCAAAAGGATATACATATAGTAACTGACTATCTGTGATTACAACAAGCCAATTGTCAAAGCCATAGTAATTAAACTAGAAAAAAAAATGTCAACTAATACATAAAAGTTTATGTTGAAACCTCAAAAAATATAAATCAAGGTAGAGTACACTGTGATTAAAACAAGCTAATTGTCAAAGCCATAGTACTTAAACCAAAAGAAAGAAAAATGACAGAACTAGTGCACAGAAGCTTATATCAAAACCTTGAAAAAGCATAAATCAAGGTAAAGGTTATAATTAATAGTTCTTCCAAATTAAAAAAACAAACTTGCTCACGTCGGCATGGTTTTCTAACAAAATTCTGACAGAATCCTTCTTGCCATGAGCTGCCGCATTATGTAATGGTGTGCCATGATTAGAAATCGCGTCCACATTGGCACCTTTTGAAATCAGAAGACGTAAAATTCTCTTAATCCCTGCAACCATGTAACTATATAAGTGATAATAAAGCATAAATAAACCAAAAGCTATATATAGAAACAAGGAGAATAGTCAGAATACAATCAATGAGATTTCATATTAGGCCGAATGATAAATAGTGACAAGAATTACCCTATGCACCATCTCTCTGATTATAGCTTAATCTGAAAAATAAAGTTCCTCCTTCTCCCTCACATGCTTTTAATACTCTCTACTGACCATCCTGCATCTTTATTAATCCATCTATTCAATCTATTTATCTTCCCATTATTTATTTATTACTTTGAATTTTTTCCTCACCACCATTAATATTGCAGTCTGGTTTCCATCACCAGAGGAAACCATTTCATTAAATTTGTAGATACTTGTTATGCAACATAGTACTTGATTTGTTGAAGGTATTATTCTTATTTCATAATTTAGGCAGCACCTTGTAATTATTTATCATTGAAGAAGCTCCACAAAAAGTAATTTATAATGAGGCAGTTGAAATTTTGAAAATTCCCTTAACATGTTAATTATTCATGTAGCATTAGAATTTTTTTTTTCTTTTTTGACAATTCAATATTTACAATGGGGAGGGGGGATTTGAACCCTTGATGTCTTTGTTAGAAACACAAGGTGCCAATTGAACTACTAGGTTCTTGGCCATTAGAAAGAAATTTTAAATGATAATAAGCAATTTCTGCATCAGAGATCCCATCAAATGAACAAATCAAAACACTTATATTGACAATTTAAGGGAGCAAAAAAAAACTGCACTTGGCAACCATAATGGCAGAGCCACAATAACTACAATTGCTTATATATATTGACAGGGAAGTTCTAGGTCCCCAGGGAAGTTCTAGGTCCCCAGGAAAATCAGTAACCAAATGCAAATGCAAATGCATTAAATAGAAAGATAATAAAGCATATCCACTTTCTAGTTAAACTTTTGTCCCAAACCTATAATCCTTCCAGCAATGTTATTTTATGTAAACTAATAGTTTTTGAATTCTTTTTTTTTATACTCATGCAAATTAACAAGTGAATACACTAAAGAGTTGTGGATATAAATTTTTTTTTATTGGTAAGTTACACACACACCCCAGTGCATTGTGAATCCATGATTGCAACCTCCACCCATTCTTACGGGATAAATGTCATTTGAGCTAAAGCTCATTACATCTGATCAACATTCAACAAGCATCCAAATTAATTTTTCTATTATAGCCAAGCAAAACAGAAATGTATAAATTCTAATACTCATTAGCTGAATGACATCTGGATCCAAAACTGAATAAGGGAAATTTTATTGAGGGTGAAGGAGACCAGTTTTCCTTTTTGCAAAGAGATATGGCTAACCTGTACATGCAGCATAATGCAGAGAAGTCTCCCCATTTTCATTTGCTGCATTAGGATCCGCACCGTTTTCAAGAAGATAAGCAGCAGTGTGATAATAGTGTCCTAGAATTGCATAGTGTAAAGGAGTTTGACCTGTAAAGAGCCCATTGCCATAATGCATCTTTCACTATACCATCCACAGCATATTTACGTGAGAAAAAAATGCCAAGCTCCGCATTACTTATCAACAGAGTTAAATGAAAGGTCTCAGGAATTTTAGCAATAATTGCAACCAACAATGAACACAGCAATCTGATGCATCACAAGAAAGGTGAACATTGTTAATAATTTAAGGTGTATTTGAGCAATCCAGCTGTGTTTCCCACACACACCATTTATAAGCTTTAAAAAGCCTGTACATAAAACAACGAACAGCTAATGACATATCATTTAAACTAAAACTGACAAAGCAAAATTACCTTAATTAATTACAGGCCTTGGGGGTAATAAAACACCCCATTTTCATAAGACAAACAAAATTAATCAAAATTTTAAGATTAAAATTTATGAAACTTCAGAAACTATAAACCACATTCAAACAAATTACTACTATTTCCTGAATATAGCTTACCATGCACCATATAATACATTCTGCCACCAAATGAGTTAATAAGAATCACATTGTAAATATAATACGCCTAAAGCAAGTACATTGTCTAAGATGAAAGTACACACCTTGACAAAACCTACCTTAACACATTTGAGTCACTATGTAGAAATGTGCTTAGTTCTGCAACTACAACGAGGTTCTTATGAAATGTTGCAAAATTTCACAACTTATGACATAATCCTATAGTCTATGTATCACACAAATCAAACTATTTATATGGAATTTTTTTAGTTTTAGTCACAAAAACCATCTGTATGCAAGTAATAAACAGACTCTTAGGTATCAAGATACTACGATTCAACCATTAATGAAAGCATGTAGTAAGAACAAAATCACAGTGCAAGAGCAGAATGTTGGGGCAGATAATATGACCTTAAACCAAACCAAAAGGTAGCGGAACCCTAAATACATATAGACCAATCATTTAGGCACTCCCCCAACTTTATGTACCCCTAGGCAGACTAAGGGGCTTGCACCAAATACCAATTGAATTAAAGTAAGGACTACACGAAACCTGTTGTTCACAAACTTGTATTCCTTTTTCATCTTAAATCACCTCAATATCTAAGTAATTAAGATCCCATTATGTGTGTGTGTTCTTTCATCCTGAAAAACCTTTCATAGCTTTAAAAACTCCAATGATCTCTTTGTTTGTATTGCATTCAAATAAATTAGCAGAATAAGGGCAGTGATAATAGAATAGTAATACCCCGCCCATCTTTCATATTGACATCATCAACTTTGACTTGCTCCATAAAATACTTGGACACATGGGTCTTTCCTGTAGCAGCTGCATAATGGAAAAGGGTTCGACCCTCCGAATCCGGAATACACACTGCCATTTTGAGCAACCCTTTATCCAACCCTGCTAGAACATGCCAAGGAAATGAAGCAAGATTGCAAGAACATAATACTAAATGGAACTGTAAAAGAACAAGTCTTTAAGAAATGAAGCTTGGAAAGCAACAAAAAGATTGTTAAACTGTAAAAAGGAAGTAATAAGTGTGTTTAGAGTGAGAATTGAAAGAAAAGAAACATGGAAAGTAATACTGCAGAGAGAGAGAGAGAGAGAGAGAGAGAGAGAGATTATTATTATTATTATTATACTCTTGAGGGGTACGAGATTTCCAGAGTTGGCGGCATAAACAACAGCATTAATCACAGGAACAAGTTCAGGATGGCCTGGAACTGCATAACAAATCATTATACATATAAACACACCAACATATATAAGATAACATAACATAACATAACATAACATAACTACTACATTGTTTCATAGCATAAGTACACATAAATAATAATAATAATAGATAAAAAAAAATGAATAAACTGCAGAATCCAGATTTATATAAAAGATACAGTAAAAAATAAATACATTAGTTAAGTGAGAGAGAGAGAGAGAGAGAGAGAGAGAGGAAATCAAACGGTGAGAGAATGTAAACATAACTAAACATGTGACATAAAAACAGTAAAATACATAGATTAGGGATTACACATATAAAAATAAAATGAAAAATGAAAAATAAAAAGTGGAAGAGAGACAATGGAACGCCATTGGAGGAGGAGAAGAGAGAGATGCAATCCAAGGCAAGCGAAGGAGGGAGACAGAGATTGAGTTTGTTTTTATTTATTAAAATTGATATGATTTTTGAAATGAAATGACAGTACAAAACGATGAGCAGCGCGCCAAAGAAGTACAGAAAGTGAAAAGGCCTGTTAGTGTTAGTGTTGGTAGTGGTACGGACTTAATACCAAGTCTCTTCATCTTCAATTTCGGATTTGATTTGCCAGTTGGCAGCTGCCACCTATTCCTATTTTTAGGCCTGCCTGCCTTCTCGCCTTCCCACTCTCCCCTCCATGGATCCGGATCCTCTCCATTTCCCTTTGAAATGGAGAGGGTCCAGTTCACGGTAGGGATTTGTTTGAAAATTATCAACGCTCCAAAACGTTCCACATCAATTAAAATGTAAACCCCACACTTAACCCCAGTTAAACACTAGGATTTGTTTAACTCAACCGGTTGAGTTTCTCTCTCACCAAACCCTGGAGTTTCTGGAGTTTCTCTCTCACCAAACCATTTGAATATTTCAAACTCTCTTTCTCAGATGCCCACCCTTCTCAAAAAAAAAAAAAAAAAAAACTCTCTTTCTCCGAAACCAAAAGAGAAGCGGTCCTGGTCCTCCTCGATTGAAGATTGTGAATGCGAGGAGAGAAAGTGGCGGTGGTGGTGGTGGTGGTGGAGCCGAGGTCGACACTGCTGTGGCGTCTCTCTTTTCTCTCTATCATATCAGGACCAGATCGGCTCACATCCGGTTGATGGAGGCTCAGGAGTTTGGAGAGATGATGGAGCACGTCGACGAGGTCAATTTCGCTCTCGATGGCCAAATTTAAAGGCTGTTTGTTTTTAAGCCCATTTGGTTACAAAAAGTTACATGGCTCAATCTCCATGGCTACTGCTAGCAGCCACCGTGTTCCACTCCACCAATTTCGGCCGTGGTTCCGGTAAAGTTCGTCTGTCTCTCTCTTTGATTTTTCCTTCTTTTAATTTTCTCAACCAAAAAAAAAAAAAAGATTTTTTAATTTTTAGTATTGTATTAGGATTTCGTTTTCTTTTGATAAATGTTCCTTTTGCAAAAGTCACTTAATTGCATGTGAATCAAATGGGTATGTTGGGGGAAATTCGGTGTCTGAACTTTTTTGGCTGGGGTTTTATCAAAATGTTTAGTTAGTTTAAACATTTTGGTTGGCTGCTGAGAAAATGCTGGTAAAGGGGAAATTTAGGCACTCAGTTTAAAGTTTTATGTTTATATACTCAATTTTAAGGAATGCCTTTTGATTGCAAGGGGTCAGGGTTGTTGAGAAGGGTCAGGATTAATGCAAGCAAGTGTATGACTTAAAGTAATGTTTTAAAGTAAACAAATCTCAATGAAACTCTTCCCCTAACATTATCATATGTTGCTGTTATTAAGTTAGCCCCTCTTTGGACCAAACTTTCTCTTATTCAATATCATGAAATTCCATAGTTCTTGCGTATGAATAGGAAAACTGAGAATGTGAGGGCTTTACAACTATTAGGAGTTTTGAGTTGTTTTAAAATTTTCATTTATCTGTTGATTTGATGGTGGCTGATTTCAGATTTCACATTTTGTATTTCTGTGCACGTGATACATTGAAAGTGATTTCCTGCCAACTAGAAGAATCATAATCATGTTCTATTTTTTAATCATAATCATACATTGAAAGATATGACCGAAACCCCCATTTTGTTTCAGTTTTTATTAGTGACTAGGTTTCCTTTTGCATAAAACAATGGAGGTTTTTGGGTACAGCCAAATGTGCTGTGATTGAAGAGAAAGTGGCCTGCTTGTAGTTGTTGTGTGTTGTTGTCTTTGACATCAATAAAGTAATTGTGTTGCTTGGTCTATGCTAAAAATATCATTATGAAATTTCTCTTTTTGTCCTAATTTTTCTTAGGTACCCGTTATTTTCCTAAATTGCAGATGGGTATTTTGTGTGTTGTAGTTCATTTTAAAGGTATAAACTGTGGCTCTTGATAGGCTAACTTGAGGGGAAAATTTTTGCTTGCTTGAATTGTTACCAATCATACTTAACAAGTTTAGCCCAAATTTTAAGTAGTCAATTTAGATTTTTATATGTTAAGGCCTCCCTCAAATATTTTGGGTTTTTGGTTCAAAAGAATGTTTGAAAATTTGGTGATGTGTTTTTTCTTTTAATAAATCTTCAAATATTTCTAGATGAACTTTAATTCTTGGGCATTTCAATGTTATACAGATATGTTACTGATTTATGAACTCTAATTCTAATTGGGCATTTCTAAGTTATACAAATATGGTACTGATCTATACAATAAAGCATAATGCACATTTAAATTTAGGCACAATTGAGCTTATGAACAAGAGTTTGTTTTATGAATTTTTCCCAATTTATTGTGGCCAAAGCTCAGATGGATTAATAGTTATATGTCTCTTGTTTTCTTGTTAACAGGATAAAATGTTTTGAAGCATTCCATGATCTAAGACACATTCAGAAAAGAGCATAGCAGCTAAGACACATTACATGACAGTGCTACATAAAGAAAAGCTTGACATTAAAATTGCTAAGAATATGAAGTGTTGGTACTCTGCTAGGAAAATAGTAGCTCTATCAAAGATGGCCTTTGGTTGTAACTTGTAACTGAATTTTTTCGAAGTATGTGATGTCTGAAGAAAGAAGTGCACTGCTGAAAGGGAGAAGATCATGTGGAAGACTTGGCATTGTGGATAGCTATTGCCGTGGGTGGATAGCTATTGCATTTGAAATTCATATTTGGATTACCAAGGAGTTGCTGTTGCATTCATATTTGAATTATGTTATTTAGATAAAGTTATACTTGATTTGGTACTTGTATTTGAGTTTCTAAGAAGTTGAGTCCCTGAATTATGTTAATTAGATAAAGTTATACTTGATTTGGTACTTGTATTTGAGTTTCTTGAGTCCCTTTAGGATTATCTGTTAGTATTTTGAACATTCATAGGAAAAAAAATGAAGAATTTAGTCTGTAGTTGATGTCACTGGTAATACCAATTAGAAAATAATAAATGTTGTTATTGTTGAAATAAGGGTTGTCACTGGTAATACCAAATAGAAAATCTTGTTATTGTCTCTCTCTGATTTTTAGGACTAAGCTCTTTTGTTGTTAATGTTGTTGTATGTAGTTTTTCACTATATATTATTTGGCAGTTTTTTAAAGACCAATTGGACAAGCACAATGCCGAGTTGGACAGGTTATAGAGTGTGGTTTTTGAGCAATAAGCTTGTAGTAATTCTTCCAATTGGTGGCTAACTTTTCTTGGTGCATCATGCTCCTGGCACTTCTGATGGCATTTTTTAAAAGATCTTGTTGCCTGTGTAGCTTGTAAATGTGAATTAGAAACATTTCTTGAATCCCTAACAACTTTAAACTCGAAGTGTTGCAAGCTGTAGCGTTCTATGCAGCGCAATGTATGTGATTTGCCTTTAATGAGCAAAAAAGTGAACGGTCATCTTTAAAGACTGATTTTCCTAACATTCTTCATTAAACATTGGCCAATTGACAATTTCAATTGGCACCTCTTGGAGTTTCCATTGCCTCCTTTCTCCTTTGTATATATTGAAAAAAAACAATCAACAACAAAATTTGCCAATCCAGTTCTATTTTAGTATACCAGTGCAGAATGAAATGATCATGACCATGTCAACAGTACCGTAAGCAGACCTGACTGGTAAATTGCACTGCTGTGCAACCCAAGGGGCAATAATTTTGAGATCTCTTGAGGCACAATTTTGGCTTTATAAGTTTGTGGAATACGCGGAAGGCAATAAAGGATAAGCCTTGCAGTTTGCCACCATTTCTTCACGCCAGTACAGATTTTATGGTTAAAAGCAAACAGTTGCGATGTCACTAAATTTCAAGGCCCTTGAGAGGCACAACAGAAATGAAACTTAAAGGGGGTTGATAACTCAAAAAGGAGTCAGATAAGCTACTTAATTCTTTTTCAAAGGGGTAGAACAACAATGAAAAGATTACAATTACAATGATACACGATCACTTCTAAAGGCTACTTTTGAAAAATGAGAATGTAACAAAGATAACTAGCAAATGAGAAGATATCACATCTAATTCAATAGGTAATATCCTAGTTGAAAATGCATTTCAGCCTTCCCCCATGTGGATAGAAAAGGTAAAACCTAATTTGTCTATTTCTATGCATATGTGATCAACATTGGATTCTGTTGGGTTATCTTGAAACCTTGGAGTGCCTGCATCGCAGCTGTTGATTGCATCTCATCTATATACTCCACAAAGGCAATTCCTGGCTTTGTTTCCACCATTCTAACTTCCTTAAAACCATGATATTGGTGGAAGAGCATTTGCAGCATCATAGGAGTTGTCTCATGGGGAAGATTCTGCACAAACAGTATGTTGTTTGGTGGAGCAGGTGCCTCTGGTACCAAAGACTTTACACCACCCGGATAGGGTATTTGAGAGAGCTGCACCATTTTTGAGAGAGAGTGAGAGAGAGCAACATGATAAGGATTGAATTATAAAATATAAAGTATTGACACACCTATATGAAAGCATATAGAGCACAAGGGATTAAGAAAAATGACTAAAACATGAAACCACATTTCAAATGAACTTAGAAGTGGTCCCAAAAAAGAAAGCATGCTTACTGGAGGCGCAACTCCATAAGCTCTAGCATAAGCAGGATTCAGACCCAATCCAGCTTGAGCATCATGTTGTTCTTTTTTCTTCTTTCCTGCAACAATAAGGAAACATGTAAATCTCAGTAAAACAAAAAACAAGTTATAAGAAAACAAGGTGTAGGCCATACATTTGCTACTCTAGCTAAAAGAAACAAACAAGGAGTGTCCAGTACTTCTTATATTCTTCCAAGATAAGCATCCAATACTAAAAATTTTATTTTAAAAATAAAAATTTTAATGTTCTGAACATGTGGAATAACTTCTTGCATCGTCCTGAACATGTAACATTAGGACATGACCTTCAGTTTAAAGGAACATAATTACAAGTTAAAGCATGGGAAAGGTTAAAACATATGTTCTGACCAATGTACAAAGAAGGGATGCTTGTCTGATTAATATAAGTTATTATGTTAAGCATTGTATCAATGTCCTAGTTCATTCTACTTATGGAATTTTCACATCAAAATATCTATATCGTACTGAATCCAAATCCTGAATCCACATCAATACTTCATAGTCAACACTTGATTTACCCTTAGAACCATGACAAAAACTTCAAAAAACTGCCAAATAATATATAGTGAAAAACTACATACAACAACAATAACAACAAAAGAGCTTAGTCCTAAAAATCAGAGAGAGCTTAGTCCTGAAATCAGCCACCATCAAATCAACAGATAAATGAAAATTTTAAAACAACTCAAAACTCCTGATAGTTGTAAAGCCCTCACATTCTCAGTTTTCCTATTCATACGCAAGAACTATGGAATTTCATGATATTGAATAAGAGAAAGTTTGGTCCAAAGAGGGGCTAACTTAATAACAGCAACATATGATAATGTTAGGGGAAGAGTTTCATTGAGATTTGTTTACTTTAAAACATTACTTTAAGTCATACACTTGCTTGCATTAATCCTGACCCTTCTCAACAACCCTGACCCCTTGCAATCAAAAGGCATTCCTTAAAATTGAGTATATAAATATAAAACTTTAAACTGAGTGCCTAAATTTCCCCTTTACCAGCATTTTCTCAGCAGCCAATCAAAATTTTTAAACTAACTAAACATTTTGATAAAACCCCAGCCAAAAAAGTTCAAACACGGAATTTCCCCCAACATACCCATTTGATTCACATGCAATTAAGTGACTTTTGCAAAAGGAACATTTATCAAAAGAAAACGAAATCCTAATACAATACTAAAAATTAAAAAATCTTTTTTTTTTTTTTTTTGGTTGAGAAAATTAAAAGAAGGAAAAATCAAAGAGAGAGACAGACGAACTTTACCAGAACCACGGCCGGAATTGGTGAGTGGAACACGGTGGCATCAACTTCTCTCTTTCCCGATTTTCTCCAAACCCAAACCCTAACCTTCTCTGATTTGGGTCTGAACCAAATCGGCAAGACTGGCTCACCGCAACCACCACCTCCGATGGTGGCTTCTTTTCTCCTTCGACCAAAATCTCTTTCTCTGTCTCTCAATCTCATTTCCCTCCATAGATCAAACCTGAAAGATCATCAACTTCTCTCTTTCCCGATTTTCTCCAAACCCAAACCCTAACCTTCTCTGATTTGGGTCTGAAAAGCAACCCTTACTCTCTCTCTGATCTGGGTCTAAAAAGGATGCGTGTATGGGTGTCGGGATCTCTGGTTTTTGCTAAGGTTTTTTCTTTGTTTTTGCTGATGGGTTTGAGTTGAGAATGCTAGAACTTGAGGTTGAGAGAGTTTGAACTTTGAAATTTGAGAGAGAGAGTTGGAACGGCTGGTGAGAGAACAGGTTTATTTTTTTGTCCGGTTGAGTTAAACAAATCCTCAGGTTTAAGAGTGTAACCCTGAGTTAAATGTGGTGTCAACTTTTTAAATGACGTGTCTAATTTTTGGCCCTTGATCATTTTAGACGAAATCCTCACCGTGAACTGGACCCTCTCCATTTCAAAGGGAAATGGAGAGGATCCGGATCCCCCATCCATATGCGCATGTCTATGCTTGCTAGTATTTCATTTTTACCCCCCCTTTTTTTTTATATATACTTGGATGATAAATTATCATATGCCTTTCCTTTTTTTTCTCAAAAATGATTATACCCCCCTTCCACTATCGCTTTTATTTTATTTTTTAACACACTGTTTTTTCTTTTTCTTAAAAAAAAAAAAAAGAAAGTTTCTATATTTTTTTTTCATTTTTGGGAAGAAACCGTTTTTTTCAAGTTAATTATTTTAATTGAGTATTAAATTTTAAAAAGAGTAATGTTATACACACAAATTATTTTAGAATATGACAGTGACCGAAATCAGTTAGTTGAACACTTCGGCTTCAGTGGGCTACGGCGGTAGCGAAGGCCTGAAAATAATAAACAATTAAGGGGTGACCGGGGTGAACCGGCCAAATACCCTCCGATAATAAAGTTAGTTTTCTAACAAGGAAATGTAGTTCCAACTTTTTGGGAGTAAAATCTCATAATCTCATACTTTTGTCTGATTAAGATCAGTCCTTATATAAGGAACCTTGGGGCAGTTACTTGACTTAGTAACTTCCCCAAGATTTATGGAAGTCCGAATTTACAGAGATAACTTCCCCAACGGCTATAGAAGTAGTAACCGCTGATAGAAATTACACACTTAGGAGAAATTGTTGGCGATGGACACGGGCTAGTTAACCATTCCAGAATTTTGTCAAGTGTTACATGGTCGTCCATGTGACTTGCCCATGGACGACTCTTTGTATATAAATTGATGTAGTGTGATCGTCTACGAGCTTTGCATGTGGACGACCCTTCTGTCCTGATTGCCTGGGGTTCATTCATTCAATTGATTAAAACTCATGGACGACCCCACTGGACGAATCAGAGACATGACATTTAGTTGACTGGAGATCATGGACGACTCCCTTGGACGAACCATAGATGGTGATTTCTTTGCTATCCCATCAGAATATTTTTACAAATTGTTGATGTGGTTTTAATAATTTTCAAATAATCATCAATAAATATAAATGTAATGTTAATGGTGGACCCATATTATAACTAATAAGAATTTGCCATATTAATAATTTGTAAAAATATTGTAAAATAATTTGTGTGTGTAACATTACTCTTTTGAAATACCATATTTGCTTTTACTTAATGTAAATAGACATAAATGTTCTTATCCAAAAAAAAAAGACATAAATGTTCAACCTGCCTAGTTAGGTCAAAGCATGTTCAACCTCATCGGGTTTTATTAACTTCAAAACAAAGCCTTGCTTGGGTTCCGATCCTCTGGTTTTATTTGCTCAAATTTCCTTGGATTTTATAGTTTTAGCATTTTGCATTTGCTCATTACATAATTTCTTTGATTAATGTTAGCTAATTTCGTTTTTTGGCTGATTCTTGTTTGTGTCAAAACCATACCATAATTGGAAACAATCTTTATTAGGAAAACAAGGAAAATCGCAGACATATTGATCAAACTTGTAATCTATATACATATATATATATATAACCGAAACTTTTGAAATTCTCACAATTTTCCACATCATCACTATTTTTTTTTCTTTTTATTTTTGATTCTTTTTATTTTAGGTTTTATATCTTATAACAATAATATTGAAAAACGTATACAAACTTGGAGGCCTATTTAAGGGCTCCATAAAACTTGATGGACAAGAAAATATATTCTAAAATAAGCCCTAATTAATACCTAATCATAATATGAACCAAATTTGACCTAAAAAAACATTAAAAGAGCCTAAAATTGAAGCTCTCACAATTTTCCACATCGTCACTATTTTCTTTTTCTTTTTATTTTTGATTCTTTTTATTTTAGGTTTTATATCTTATAACAATAATATTGAAAAACGTATACAAACTTGGAGGCCTATTTAAGGACTCCATAAAACTTGATGGACAAGAAAATATATTATAAAATAAGCCCTAATTAATACCTAATCATAATAGGAACCAAATTTGACCTAAAAAAAAATTAAAAGAGCCTAAAAACAAGGAAATAAATCACCTAAACCTAAAATAACGTTTTTTGCATAAAAATACCAAAATCTCTTCTCTCCTTAAAACCCTAGCAATTACCATCTCAAAACCCTAAACTCAACTTCACTTTAAAATTAAAAAAATAAGAAGGAGAGAGACTCGCGTAAAAAAAAAAAAAAAAAACGTAGGTTTTGTCTTTTTTTATTTGCTTTCATATGTGCCTGAAATTTTCATTCTATCTTATTGTTTTATTATGTTTAGAATTGATTTTCTTATAAATACTTGGGTTAATCTCTATATTTTGATAGTGTTTTTATGAGTTTGGTTTTTGGGTTGAAATTCTAATAATTATTTTATATTGTATATGGCAAATGAAGCATCTCTATTTTTTGGAGAAAAATCAAAGCTGCAACCTATGTCTTCCAGCTCAAGGTGTGGTAAATTTTTATATGTTCTTGCTTTATTGAGAATTTTTATTTGGGTTCATGTGATTTTTTTTTTTTTATTAAAGTTTTGATTTTTGGTTGATTAATTATTTTTTTGGATTAATTTCAATTAATTATTTGTTTGGATTCAACGTAAAAGATAATGGAATTAGATGTTATAAATTTGATAATGTTCCATATTTTGAATTGTTTATATTATTTAGACTCCTGGTAGGACTCTCTCTTCTCTCCTTAAAGCCCTAGCAATTACCATCTCAAAACCCTAACCTTAACTTCACTTTAAAATTAAAAAAATAAGAAGGAGAGAGACTCAACTAAAAATAAATAAAAATAAAAAAACGTAGATTTTGTCTTTTTTATTTGCTTTCTTATGTGTCTGAAATTTTCATTCTATCTTATTGTTTTGTTATATTTAGAATTTATTTTCTTCTAAGTATTTGGGTTAATCTCTAAATTTTGATAGTGTTTTTGTGGGTTTGGTTTTTGGGTTGAAATTTCTAATAATTATTTTATATTGTATACAGCAGATGAAGCATCTCTATTTTTTGGAGAAAAATCAAAACTGCAACCTATGTCTTCCAACCCAAGGTGTGGTAAATTTTTATTTGGTATATTATATGTGAATTTTTTGAATTTGAAGGATTTTGTTTGGTTTTGAAGTAGAATTTAGGGATTTTATAAAATTTGGAAAGTTTAAGTTTTGGGGTTTTTGGTATTTGCGTCTTAGTAGGTTGATCTTAATTCTTTACCTTATATGTTTTTTCTTTATTGAAAATTTTTATTTTGGGTTCATGTGATTTTTTGTTTTCTTAATTAAAGATTTGATTTTTGGTTGATTAATTATTTGTTTGGATTAATTTCAATTAATTATTTGTTTGGATTTAACGTAAAAAATAATGGAATTATGTGTTATAAATTTAATAATGTTCCATGTTTTGAATTGTTTATATTGTTATTAATATGACTAAATAAGATTTGTTTTTATCTTTGTAGTTTATATCAATTTTGAGTGTGTGTATATATATAACTTTTGGGAATTTTGCTTTATTAATTTAAGAATTGTAAATTATTTTGTAGGTTTCAGTAACTATATACCTGCAGTGAGACATTGACAATATAAGCATATATATATATGGTATTAACATTTTATAAAAATATTTCTTACAACCCAATAACATTCTACGTTAGACAACACTTCTAAACTAATAAAAAGTATAGAAGTTAAATATTTATTCCCATTATATTTTATTTAATTATGACAGATCAATTTTTTTTTTAAACGCTAACTAGCAAAATGTCTATAATATGCATATTATTAACCCAATTTTCTATTTCTAAATTTCTTGGGTTTTATCATATCAATCTTTTTTTTCTTTTAAATTCTTGGTGGGCAAATCAGTTTCTCACTAATTCTTTTACCTTAACGTGATGTTAGTTAATTGTCATTTTATTTAACTATCCCGTGCATCGCACGGGTTAGCGACTAGTTAGTGTAATATGTATGCCTAGCCACATATTAGAGCATCTCCAGTAGATTCTCCAAATTTTTGTATTGTTTGGAGAATGAACAGTGACTTTTACATTTTAGCTACCCACTTTTACAAATCCACTTTCCAACAGATTCTCTATTCCATTCTCTATCTCATTTAAATATTATTTCTTCATTATTTCTTTAACCTTTCTTTATTCTTTTTTTAATATTTTTTTATTCTTTCTCTATTCATTCCCAACAGCTATATTTTTAAATCTCCCAACAATAATATTTTCAAAGCTACACACACAATCTGAATGAAAGCCCCTGTATATGGGCAGCACACACACACACACGCACACACGCAGCAGCAGCACACACACACCCAGCAGCAGCACACACACACCCAGCAGCAGCACAATCAAAGCTTTAATACAATAAGGTTGAACACCACCTTTTTTTTTTTTTTGATAAACTGCAATTTCATTAAAAGACTAAGAAGGATTACAAGCAGAGGCATCTCCCTTACGAGTTGTCTCAAGTGAGGGGGGGAGATTACCATCAGAAAAACAGAAGGGAAAACAAATATACATATATAGTACAACAGGATCACATTGTATATAGTGCAATAGGATCACATTGTAGCAAAACAAAATGAATAGTGCAACAGGATCATATTGCAGCAAAACAAAAATGAGTGACCCAAAATACAAAACAAGTTTAAAGAGCTCTTTTAATCATATACAAAATAAGAGCATTGATGATGATAATAGTCTAAGAACGAGACCTTCGTTTTTCAAGGATTTCCATTTGGCATTAACGAATATATTCTTGCTGCACTAAAGACAACATACTTACATCCATCATCATAAGCTCTTTTTCTTCCTTCAGCTTTTCCATTCTCAATTTCTCCATTTCATTTTCCTCCTTCATTCTTGCTATTTCAAGTTTTTTATCCTTAAGTTGAATTCATGCCATATCATGCTCCTGGTCTACAAGACGTCCTTTCTCAATACAAGCCATTTTCATCTCACTTATTTTTCTTCTTTCTTCCATCATGACATTCAATATGTCTTCTATATGTGAAGTCCTACATTCTCTGGACTTTTGTTTCTTCAATCTTTCTTTCTGGGCCTTCACCTCTGGTAATCTTTCCAAGTTTACAATTGGAACCTGTGGAATATCATCGTCCTCTAAACTTATTGACTCTAGATTAGAAGGTGAAGATGGCTCAGATCTCCCTCTTTTTTTTTTTGGTTGCTGATTGTTACCAATAGCCAACCATTTTGGTGAGTACTTTAATAAATTCCAACAATGTTCATATTGAAATTTGGTATGTTGCAATACTTGATAGAGCTCTTTTCCAGCATTAAACTAAAAAATTAACAAATAGTTTATAGTTACTATCTTGAAATAGTTTGAACAAATTAGCAAATTAACACAAATTTCTTTATAAGATGTACCTTGTCTTCATTAGTCTTACCACTTTCATTCTTTGATTCAATTTGTGCCAAACACCCACAAAACTTATTGGTGCAAAGTTGAATCATTGACCATCGATTTGTTAGAGAACTCACCGTACGCTCAAAAGTGAAGGTCTTCCACTGATGGTAATACTCCCAAATTCTTGACCAATATGTTGTGCATTTTTGGTTAGTGCTTTGCACTACATCTTGGTTGACATTGAGAAATGTGAACACAAGAAGCACGTCTTCTTGTATGGAGAAGCTACTGCCACGTTGTAGTTTCTTAGCTGTAGATTCAACTTGGGGTGGAGACAGTTGACTAAATGCTGGAGCTTGTGAAACACTATCTTCACCACTTATATGTGAAGATCCTGACATATATTCATCATAACTATCTTCTAAAAGATTAGTGAAAGATGTGTCCCTTGGAATACTCGAATCCATTCCTAGTAACAAAAACAAAAACAATAATTTACGTTCAATTACACAAAAACAATAATTCTATAATGTGTAAGGAATCCCTTTCATTCAGTTCATAGTCTAGTGGCATCAAACTCCCAGTTCTATCACAGTTTCAAGCAATTAACAATAATTTATCTCAATTACACAAAAACCATAAGGACCAAAACTACAGTGATCGCCACATTCTAAAAAACTCAACCTCAAAGCTGTCTATAAATTTTTCATTCTCAGTCCAAAATATTAACAGCACAAGAGATCTCACAATTAAGATTGTACATTCAGAAACAATTTTCACAAAATCTCATGGAACCAAGCAACAAAAATTACCACATTCTAGAACTACACAACTCAATGCAACATGAACCATTATATTAGTCACTTACATTTTCATTCATAGAATTATTTACACACACATTTCCCATAAAACATTTTTCAAAAATCATTCGAACCACATAGATATCAAAAACCCACCAAGCAAAAATGACAAACATGCAAAACCCAATATGAATTCATCGATCAAACATCATTGCCATCACAATTTCAGCTACAAAAAAACCCAGAATTTAGATTCTCAATATTTCCACACCAAACAAAAAAAAAAAAAATAGAGACATAATAAGATTAAAGTTTGGGTACCGATATTCAGATTCTCAATGTTTTTGTTTGGGTTTTTTTGTTTTTCTTGGTTTGGGTACTGATATTCAAGGTTGAGATTAATTTATTGACTCTAATAAGATTAATTAAATAGAAAAAAATAGAGAAAAGATCAAGAACAGAGTGAAAGACAGACAAAGAGAAAAGAACCAAAAACTCAAAACCTAAACCCAAATAGTGGTGAAGAACAATAGAAAATCATTTAAAATCACCAAATCATCAACTCGTACGATAAACTAATAAATTCAAACATGACAAAAACCCTATTAAATCAAAATTTTGGGTACCAATATTCAAGGTTGAGCTTCAGAACTCTATTATTCGTCACAGGTGGTTGAGCAAACTTCGATTGAAAGACACGGTGCGAGTTCTTTTGTGAAAGACACGATGTGAGTTTTTTGTGAGAGAGAGCAACAGCGAGGGTTGATTTTTTGGGAGAGGAGTTTTTGAAGAGAGGGAGCTTTCTGAAGAGAAACCAGACAATAGAGAAGAAGGAAAAATGTTTGGGAGAGAGAAATAATTGTAAATTAATACCACTATTTAATTTTTCAATATATAATAAGGGAATAGAGTTGCTACAGTGTTCTCTAAAATAAGAGAACTACTGTAGCAACTTAAAAAAAAAATTGAAGAATCTGTGCGTTTAGAGAAGCTGTTGGAGTGTGAACAGTAGCATTTGATGGTCCAAAAATAAAGATACAGTGACTGTTGGAGATGCTCTTAGAAGTTCCATAACTTTCCTTAAAGAAGTTTGATAATAACCAAGGAAACAAAAAAATCTAGGGACACATCCAATTTCACAAAAACATTATATAATAAAAATTGTAACACAAATGTAACGTATTTGTTTTATTTATGATTTATAAGTTTCATTATAAAATATCATGGTTTTAAAAATCAAATTTGTCTCTAGTTCCTGGTTAAACCTGGTTTTGGGGTTTTTCAAAACGAACTAGTGGCTAGTTCCCAGTAGAACCAGACAGTCTGATTCGATTTTTAAAACCATTAAAAATATTGTAACAATGAATATGATTAATGAGCTTCAACTACCTCATAAATAATGTAGGATCACGATTTATGGCCCAAGCCCAATTAGTGTGGGATTCTGGGTTAATGAACCCAAAATAATAAATTTATAGAGAGTGGGTTGGAGAACTAAGCTCTAGTAAGTATAACAATGGCTAGGATGAGGTTGTAAGATAATCATGCAAGAACAACACACGTAAGGTTAGGTGAATGTATTGTCCGAGGAGACAAATATTTTTATAAACCAATGGAACTGATTACAGGTGCTATTCTGGTTGGTATCGTGTTCTTTCTCTATTTTTTGACCCCCTACTCATGGAGTGTCTCTTGCGTTATATAGGTCCCTCCTGGTGATCTTGGCCTTCCACTTGTCGATCATCCGGCCACCACTTGAGTGTCTATCCCATCAAACACCCCTTCTGGCTTTCTGTGAGTTGCGGTGGCCAAGGAAACACTATTCAGAGGTCTTCTCCACATAAATGCGGCCAAAAAAGTAACTACAGTGCATTTAATGCGGAGGTAGCAGCCTTCCCTTAAATATTTATGGATTCCCTTCATTCTCATATGTTTAAAAGGCACGCTCCTGACACTGGAGCTTCTATGGAGGTCATTCCTGTCGATGGAACACGTATATGAGCTATATTTGCCATGGTCGATGGGTGGTTACTCCTCGGACCGCCATTTACTCTCTTACTTGCTCACGAGACTCTAAGCTAGATCCCCTCATAAATATTCGTCCCTCCTCGGACAGGCCAACGCCCTCGGATTAGGCTCAAGGCCCAACATACAAATTTGAGCCCCTGTCCCTACAAATAATATTTGAATTTTCTCTTTACTAGTTATTCCTTATTTTTAATTTATAAATATGTCTTTAGACACCTTAAGTAATTTTTTAATATGTATTTCCTAAGAAATATAATACTACTAAGTATTGTTAAAGGGTTTGAATTTTATTGCATTTTTTAACATATGCTATTCATTTTTTTCCTTAGCATATATGATTATATGTTATGTGCATGACTCCCATCCAATATACAATATTTTATTAATAATGCAATATACAAGATTTTTATTAATAAGTAAATTATACCTATAATAAAATGTAAAAAGTTAATCTATAGTAATGCATTGTGTCTTTACTCATTCTCGAAACTAATTATAATTTATCAATCATAATATGACCGTCACTTTTCACTACCATGACTTTACTCATTTGTGAACCTATATGTAACTTATAATTGAAAATATATATAATACAAACAGCTTAGGCGGAGACACAATTTATTTATTTTTAATTTATATTCACCCAGGAAAAAAAAATATAATTTCACCATTGTATTCATATCTGTATGCTAACGTAATATTCAAGATCACGTTGAAAGACCCAATTCCGCTCTTACTTAGAGAACCATTTGTTATTTTCATTAACTTTAAGAGATAGAGATAATAAAGTTCTTAACAAGGGTTTTTTTTTCTCCCTTTCTTTTTCTTTTTATATAAAATATTACATGCAAGTGGTTTCCCTAATAAAATTTTTTGTGGTTTACCAACTTGTTTTTTCCTTTATGGTGTACCAACTTTTTCTACGTGATACTGAATTCAACTTGAATAATTTTTTTGTGGTGTACCAGCTTTTTCTACATGATACTGAATTCAACTTGAATAAAACTTTCAACAAGCACATAGATAGAATCACAGACACATACATAATTTTTTTTTTTTTTAAAGAGTTTCAATTTATGGCATCCGCTCTTGATAATAGCTCTTTAACGTTAGACCAAGATACCAATTGGTTTTTGGTGTAGACGGAGATTAAATCCTAGATCTCTTATTCAACTATCAAAACTTTTATCAATTGAGCTAACTGGAACTCACCATACATAATAATTTAGTGTAACAACAAATTTAATTAATGTTACTTCAACAACAAACTACTTCTACTATTGAATACATTAGAGGCTGTTTGGTTCACTTGTTTCCGTAACTCAATTCTCTGTTTTCATAACTCAATTCTCAAAAATGATGAGACCCATAACAAAATGTCCGTTTGGCTGCACAATTTTTCTGTTTTCATAACTCTGTTTCCAATACTCAATTCTCTGATTTTTGAGTTAAGAGTTATGGAAACTGAAAACACATTTTGGTTGTTTTCAGTTTCCAATTCTCATAACTCAATGGTATTTTTGTAATTAAACATACATGAGGGACCCACTCAACTGCACATTTTGACCAAAACAACTCTTTTTTTTTTTCTTTCTTTCTTCTCCTGGGTTCAGTCTCCCTGTGTTCTTCCTCTCTTTTTTTTTCCCCCTTTCTTCTCCTGGGTTCGTTCTTCCCTTTTTTTTTTTTCCCTTTTCCTGGGTTCGGTCTCCCCGGTGTTCTTCCTTTTTTTTTTTTTTTTTCCTTTCTTCTTTCATTGGTTCGGGTTTGTGGGTACTGAAAAAAAAAAAAAAAAAAGAAAAAAAAAAGAAAAAAAAAAAAGAAAAAAAAGCTGCACTAGTGATAGGTATGGGGCCCACAAATAGTGTGAAAAATATTGAGTGATAGTGCCAAACAATCTTGGTATTTTAGAGTGATGAGTGATGAGTAATAAATGATGAGTGATGAGTGATGAGTGATAAAAATTAAGTGACGAAAATTGATTGATGAAAAATGTGGAGCCAGACAGCCTCTTACTTATCATAGATTATGGTTTACATCACTATATTATTATAATTTTTATTAATTTTTTCATATTTTAGTTGGAACAGAATATGGATATCAATCAAATTTGTCCAGGTAATCAGCAGACTCCGTGTCACAATATAAATGAGGTTTCACATGAAAAAGAAAATTAAGTAATAGAGCATCAATATTCAGAAAAGCAACTACAACAATCACACCTTGCTCTGCTGGAAATTAGAGCATTATGATATGTGGTTTCAACCTCATCTCGTCATAAATATGAAATAACCATGCATTTGAACCCAATTTACACATTTCATTTGAAGCTCATTATCCTATCTAAGACACTAATTATACATTCATAAAGGATTCCATATCTGTTTATGTGCAAATTATAAGAGCTCAAACCTCAGTTGGCTGTAGCCTAAACTGTAATGAAGAAGGTAGTTTAATTAATTAAATTACAGGGTTTTTATAGAATTGACGGTTCATGACTACAATTTCCATAGAATTATGCAACAACGGATTAGTATTTGACCTAAGGAGGCAAATCAGTTGATCAATTTAGTACTTCATTGCAACATCCCAAATGCAACTCCTCATTTTAAGAAATGCAAGAGTGCTTACTGTTTGGTGGCCAAGTATTATGAGAGGAGGCTATGCCGTAGCAGATCAAGAATAATGTAACGTAAGACACCATGCTGGTAGCTGCAAAATTGTCTCTAACCTTTTTTGTAATAGAATTTTATGTAGCAGATTGAATTTTTTTTTTTTTTTTCTCTATTGAAAGAGAGATAGAGTAGGCTGTTGTGTGATCCTTTAGGAGCGGTTGTACTTTGTTTTGTTGCCCAAAGGTTGGTTGTGTGGTGTAGGTCACCCGTGTCGTGCTTGTGTCAGTGTCAGTTGTGCTTGCACAGTCATATCATCCTACTTTGGACTATGAAAGTAATAATTCATAAGGATCTTTTGAAATTGAAAAGAACACTTACCATGGCCTTTTACTCCATGAATAGTGGGAAATGTTCTTTTCCATTTATTTGTATTTTGTCGAAGTAAGACATATTCCGCTGCTGTGGCGAAATTCAAAATATCAAACACCCCCTCTCCCCCTCCTCTTCCACTGTTAATTCTTGAAATTATGATATTTATTTTGAATTACATTACTCATTGAAACATAAAACATCTAGAGATACAACAATGTAAGAGAATACAATGATTACAAAACAATTATAAGTTATAACAATGTAAATGCTTACATATCATGAAAGAACTTGTAGGTTTTGATATCTTCTATGATAAACTTGACTGCACCAATGCAACCCAACACTGCAACAACTGAGAAGCAGGTAGCTATTGCAAAATTAAGGAGCTGCATTAAAAGGCGACATTTGGCATCCTTGGGCATTCTTCCCGCTTTCAAATATGCCACAGAAGGGAAGACAAAATCTAGTGGAGTGAACCCAATTGCGCCACAGATGGACACAAAGTCCCCAAAAAAGGGCATGGCCGCAGCAATAAGAGTAATAAGAGCCATGTAAATGGAAGTAAAAATAAGTCGGACAAGGTATTTTCTCAGGGGGAAACGGCCAGTAGCTTTGCTGGACAGCATATTTTCCTCGAAGTAGGCATATGTTGGCCTGCAATATATCTAAAAGAAAAAATTCAATTAAAAGAGGAATTGAATTCATAATCGTTTAAAAACATGACTAATGCAGAAACCAAGAGAGGAAGTAATCATAAAAATGTGGGAAGATGCCAGTATAAAAACAAGACATTGCAAGAATTTCGCTTGACATAGACACGGACAAAAAGAAATTTGAAATTCAAATTATGATGGAGTGGTGATGCATCACTTAAGAAAAGACCATTAAAGAATAAATGAGAGAGTACAAGAAGTCATGATTGAGAAAGCTCGTGTTACTTTTTTCAAGACTGCATGTATATATGGCTGTTCTCCATTTTTCTATTTTCGCAATTTGATCTGTACTTCACAAATTGCTGATTTCTATGGTGTAAAATCAAAGAATATTTGGTTATTAAATTTCTCATTTTTAGGGATTTATTTATAGATACCTAATACTAAGAAAGGTTTGTCACATTACATTGGTGTTAATGAAGTTTTCGGATGTTTGCATCAAGTGTATTCTGAAATCTATACCACACCCTTCTTTTCGTTTTATAGCTAAACTTAAATTATAATTCTGTCCTGAGAATAAAAATAATACAAGAAAAAAATAACGAAGAAGAAGAAAGAGAGCAAGAAACAAAGACCTATCATGTAAACCTATAATGGCCAAGCATGTTACATTAAATGCAACTCTTTATTTATAAAACCTTAAAAAGAGTACCTGATAGCATCCAGATATTTGTATCACAGCAAAGAGATTTGCCATAACAATTGTCCATTCAGGAACGCTTAGAGAAGATAATATGTAAGGCTGAACTTCTGATCCAAAAGCCCAGTATCCACAGGAGGCCAGTTGCCAGTAACTCAGGATAATGACACTGTATGCTGCTGATACACCCTTATACATATTCTTCCTTGCAGGTTCTCTCATGGTATTCTGGAAAGCAAATGGTTGTTTATAGTCACCATATTGATTGTTAAGAATGTGTATTGTTCAAAAATATTATCCCTTAGTTCATCTACCAGTACACAAAAGCCAAATAAAAATAAAAATTGACTTTTAATAGATGGAAAAAAAAATCAACATAAGAATAAGAATGAAAACCCCTGAATTTATAAAATATTTTTTATGACATGTTACCTGTATTTCAGGAAGCATTGCATCTCCAAAAGAAAACGCAATTATCCCAAGAGCATTAAAGGCTCTAAAGGTCTTATGAGAGGAGCTTCCTTGCAAACTGTAACTTATTGAGTTTCTGTCAGTCTTCTTACCTAGAAGGACATGAAATCAAATAAAGCCAGAGATGAAGCTATGAAGATACTAACTTTTATGGAAAATACTGGTTCAAGCAATAAAGCTATGATGCAGCAGGCAAAGGAAAACATGACAAGCCCACCATCATAAATTGTCACACCAATGGTTGTAGCTGCAAATCCAATCGTGCTGAAAGTGCACAACGCATTTACCCATCTCAATGAGTGGATATCAGGAAGCTGAGAGAGAACAAGTTCAAAGGCTCCAAAGAACATAATGAAATGCTGCAAGGTTAAGGAACCATCCTCACGAAAGTATTTGTAAACTGCCTGCGTACGTACATAGATGGAACAGAACAACACCCCCCCCCCCCCCCCCCAAATAAATAAATAAATAAATAAATAAAAGAAATGAAAGAAATAAACAATAAGAAATAAGGAGGAACGCATATCATAATAATCTATCATTTTAAGACTGCCTAACCTTAAGGCTGCTCCCAGCAGCAATTTGAATGGCAATGTTATTGCCCAAAGAAGCCACCTGCTGAAAAAGTGCAACAGACCAATAACCCCAGAATCCTTCAAGAATCGGGGAAAAAATTCCAGTCAAATAAGCAGAAATACATATGGTGAGAAAGCGATTCAAGCTAAAACAGTTAAAAGATCCAACTTAAAACACAGGTTCGGATTCTAAATAGATCTTTTAACTGTATGTAAGCACTGTAGTTGGAAAAACAAGTGCATCACATGTAACCCAGGAAAATAATTGCCATAATTTAAAACAAATGACCACAAGAGCTATAGCTCATCAAGTGAGAAATGGTAGGTATTAAATTCAAACAAGTTGTGCCTTACGTACGTTTCAGGTAGGGAATAGGATTTGGAATCAAGCGGTAATGTTCCAATGCTCAGAAATGTACCCAACAAAGCTTTAATACAAAAGTTCTATATAGAAGAATTAGAAGGACAAAGGAGTATACAATTTTCATCAGGAGTAACTTCATCTTCACCCTATATACATATACATGTCCATGGCAATGGACTTGAATTGTAAACATTGTACAAGTAGCCACTAGAAGATAATTAATAATAGTTTTCTCAGATATTGTGACAATAGCAGGCATCTAACAATCAAAGACAAGAAAATTTTCTAGCTACAATAGCAGACATGTAACAAGCAAGTACAAGCATGATAAGCTTAGACCAGTTAGTTATGCCATTCTAAATAATTACAGCTGAAATGGGAAAAATTAAATCTGAATTCCTTCTTTTTTCTAGATTTCTCAATTCTTGGATGTCTGATCTGAGTTCTCCTAATCAACAAATTTAAGTAGTGGTCTATCATAAACATAAAGCTGACCTTGAATCAATTTTAAGTTTTAATGTTTTCGTTATAATATTCTTGTTGTTGATGTCACTCACTCACTCACTCACGGTTGTTTCTTTTCTTATATTAATATTAATATTAAAAAGTGGAATTGAAAATAGAAAATAGAAAATACCAACCAAAGATGCTCCCAGCAAGTTCTCTATATGTAATGTGCTTCTTTCCATTCCATTTCCATAATGACGCAATCAGAAGGCTAGAATACCAAGTTGCCAATGTTCCGCTCACTAAACTAGTCACACCTGGGCAGAGGGAGTTGCAACTTAATTCTAACAACATATCCACAATACAATTAAAGTTTTTTTTTTTTTTTGGTATAGGTAAAAGCTAAAATAGATTTCATAAAATTAAATTAAAAAAAAAATCATCAAAAAAAAGGTAAAAGATAAAATAGAGAGTATTAACCAAATAATTAAAATTAGACAAGAAAACTAAAATTAGTAGTTTAATTTAAAGCATTAATATAGGCAAAAAAAATTTTTTAAAAATATTCATACATATTAACCCGAATTAAGTTAGATGTATGGAGTATGATTTTCATATACTGTAAGGCCTAGCTAGGAATTAATAGGATAGATAGTAAAATTATCATTATCATCAACAATAACAATATTATAGTAACATTAGCTGAGTTCAGAGGATACTTTCTTTTCCCTATAGAAAATCAAGTAGCGCATTTGTAACCAAATTATTATTATCATCAAGATCAACAATATTATTATTATTATTATAGTATAATATTTTGCTAATAGAAGCCGAATAGTGTCATCTCGGAGATTAGAAGATATTTTAAGGCATCGCGCGCGCGAGGTTGCATAATATCTCTTATAATACATATATTAATTGTCGGTCCCACACCGTTGTGAATTGTGATGATGAAACAAATGAATGATTTCTGCTATATGGAGATGGATGAATATAGATATACCACACACGCTCTGTATATTTAAAATTATTTTGCATGTTTATTCAATTGTTGCCAAAAAAACAAAAGAAAAAGGAAAAAGGAGATGTTAAGCGAAGCAAGCAGAGCAAAGAGAAGAGAAGAGAAGAGTTGACAGACCAAGAGGCCAACCGAGAGAAGCAAGAGCAAAGGGCAAAGGAGCGTAAGCAGCTGGAGTGGCAATCGTAGTGGCCACATGGAAAGCCGCGTGCTTCCACGTCCCTCTTCCTTCTTCTTCATGCTTCTCCGCTGCTGCTGCGGGTGGCGTGCTCGTAATAATGTCTGAATGCATTTTGCACCAGTTGTCACCTACTTGGACTATTGGAGTTGAAAATAAAGCAGTTTTACTTTTATTTATAGTTTCTTTCACCTCCCAACTTTCTGTGTCGCATATTCTTTCGATCATAACTTATTTTTTATTTTGAATTTTGGTTATTTTATAAAAAAAATTAAATAAATATATATGATAAGTTGTTATTGGTTAAACATAAGATGAAATATATATAAATGATATAGCAAATTTGTATTCATGAACTACACTCTTTCGGTCTTTCCTTGTATTTTAATTTTGCTTATTTGTTTGGATGATAAATTAAAAAAATATTTTAAATTCAAAACATACTTGACATGAAAAGTTTTATTTAGGATCTGTTTAGATATTACTTTATTTTATTGAAACTGAAAATTTATTGTTGAAGGTGCTGTAAATAAACGTAAAAGTTAGTTGAAATAGTACAGCAGGACTCATGAATGGTACCAAAAAGTGCAGTGAGGCCATAAATAGTAGCAAAAATAAGCTGAATAGTAAAATAATTTTAATTTTTCATTGGTATCCAAACACACACTTACTAGGGGTGGCAATTCGTGTTCACGTATCGAATTCGTGTTGTATCAATACATGAATATCTAACTATATAGGTTAACATTAACCCAACATGTTTACTAAATCGATTAAGATTCCTCAACTCTAACACGACATATTTATTAAACGGGTTAGTCATATCGATTTATTTATCAAATTTTATCAAAATGAAAAAAAAAATATTATGAAAAAACAAACAAATAAATAATTTTAATATAAAATTCAAAACTAACAAGTAACTACATCACAAATAATCATTCAAAACTAAAGCATATCTCAATATCACAAAAAATCAATCACAATATGTCAAAAAAATAAACCACAATAACTAATAAGTTTATGTAGGGACTCAAAATGTAATGGACCCATAACAATAAAATTTATAGAGAAGTGGGTTTAAGGGTTTGGCCTCACCGAAGTGTACAATGGCTGGTGTAAAGTTTATAATCATAATAAAGGATGATATGAACTTCCTAGGAATATTCGGAATTTGGCTAAGTGTTTGCGGTCTATATTCGTCCTCGGCTCAGGCTGAGGATATATATTTCTTTTGAACTCCCCCCCCTTTGTTTGCTGGGAGCCCTCTTAGATATATAGTCCCTTTCCTTTTAATCTTCACCGTCCATTTGTCAATTATCTGGTCTCTATGTATAAGGGTTTGTCCCATCGTCTGTAATTAGCAGGCTTTATGTTAGTTCTTAGCCGTCTTTGCAGACTTTCTATTAGTTGTAGTAATCGAGGCAACTGGGCTTGCTGGTCATATCACCATTAAAACGGTCAGGATGTTGGTGGGATAGTTTCAATGGATGAGGGATGTTTTTCCCTTTATCAAAAGTCGGTGTGCGAGGCCTTGGGTGACCTGGGCTCTATCACGTTGTACTCGGCTTAGCACTATCCTCGGCGCGGGCCTTGGGCCGCACATAATGGGCCAGCGTGGTTAGTGTAGTAGGGCCCCACAGTTTATATACCTAAAATTTGAAGAGTATATTGGTAAAATGTCTTTTAATTAAACGGATCAAACGGGTTTTATATATTGAACACTTACCAAACCCGTTTATTAAACGTGTCAATCATGTCAATTCGAATATGATACGAACCCATTAAGTCTTAACTCATAACTTGCTAATTTCATGTTGTGTTATTTCAGGTTCGTAGGTCGTGTCCAATTTTGCCACCCCTACCCTTGCACCCTCCAATTGTTATTGCACATTGAAAATAAAGGTTTAACACACATAATCACTCCCTCACAAATAGTACCAAATTTAATTATAATTAATAATAATAAAAATCAAATCAAATTAAATAAAAAATCAAATCTTCAGAAAATCAAAACCCAGCCCTCTGTAACTGTCCGTATAGAAATGAAAATGCCCTCATAAAAACTATATAAAATTTGGCACTAACTCTAAGTTCGTTAATAGTAGTTGCTGGACTAAACTAAGATCTCCAAAGAATGAAACAGTTTGAGGGCACTAAAGACACTGAATTTAGTCTTACCCTTCAAAAAAAAAAAAGTGTCATAGTGTGAACTTCAAGCACATTTGGGCCCCCCAAAAAAAAAAAGTCACTACGAAACAAAGCAGACGAGTAGATGCATGACTAAACTATCTAAGAAATGTCAGAGTGTGGAATTCAAGGCTTCAACCAAGAAAGCAGTTCATCAAAAAAAAAAAAAAAAAACCAAGCAAGCAAGCAAGCACAATAGTGACTATGACCCCAAAAAATCACACCATGATTCAAAGTAGACCTGTTAAACAGTTCACGTTGAGCGGATCTAATTGGGAATCTGGTTAGGTTCACTGTACACATCAAAGGATCAAACTAAAACAGATTATAATTAAAATCTAAAATTAGGTATTCATTAATAAATTATTTTAAGAGATAGAAACAAATTCTTAAGAGCATTATAAATGGGATAGAAACAAATAAACAAACAAACAAACCCAATCAAATTTATAAATTCTTAAGAGCCATTTACAATCTTGTAATCCAAATTGACTTTTGAAATCGACAATACTCATACTAAAGCAATTACAGCGTTAACGGATTAGTAAAAAAAAATTCTTTTTTTCTTGAGAAAAGGATTAGTAAAACTAAATAGTAAATAGTCACTTCTTGTAGATGTTCCAAAGTTTTTATAAGGCCTATTTTCAAAAAAAAATTATTAATAAAAAAAAAAATCAGTCTTAGGCCTCCTATGAACGTTGTAGTATGTCGTCAATGAGAGAGAATGGTGGCCTTAGAGGTGTCTAAATCATGTTTCAAGATTAAGGGTAGATTAATTATCAAAAGATGCTTTCCCAAGCTTAAAGCATCGATCCATCCACTTCCTTCACATTGTCTCATTAGGAACAATCTTTTGGTATAAAATGAATAGTGGCTGAATCAACCACAGTCCATGGAATTTAGTGTATTCACCAATACAGACATCATTTTCCTTAAATAGACCCCACACAATTATATTAAAAAAAAACTAACATTTCTCCTCGCATTTGTTGTAGCAAGTCTTCACAAAGCCATCTATTGTATCATCAACTACCACGTTAAGAACAATCATAAGAATCTCCTGATGAGGAGGAATATTAAACAGTGGCAAGGTTGGCATTGATAATATATAGGTAAACCTCTACATTTTTATTTACAAGGAAAATTACAGCAATAAAGGGTAAAAAAAAAAAAAAAAGTGGAATCTACTATACAAAACTTTAACTATTTTCGCTCGTTTGGAGTAATTTGAAAAGTCTCATTCACAGCATGTTAGGAGTAAACTGAAACTAAAATTTTACTTTTTTCTTGGCTATTCAGCCAGCATTAGAAGTCCGAGACGAAAGCAACTTCATAGGGTGAATGGCAAAATTTGATCATTGAGACGGAAAATTAATAACATGGTAGTGTATGAGAATTTGAAGCAATGGAGAGTATGCCTGTTCTGAGAAATCCAATGGAAGGAGAAGAGGGCGGTGTGAGTATCGAATTGGTGGACGTTGAGAGAGAAGATGGAGGAGACATGGGATGAGGGTATGGAATTGAGAGGAGGAGGTGAGGTTTCACTTTTAGAGCCTTTTTCTTTGGACTCTTCAGTTGTGGCGATGGTGTTTATACCTTAATAGTTGTAGCAAAGGAAGCTGGACTGCTGGAGAGCTATGAATAGAGGAAACATTTAAGAGAGAGCAGAGCTTGGGACTACTGATTACTGAGTCCACTAATAATAAAAGTGTGTTTGGGAGATGTTCTTATTTAGGTCAATAAGCATCGTCATTGTGGTTTTTTTGGCTTTGTGTTAAATGTTTATTTATCATTTGCTTTGGCACAAAAATTTAAAAATTTAGATAGGACATATGACACAAAATTAGAAATTTAATTGATAATTTAATTTGATTTTCACTCAGTTTTGGCTATATAATATGATTTTGTTTACATATTTTATTTTTTTTCGAAAATACTTGTTTTTTACTAACTCTTTTATATTTTCGCATTTGCACATCCATTTTGTTACATTAGTGTTGGATCCATCTTATTATAAACGGAAAAAATACCTCCAATTTGTCCTCTCCCAACTTGTTTGCCCTCACATTTTGCGAATGTGCCTTGCCCCTAAGCAGGACTGAGTTAAACTTTGCCTAAACAACCTAAGGACCCAGACGGAAGAAAGTCCATTATTAACAAATAGAATATATTTATCTTTTGTCTTATAAACAATTTTTTTTTTAAAATTATCCTCTCTTTGAATGTTGTGGATTCTAATAATTTGTTACACTCTATTTGTAGTAATTTAAGAGTAAAATTTTTCAATCTCCCAAATGCATGAAAGTTGAACAAACTATTACTTTATCTATCCATCAAAATTAGAATCGGGATTAATAGGTTTTTTTTATGCAAATTCATTATTGAAATCCATCATTCATTATCAAAAGTTAAACAAATATTAATTAGTTAATACGTAAATATAAGAAAAGGCTCAATTAAAAGTTGTCAACTTAGTTCCGAAAATGCATTAAATCGACATTGCTCTTAAAAGAGGATTGAACATTTCTAACCTAACCTTATCCCATTGTCATACCTAAATTGTGACATGTGGTAATGTGTGTCAACTTGAGTTGACATTTTAACATGTCTGAGTACAAATTGAATTTTTTTATGGGTATAAAAAATCTTAATCATACCTGTTTTTATTTTTAGGGATTAGACGAGAAATTGCACAAACCATTCCCCTTATAGCACTTCAAACATGTTGCATCGACAAGTTACCGCCGTGATAAGAAATACTTGGTGAACACTTTTTCACCCAAGGTTCACGCTTCAAAGGAAGGACAGCACCCTATAGTATATATAGCGCCCTTGCACACAACACAATACAATACAATACAGCTCACTCTTTATTAATTGAAAGTTGGAACCCATCCTAAACCCCAAAAAGAAACAGAAATTTGTTAGGTTTTTTCTGCAAATTCTTTGGATTTCTCTGTTTTAGCGGGCGCAATGGTTTACATTACCTCTTGGGACGAGTTCGTCGAGCGATCCGTACAGTTGTTCCGTGCCGATCCCGATTCTGTACGTTTTTTCTTTCCTTCTTCCTTTCACCTTCTGTTTGTTTCCCAAGAAAATTGTAGGAAAGCCTGATAAACAACAGTATTATTCTATTTTTATGGCTAAACATTGTTGCAACTCTGCCTGCATAGTAAGCCAACGCTTGGATTTTATTTTTAAAACGAAATCATATAATTTAGGGTTTGACTGATATAGTTAATCTAATTCGTTTTTGGAAAATTGGGGTATGTAGACGCGGTATGTGATGAAGTATCGGCACTGCGACGGTAAATTGGTTCTCAAGGTCACTGATAATCGAGAGGTTTGACTTCTTTCTTTTTTTTATTATTATTTATGTGTTATTTTAGATCAAATTCTTTGGAGTATCACTATTGTTTTAGCTTACTGTGATTCAAATGATATTTATGTGTTTGGTTTTATTGTACCCATATGAGTGACTAAAAAACATATTATTTCTTGCAACAATTATTTAGTTATGAATGCTATGATTTTTAGTTTCAATCTATGGCTTGCTTTCACTAGCAAAGATCAGAATTCTATATGTGTCGAATCAAATACTAGATTTTAGGTTCAATTAGGGAATCTTATTGTCTATTTAGGGTGTAAAACAATTAGGGGTGCTTTGGGGGTTCAGTGGTGTCCAGAGCAACAAACAATGGGAGTGGAGTCTGATGCTTGATCTCAAATTCAACACCATGACTCAGGTTACCACACGATTTGTGTGTGTTGATCTCAAATTCAACACTGTGACATAGGTTACTACACGATTTGTGTGTTTTTGAACTTCCTTTTTGAAGTAAAAAGGGTTAGACCAATAAAATATATCTAGAGAGAGGAACGGAGTTGAATTGGTGATTGATAATTCTCACTGTCTAGTCAGGAGTCTCTTGAGTAGTGCTTTGCACTTGTTAGAGATTCAATACAGTTGGAGTTTAAGGCATGGAGATTGACTTGATAACTGATTCATGCAACAGAAGGGACTCTCTAGAGATTCTCTTCTGACTAGATTAGAGAATACTCTCTTCCCCCGCTTGAGTGAGAACGGAAGGCTTCAATGAATATATCATCTTTGGAATTTTAGAGCTAGTTATTACACTGGAATGTTTCATTACTTTCATTTAATTCATGCAATATTTACTTATTAAAATAAAATGGGGCTAGTGTTCAATGGCATGATTTTATAGATCAGGTAGTTTAGAACCTTAAAGTCTTCCCTTTTCATCCAAGCATGGTAATTGTGAGAGTGAGTTAAAAATAGTATAATAAGTTGGTTTAGATTTTAAATTCAATTTAATTAAGTGACAGAGGATAAACAGTATGATTGGTTTTTATTTGATCAGTGCAGCATTAATTTCAAGATTGCTTTGTAAATACTTGGTAATGTGATCAGTTACCAAAGAGTTGATGGGAAAAAGGACTATTGTTTGGATATGGTCATAATTGGTTTGTGTTGAGAAGGCTCAGCTGATTATCAGCTTGTTCTACAGAGAATAACATGGTGTTTGTACAATCAACCTGTAGAGTTAGCTTTAGGGACAGTTAGTCTTTGTTATTTGGAGTTTTGTGCCCAAGGAATGTCAAACCTAAGTGATAGAATGGAAAAACATCCAAAAAACCGACCAGTTTCATAATTTTTTTATCGGTAAGTTATAGATGCATCAGTTGAATTTTGAACCCAATATCTCACCCTCCACATTGTTTTTACAAGGTGAGGAGGTGCCATTTGAGCTAGAGCTTACTAGTATGCTCAAGTGGTAAACCTTGAATTAGTCATTCTCAAAATATCGGAATCCCTAACTAAGCTAATGTTGAGACCTTTTAATGTGTTTCTCACAAAAAAAATGTGATGTATGTTTGGTGGTTGTTTGCTAGTGTCCAATTTCATGTTTGTCTGCTATAATTTTCTTATTTGTACCTTGCTTGACAGTTTTCATGTTTAATGGTGTCAAAATGCACAACTGTTTTTGCTTAGGAGCACAACTTTCTTAGAAGCTTAGAAGAATGATTGGATGAGTGTATGTCAAGAAAATGCCAAGAGCCTTGTAGCTCAATTGGCACCTTTTATTGAATTATCAAAAAGAATTTATGTCAAGAAAACTCGTGTAGATTTTTAGATGAAAGTCATTTAAAATATAAATAAATCCATCTATCTAAAAAAATAAAATAAAATACTAGGATGACATTAAAATGAGTTATCCTTTTTAAAGTATCACCTTTGTTATTGAATATCTAGTTTAGAAAGCTTATCAACTCGTGCATCACTTGTTTATAACTTTGGACAACTGATCTATCACTAGGAAGCATGGACGCTTCATTTGGCGCATCATACCCTCCGTGTCATATTATAATCTTTTTGAAATTGCTTGTGTCGTACCCGTGTCCATGGTTCCTAGATCTATCATGTCTGGGTACTGATTTTTTTAAGCAGTATAACATCTTGATAGCTGTCTGGGAATTGAGAGTAGATTTTGGGTTGGAATTTTTATCCAATATATAGTGCTGGGAGGTTAGAGGACATCTTTCTTTCTCTTTTCTTGATGAATCTTGATAGCTGTCTGGGAATTGAAAATTGGTTGTGGCTGTGAATTTTGTCCAATATATATGTTGGGAGGTTTTCTGGGTTCTGACTTCTGAGGTGTCAGAAGAAAATATAACCTATGCTTGCTTATGTTGTGAAGGAAAATTTTAAGCCATGAGCCTTGTAGCTCAACTGGCACCTTCTGGTCTTTCTAATGGAGATGTCCAAGATTCAAATCCCCCCAACCCCCATTTATCGAATTATCAAAAAAGAAAAAATTTATGTCATATGCATTAGTTGAAGCATATGCATCATAAACCTGGATTTAGTCGATGTAGTGCTAGATATTGGATTTGGAATGTTTTTGCACACATGATATAGTCCTGGATTTGAGGAGAACCTGTATTTCACTCATATTGTTGAACATTCCTGTTATCAGAAATTTATCTTTTTATTTAGTGACCGGTTACTCATATGATGGGTTCTTTTGTTTTTTCACCAGTGTCTCAAGTTTAAGACAGACCAGGCACAGGATGCTAAGAAGATGGAGAAGCTTAACAACATATTCTTCACTTTGATGGCTCGGGGTCCTGAAGGTATTATCTTCTTCTTCTTCTTCTTCTTCTTCTTCTTCTTCCTCGTCCTTTTTTCAATAAACCTGATGGTATAATCGTATTCTAAGCTCCTTTATGAAATTTATGGTGCATTGGGGCATTCCATGGAAGTAACAGTTGAACACACAAAATTTAGAAATGGAATTACAAAATAGATGTATCATTGTGATTATCAAAACATTAATCAGTATATGTTTTATGACATTTAAATCTTTCCCTAATATTTTTTTGTAATAATTAACTCAAAGTAGAGAAACTGGTTACAAATGGTCTGCAAAATGCAATTGTTTACATATACAATTTTCCCCCATGGGATGTCCATGCACATGCTTGTAAAGTTCCATAATGTTCTGGAACAGTACAAATAGTTGAAGCAGCATCTGTTATTTTAAAACTGCAAATTAGTGCTCGTATGGACGACATTTTGAACGTGTTATTCTGGTTCCCCAGTATATCATTGATTTTGATTATGGTTTGTGATTGCAAGTTGTACTAACTAAAACCTGTTCTGCTTTCTCATTGTGCAGCGGATGTAGCAGAAGTTACTGGGAAGGAACAAATAGATGCACAGCCAACCAAGAAGGGAAGAGGAAGAAAACAATAAATTTGTTTGCTACTAGACATATAGGTTTTTGGACAAATTTTAGTTGATATCATGGATGATTTGCAAAATCTACTGTCCTGAAAATTTGTTAAAGCGATGGTAAATTGAAATTTTCCTGGGGGATTTTATAGATGCTTCTCTCCCCTAATGATTGTTTGATCATACAGGATTATTGATACTTTTCACTTTGCGTATTCGGGTTCTTGTGCGGTCATTTAATTTCTTGTTTTAAGCTTTCTGAATCAATCGCCAGGTTTATGGTTGGCAACTTGGCATCAATTCGCTACCACTTGCCACCATGTCTAACATCTCTTCCAGTTGTTCTAGTTTCTTTTACATGCTTCTTCAAAATGGTAGTTTCAACATGAATAAAATGCGCAATCTTTTTAAGCTTTCATTAATTAAGATATTTCTGATAATAAATGTTTTCCAGTTTCCCATTATTCAATATGTGGTGTACAAAAATCTTATCAATATCAAAAAATCCAAAACTAAATTGGCATGGCTAGTGAATAAGATGTTTCAGATGGCCTGGCATTGGCAACTTGAACAGAACAAAGTAGGGTATCCCTCTCCCGTGTCAGTCTCTTGTGCTCCACTAGTTGTAAGAGGAACGTAATCTTGTTGGTAATGCCATTATTGGCAATAATGGGTTACGGAAAAAATTAGATGTATATGCAAGTGTTTGTTTATGTAGTTCTCTGACCAATGCACACTTAATGAGATTTTGCTGTCCATGGTTGTAAAAGGTCTCGAACTCTGATGGAATCGATTTTGAGAGATTGGTAAAAGATTCACTTGTAGCCTTTTAAAGACATTTAATTTCTAGTTTATTGCTTTACATGGGTAAGAAAGACTAGGACTCCAAAGACCCGGCTTGAAAGTTGAAACATGAAATTTGCTTGGTCGAAGAACAGAACCTGTTGTTGGAGAACGGTTCTTGGTCTTGCAAATGGGAGTGTTTTAAAACCATTGACATGGCAGGTATAAAGCGTACACTAACTGGGGTGTTACCTGATAATTTCATTTCCTAGTGCTAGTGCGTTTTAATGTGTTTGATCGCGTGCATTTTTAGGTAGGTAAGAAAAAGTGGAAACATGGCCAGAATGACTGAGAGTTTTGTATATGGGCTTACGCGTCAGCTATCCACGTGAGATGGATGATGAGGCATGCTTACCTGCTATACTTTTGCCAATGAGAATAGAGATAGAAAATAATTATAAAAAATTATTGAAATAACAAGGGCATCTTTATAGTAATCGGGCAAAGTGGAAGGAAAGATTATAAAGAAATATAATCTTTCTTTGTGTTTAGTTAAAACTTAAAACTCGAAAAAAATCAGAACCATATTTGGACTAGCATATGGGATTTCTGCCAATTTGGTACACTAGCATATATTCCTCTTGTATGGCGTGTAGCCATTTTAGATTGAACATAAAGTCATTGAATCCATCAAAATCCATGACTGCTAGACAAAGCACTAGATTTTGGTGGGAGATGAGACAATTTTATTTATTTAAAAATCTCAAAGATTTCAGGGCAAGTCTGTGTGAGCAGTGTAGATAAAGATAAAGGGCCCAAAACCAAACGTAAACATGTTTTACATTTACCATTCCGTTGTTGTAGTCCTAAATAATAAATCATGGCCGTACCTCAAAAGCATGATATATATGTCTAAACAGATCCCGAAGCAGTTACTTTTGCTTTTCTTTTGCTTTATCAGGCCATTAAAAAGTAAAGTATTAATTCCATGTGCCATAAAAAGCTTGTGAATTCTACTCCCTTTTTATTTTTCGCTAAGAAAGATAACTGAAAAAGTGAAAACAAAAAGCTCTAGGAAAAATATTCTTCAAATGAAAAAGATAAAAAGAGAAAGAGAGAGAGAGAGAGAGAGATGGAGAGAATGTTTTATAGTGGGCAAACGAGAGCAAGGACAAAGTCCATTGTCTTCTTTATGAATGGGCGGTACGTTCCAAGGCATGGGTGGGGTTACCAGGTGCAGGGAGCTCCCTAGCTATCTTGGCATCAAGCAGCTGCACCATATTCTCTTTTAAGTTTAAGTGTGTTATTAGTTTCAAATTAAAAAGTCAGTAAATTTTACTATTTAATTTATTTTTGTTATTATTTGTAGATTTTATTACATTTTTTTAATTATTTATAGATCTTATTGTACTATTTTAACTAACTTTTATTTTTATTTACAGTATTTTTAGCAAAAAAAATTTAATTTTAACAAAATAAACGAACCCCAAATAAACAGATTTGATTTTTGATTCCCTTTGCCGTTGCAGACGCTCATCTATGACAATTGACTATGACTAATGACCATAGACATGTGGGCTGGAGGGTTTATTACTTATTAATTCCTTAATCCGGCAAGAAGGGTGAAAATAAGGGCAAAAAAGTGAAAAATAAAGCTCAACTATACACTTTTGGAGATTCCTCAAGGAAAAAAAGGAATGCAAAGAGGGTGGAAAAATATGATTGATTTGAAAAAAAAAAAAAAAAGAGCATTGGTTTTAAAATTAAAAGAATAGATTAATGAACAGAATATGCCACCCCATCCACGCCTATGCTATGGAGGTAGCTCGCTAGCTTCAACGTAACGTTAGACAATCCAATATGTTCCTGCTCCTCAAAATGATATATTTCTGATCATCTTAAATGTGCAGACATATATAGCCTTTTTAAAAACAAAAGAAGGAATAAATAAAGCTGCCATGTCAATGTGTGTAGTGAATTCTTTTTTATTTTAGAATAAGGATGTGTATAAACCTGCGCTGGAAAAAAAGAATAAACTCCAATAAAGTTATCCTTTATTTCATATGGACAAACCAAACAGTACTCAATTAATTAATTTGGACTTTATTGTGTCATTGAAATCTTGCATCTGAGTACAAACTGATGTCTCTTCTCCTTCACAACCCTACTATTACTTTTCGAATAATACAAACACACAAAATTATGTAATGCATATAGTACCTTACTGCTGAAAATTATGTGTGTTTTTTTTTTTTTTGGCTTTATTCATCCTGATGAGAAATATAATGATGTATCTATGATACAAAATATTTCTTATAACAACTATATTAACTCGTCCATGTAACAACTCAATAACTGAATGTCGTATAATTTAATTTTATGTCATTTTTGTCATAATTTGACCCACTAATTTTTTACATGATATTCACTCATTGAGTTGTTATACGAATAAAAATTGATATTATTGTTAAAAAAAATATACTTTCACTATCCGTAGGCATCATATATCGGTTTATGGAATATTTGTGGCCTAAACTCCTTATCCTAGTTTGTATAATATGTTAGAGAAATTACCAATCAAATAATTTTTTATTACAAGAAAAATAAAAATATAAACAAACAATGTCAGATTGAGGCATGGAAATCTCGCTTTCTTTAAGGAGATTTAAGCCCTCTGCGGTTGGCAAAGCCTAGAAACCAATGCAGCAGAAATTCACTTCTAACTTGTCCCCTTCAGGATACAACAGCCCAACAATTCGTTGTGTAGCTCAGACCAACTCTGCATAAGTGGTTGAGCTCAAAGCTCCACCAAAAGAAACATCTTTCTTTGGCCCGAAATCTTTCAAGTATTTAAGAGTATTATTGAATTCACTCTCTCACACAATACTCTTTGTTTTAACTATTTATCTTCACTCACTCTTGATATCAAATTAGTTCGTAATATAGCCATATATATAGTCTTTCAATTCTTCTCATAACCTACATGTTATTTATTAGTTTAGATAACTCTTCTAAATTTATTTAATTTAACTTACAAACGAGTTAAATCTTTCTTTAACAAATTCCACTAAAACTCACCTCTTTATCAATATTCAGTTAATTTAAGTTTCAACATACTTTAATTTAAAATGCACTAACATGGTAAAATGTACAATGATTTGTTTTTTCAGTATAATAGAAAGAAAAAAAAATTGAAATTGCAACGTCCAATCGAAATACCACAAATTCTCCATGACTGAGACAAGAGGCATTCAATAATCCAGATGGAGAAACAGTACATATTGAAAACATTTTGAGTGGCATGTGGAGACAATGGTTATCGGTTAACAACATATAGCCCTGTCTGCATTTTTCTTTCCCAACAACAAACATGATATAATTTACAGAGAGGTCAATGCACATGCTAAAAATGTTGGAACAACTTTGTCAATGAGTTCGGTAAGTGCTTTTGACACAAAGAAAGATTAACCAACTTGAGCCATTCAAATAAGAACCAAAAAAAAAATAAAATGATCTATCCAGTATCTACGTACTATATATAAAAGATCCTTGACCTTTGGATCTTTTTTCTTTTTTTTTGATAGGGACCTTTGGATCTTAATCCAACAGCTCCAATTAATTAATAAATCAGCTTGATGCTAATCATGGACATCTGTCTTGGGTCCATATCCTAAATACTAAGCTCCATATATATAATAGAATTTGATAAAGTTGTGAATAGTAGCTAGACAAGTTTGGTAAAGAGGCATGATCTTTGTCACCTCGACAATGTAAGAAATTTTGGCTTCTTTACTAGCTATTGATGTTGAAATTTCTGCATTAATACAGGTGTGACATATATATGGATTATTGTTTCAAAGAACATTAATCCAAACTATGACCAAATAGTCAAAAAAAAAAATTTTCGTTAAAAATAGTCAAATTTTACCGTCGAGGAAAAGGTTCCTGGTTTGTCTTTTCTTTTGTTCCAAATTTTTAATATATATAGCATGCATGCTCATAGTTCATAGAACCTACCTCGTCTCGTAGAAGAATAGGTATGGGATAGGGTCTTAGAGAAATTAAGAAAGGACAATACCTCAGTGTATTAATTATGACTTTCAACAACAAACTAACGGTTTCTTTTGCTATTATACTATTCGTTTATCGCTTTGAAATTGCACAATATCAGCATTAGTTTAATTTAACATATCATTTTGTTCCTTTTGCATAATATAAGAGGGCGAAGTTTTTCAGGAGGCTTTATAAAGAAATACCAGATTTATTATTTTAATATTAACAAACCCAAACAAGGCTGTTGATTTTTTTGACAAATACAGAAAAGCATAGTTTAATTAAATATGTCCACTTTTTCAAATCATTTTCTTTTAAACTACTGTATAAACAAGTAACGAAAATATCAATTCAAGAGTCCCATTACTTTAAGTAATTTTAATATAAAAAATCATATAATTCTATATTCAGATTAATTTTTTACAATATATATATTGAGATAAAATATAGAAAAATATTATTAATTTTAATAATTGATATACTTGCATAATTATGCTTAAATTGAATGCAAGCTCTTATTTTTTCAGGTAAAGTTAATGGATGCTCTAAATGTATTGATTTAAAAAAAAAAAATAGAAACTCTTTCTTTTAACAATTTTTTTTTTTTATTTCTTATAAAAGTGGTATCAAAATTCTCTTAAAATGATTTATTCTCTAAGGGCACTTGTTAATTGAACCCCATTTTTATACAATTTTTATTTTATTTTTAAATGTATTATTTAACCAAGTTCGAATCATGATCCAACAGCTCAACCAATGAACCATACATTAAAGTGAGACACTTATAAGTTAATGATTTGTTGTTTGGTATGATTTTGATAACTATATTGGTAGCGAATTCGTATAATATAGTTGAATTTTTTGTAGGACAAAGTTTAATTACAAAATTAGTTGTAACCTAAAGTTATAATCTTACTTAATAAAATAAACATTACTACGTATTTTGAAAATCTAACCGTCGAATTTTATGTTTTTTACGCTTTTAATACACATGTCAAATTTTGTGTCAATTGGATATTATTTACCATATGATCTATAAGTTTATTTTCTATGCATAATTTCAAACTACAAAAAATTGCAATTTAAAAAAATATTGATAATATAGCTATTGATCTTTAATTTTCTAGAAATTTTTTAAGCATAGAGAATAAAATAAGAAGATGTCATCCAATGATGAATTTGTCAAAATTCTCCTCCAATAAAAAGATATTGAGTAAAGTTGTAATTTAATGTTACAACTAATTTTGTAGCTAAATTTTATCTTTCTTTGTAATGGTGTGTAATCTTGTATGATCAATTTTACCATATTAACTCTTTAAAACACTAATCAATTGTGTTTTGTTTATATAATAAATAGTTGGAGTCTACATCACGGTTCCAATTAATGCAATTAAGGAATCGAATTCTACTTTATAAATCTAGTTTAATATGATATCAAACTATACATACAGTACTATATATAGTGTTACATGATAATCTTGAGACAAAAGTGAAGTTAAGAAAGCACCAAATCTATTATGATATTGGATATAAGAGATAGCATCAAATTGAGAATCATGTTAAAAAGAAAAGCACAAAATTTTATAGAAGTCAAATTAATTTATTAACACGCATTTATTCATTAGCATTTATATAAAACTGTTATTGGACAATTTGTTAAAAGTGCATTCTGTTAAATTAATTAAACTCATGTAAATAAGAGAAGAAAATTTTAAATGTTATGACTTATAAATCGGTATTCAATTTAGAATTAGGTTATGTATGACACAAAAAAAAAAGAGTGTAATATTGGGAGAGCTCTTCGCTGCAATTATTAATACTATTGTTTTTTTTTTTAATAACAATTAATACTATTGTTTTGATAAGTCTTAGCTGCAATTATGATGATCTTGCCTTATATATATGTTAATGTTTATGACTCCTAGTTCTAGATAAATTCACTACTATAGTATATGTGTTTTTGTTGCCAAGCAGCAGTAGTAGTAATATTTATGAGTATAAGGATGATAGTAATGATATCAAATAAAGTGTGCACGCTTGCCAAACTCCAAATCCAATATTGTAATCTTCCAGCAAAGAGCCACGACTTGGACACACACAACTTTACTGTTGTTCATGCATTTTATTTTATAGATCACACTATCGAGTGTCTTAAAAATACTCATTAATAATTTATTTTAAAAAAATTTTGATATTATTTTTATAAAAAATAAAAAAACTATCAAAATATTAATTATTATTATTATTTTTTTAAATAAATTATTAACGAGATCCCTCGCTAACATTTTCTTTATTTTATTATGAGAGCATTATTGTCATGCAAAAAGCTGTCAGGTAGTGCAATTTAATAATATATATATATATGCCTCTATCTATCCTCCAATTTTGTAGCCTAAATTAGGGATAACTCCAAATTGCTGCATTATATATTTAATTTAAATTAAGGGAAATGAATTCCTCATCGCGAAAGCTAAGCCTATGCATAATGGAAAAAGTCAACTAGGATGGGACCCAGTGGGACCAGGCCTTGTCAGTCACCGAACTAACAGTAACACAGTGTTCCCACAGCGCAAGAAGATATACGGCAAATTCATTCATTATTATTATAACTATAAGAGAGTTCAAGGGCAGCACTGGCAGCAGTCAAACAAAAAAACCTTGGGGCACGTGTCAGACTTTTGGCTCGTTAATTTACACGTGTCATGATCGCATTCGTTGATTGTTGCAACGGCTATATTGGGATTCTCTCTCTCTGGGGAGGACCGTTGTGGGGTCGGGTCCCACTGATGATATTTATTTATTTGATTCAGGCAGGCGGACATTTTGATCTTAAGCTCACCCTCCTATCCTATATCCATATTCCATATTAATAATAATAACAATAATAATATGCATTTTATTTTTAGCCGCGCATATAGACAGACTATAGTGAGAAAAAAAAAAAAAATACTTGAAAGTTGAAACCAAACTAAAAACAAAGTCCTCCAGTTTATTGCTTTTTTTGGCCTCTCTCTCTTTTTGTCTTTTCACTTTATTTTCTGTTTTCTTTTTTTCTTTTTCCCAAGTATTAGGCTCTTTTCCCCTCACCCCATGTGACAACAGTTGGGTCTTCTTGACTTTTCAATGTATTCTTTTTTTTTTATCCTGCCCCTATGTCATTATTAATAAATTATTTTATAAAAAATTTGACATTATTTCTGTCAAAACAATTAACTATTTTTTTATTTCTTTATAACAAGTTTTTAAGAATATTTTCTAAGTCCGTTTACTTTTCCTTTTTGGTGTAATATATGATGGCAAAGGTTTATGATTATTGTAAATCACTTTGTTTTAAGGGATCATCAAACCCATTATTATAACTATTGAATTCCACACACATACACACACCAAAAAAAAAAAAGAAAAAATCTCCTAAAAATATTATCTTTTTGCCTTAACAAAATGGGTCTCCTAATGAATTATTACTAGCCGTATTTTTTGGTTATGTTGTCAATCAAATTGATATTCAACCCGATTCTTTTAAGTGGAAAATCCTCTTATTGTTGCTGATCTACAAATTGAATGAAACTATTTACATTGCATTCCAGTTAAGGGTCAAATCTCAGGCAAGTTTTGGGAATCCTAAAACATATCTCTATAGACAAAAATGAAGAAGAAAACACTCAACGTATAATAAAAAGAAAACATATATAAATATAAAAAAATTTGTAAAAACTTTTACATAAGTATGGAAAAGAAAAAGGGGAGAAAACACAAGAGACAATGACAGAAATGAAAAAAAAAATTATATTCAAATATGAAATTTTTTATCTTATAAGGGGTGAAAATCTACAAAACCCAACATCCACCCAATCATTTAATTATTTAAACTTGATTTCGACCAACCATTATGTTTGACATTATCCACCACCCTTTGGATCAGACAGATCAGGCATAACTCGTATGACCAACCCTAGCTGATATGATAGTTGTACATGTTAAAACTAGGGAAAATAATTATATTATTTTTTAAAAGAAATGTTTTAATCACATTCACTTAAAAAGTTTGATTTTTAAAACAAAACCAATAAAAATAATTAAAATAATTAAAAGAGTAATTATTCGGTTTTCCAAGTCCGGGAGTAATGTTCATTCCTTCTACATAATAGTTGGTTTCATTAATAAAATTTAAGACAAGACTCATCATTCATGTGAGAGGAGAGAGTGTTGAATAGTTTTCTATTTTAAGAGAAAATCTATGTGATACACTTTTGCATGCGTTTTTTCACTCCTTCACGAGGTAATAAGCTATAATTGGTGTGTAACGGAAACTTGTGACAATGAAGAGTCTTGTGAAAGCTTTTCTATATAACCGGTGAACTAGACTCGCCTCTCACATAGAATGCAATAATTTCATTTAGAAGTAATATTACATCAACCACAGTATATCATCTATACAACTATGTATATATGTAATAAAACTATGGAAAAATGTTACTGATATCTAATAAAATTTACGCATAGGAAGAGTATAATTAAAAATATGGGATTTTTACTTTAGCACATAGTGTTAATCTAATTTTTTGGATTTCTGAGTTATAATAAACATTTAAGATCCAAGTATATACATTCTCAAGAAAAAGAAGAAGATCCAAGTATATAGGTTTTTCAGAAAATAAACACTGTCTTAATATTTTTATTTGAAACTCAAAGGGGAGGGGCGAAATGGAAAACACTGTCTTAATATTGTTCATAAAAAAATTTACGGATTAAATCAGTCACCATGCAGATGATAATGATTCAAAATTACTAATGATGTAAACAAAATTATGTGCACATCAAATAAAATAATCAACTAATAGAAGGTTTGGTTTGTCATAAACCTAAAATATAGGAGGTCAATGGTTTAAACGAGAAGTCTAAGGATGAAACTGACACTCATTTTAGGTAATATTTGAAAGAAGAAAAAAGCTCAGAAAATCATAATGATAAAAGGGAAAAAAATTAGAAAGAATATTAAAACTGTGTTTGAATTCACATGCTCAGTATGTATGGCAGTAGTACTGGTACAGGTGTAAGAAATCACAACAAACATATGTGTATATGGTAAGTCCAACTCTAAACACACCCCATCGACAGCAAAGACAAACTTACCAAGCACACAGTTTTCGTGGAGGTCGTAAAGCTGAAGTTGAGAGATGGAAGACTTAAATAATAAAAATAAAATTAAGGCTGAAATTAGGGAAAGAAAAAGAGTATAACAAAGGTCTTTGCGTGGGACCCGCCTTCAAATCTGTGACAGAGACGGCAGTTTCAATTCTCTCCAGCACTCCTTTTTTATTTAAATTAAAAAAATGCTCCTTGCTGTTTTCTCTCTCTCTCTCTCTCTAGATAAATATTAAAATATTGTTCAAGAGAAAGTTGAGAGCTTTGTTTTCTTCTCATTGTGTGAATTCTTAAGCGAAGCAAAGTCTTCTCTTTCACACCTTTCTCAATCTCAAAACCCCATTGAAGAAGAATCTAGGGCTTGAAACCACCCTGTCCAAGGTCTGTTCTTTTGGTTCCTTTTCCTGCTTTTTTACTCCAAATTTGATCGATTTCTCTTTCTTTCCTTTTTGGAAATAGTTTTTACAAGCTTTAACATCCATCTGGTTCTTTTCTTTTTCTTTTTTTCTTTTTTTCGTTTTTTATTCAAATTTCACTGACCAGTTGATCAAGGTATTCTGAGTCTCCTTTGCTTTGGAAAATTAAAAGCTTTTGATGTGCTGCAATTCCTGAAATTTAAATGAAAAAACTCAAACTTGGGCGTTTCTTTTTGTGAAAAATAGGATTTTGACTATCTGGGTCTTTGTCTTATCTTATATGGATGGTCATGCATCTATTGTTCAACTAGTTTTTAGTATTTGAAAATTTTGGGGTCTGTTATGGCATGCTTTTGTTAAGTTTTTGGGGTTTGGGTATTTAGGGTTTTTGTTTTTGTTTTTTTTTTTGTTTTTTTTGGTTTTGGGTTGGGAGTTAGTATGGAGGACGTTGAAGAAGCTAACAAAGCGGCTGTAGAGAGCAGCCATAGAGTTCTAAACCTTTTATCTCAGCCCCAAGATCAGGTTCAGTGTAGGAATTTAATGGTTGAGACTGGGGAGGCTGTGTCAAGGTTCAAGAAAGTTGTTTCTATTCTCAATTCTAGAGTTGGTCATGCGAGAGTCAGGATGTCTAACAAAGTCCAAATCCGTTTACCCCGTAGCATCTTCTTAGAGAGCCCACTTTGTAGAACAGACCACCAACCCAAAAATCTGCAATTTCTTCAGTCTAGCTTTTCTGAAAACCCAATTCAAGATATGGGTTCGAATGTTAGAAGTACGTTGTGTTTGGGAAGCCCTTCTTTGGAATTGAGCTCTAATGGAAAAGGTCCTCTCCAACTGGTCCAACAAACACCATCAGCACACCAATATCACTTCCTCCAGCAACAGCAACAACAAAGGTTATTGCTTCAGCAGCAACAGATGAAACACCAAGCGGAAATGATGTACCGCAGGAACAATAGTGGCATTAATCTGAATTTTGATAGCTCTAGTTGTACTCCAACCATGTCATCCACTAGGTCTTTTATTTCCTCCTTGAGTATAGACGGAAGTGTGGCTAACTTGGATGGATCTCATGGAAGTGCTTTCCATTTGATTGGGGCACCACACTCTTCGGATCAGAATTCACAACAGCATAAGAGAAAGTGTTCTGGCAGGGGAGACGATGGGAGTGTCAAATGTGGGAGCTCTGGTAGATGTCACTGCTCAAAGAAGAGGTTAGACTTGTCTTGGACCTTCCAGCTTGCAATTTTATCTCTTGCCTTGTAATGAGAAAGGATTAAGTTTTTATAATGGATTTTGCTTAATTGGTTAACTATGGTGGCAGGAAACATAGGGTAAAGAGATCAATCAAGGTACCTGCAATCAGTAACAAGCTGGCAGATATACCTCCTGATGATTACTCCTGGAGGAAGTATGGGCAGAAGCCAATCAAGGGTTCTCCTCACCCTAGGTATATCTAATTTCTGAATCTTTATATGGAACTACACTGTCTGTGATGCATGCATTCTTCTCTCAAGTTCTTACATTTAATTTTGTAAATTTTCTGTGCCATTCAACAATTAAATTTGCATTCAGGATATTAGTGTTATTGTTGTTGTTTCTTTCCTATCTTTGTCTTGGGGAGCAATTGCAGTGGAACTTAGAAAAACGCTGCATGGTTGGCCATTGTATGGTTTTCTAGGATGTAATGTTCGCTAGTCTCAACTAAAATAGCAGTAAGCATGGTCTACTTGCTGAAGTAAAAAATTCAATAAGCACAGCCCATAAATTTGTATTTTATCAAGTGATTTGTTTAGATACATCAATGGAAAGAAAAACACTTAATTCTACTAGGACCTTGAAAGATTTTCCAAATGTCTCCCCTGTTTGTTCACAAGAAGTTAACTTTGGCTCTTCTAGTTGGAATGTGAATGCCTGCTGCAGATGGTTGTTATATTGCAGCTCTGTTTTATTCATCTTTTGAAAAAGAAATTGTAATTTCAAATTGGACTAATCACAGATTACTTCCCTACAAAATTTTTTTCAGATGGAAATGTTTTCAAACTTTCAATTATTGTTTTTAGCTACATTACAAGTAATACTTGTATGTGCTGTTGAACTTAAGAATCTGAGAAGCCGTTTCTAAACTTATGCAGGGGATACTACAAATGTAGTAGCATGAGAGGTTGTCCTGCGAGGAAGCATGTTGAGAGGTGCTTGGAAGAGCCTTCCATGCTCATTGTTACCTATGAAGGCGAGCATAACCACCCCAGGGTACCATCACAGTCTACAACCACATGAATGGCATGGAGAGCTTCACCGAGGTCAAGCCCCGCTGTTCGATTTACCAAATCCTTATGTATGGTTGGCTTGGAATGCTCCTGTACATATTTTGCATCTTTTGACCGTGGATATACTTGGAGCAGTTTTTTTTTTGGCTTTGGAGTGTTTGGCTCCAAGCATTTTAAGCTTAATTGGCAAAGTGGGAATGAAGCCCAGTGCAAAACTGAAGAATTCTGTAAAATTGGGGGGGTTTCAATTGTAAGAACTCTTTCATCTGTTTTAGCAAGCAATGGTTTAAACAGTTTAGGTTTTCTAAATGAATGATGAATTGCCTCTAAATTGGGAATTCTTGATTTGATGACTATTTTCTTGAGGTTTTTGGTGTTAGATATTGGTTCTTCTTCACATTGGCATGCTAGTTTATTGTTGTGGGTTTAAATTCCTCGCAATGGATACTTCATGTTTGAGTAGCATTAGTAGTTGTGATTACTGAATAGTAGTGTTTTGCATCTTCTATTACTACAAGATCACTCTTAGAAGGGATAGAAAAAACCAACTAGGAGGTGGAATTTTATGTAATGTGAATGTGCAGCATTATATTCACGTACATTTTGGTCGATGCATCAAAACAAAGTTTTATCCTTTGATTACTCCAAAGGATCGATCCTGGTGACTCTTCAGTCGGCTTAAGCAGACGGCTATGAATATAGAATCTTTGTCAACATCTTCGGTTGTCACTTTCTAGGAATTGCCCAGAAAGAACTTGTGGGGGTGGGAAATTATGTATGCAGTATGCTAGTGAAGAGCGACCATGTCTAGCTCTAGATATTGTGACAATGGTCTTTTTTGGAGAGTTCGTATCTGTTTGAAAAAATGCTGGGATTTCTCTGCAGAAAGGTCCGAATTTTTAAGGTTTCAAAAATATATGTACTGCTTGAAAATGATAAAACTCGTGTTTTAAATCATTAATGCAGAATTCATGCAGCCTAGGCTCACAACACCAATAATTCGGTACTTTTTTGTATTCAAGTAGCAACTTTTTATTGTTGACGTCTATCTTTCATTCATTAATAGGCAGTAGCAACACTAACTCCAAATATAAATTAAGCAAGAAATAAAATTGTTCAAAATTGAATAGAATTTTTGATATATATATATATATATATTATTGTCTAAAATTACTTTACAAAATTAAAAATAATTAAAACCTGTTATAATTTATATTGACTCTAATTTGTGAAACGCCTACAATTTAGAGTAGTAAAAAATTATGAGCCCCTCGAATGTGGAGCTTGAGCCAAGTAGGAAAGATTGTGAAGTGGAACAAAATTTGCGGAGTTTGAGAGAGAGTCTCTCCCTTTCCCTTTCAAGTCAAATCTAGCTATTTTTCCAATTCGCTGTTTCTTTCTACTTCTGTTATAAAGAAGAATTATTCAAGTTGTCCAGATTTTAGGAGTCTACAACAAGGCATGTGAGTTGGAAGGGGACCAATATGGGGGGGGTACTCATGCTTTAATATATATATATATATATATTCTCACTCCATTGGCATCCTCTCCCATATTATTCTTGATCTTTTGGGACCATATATCTAAATCAAAATAATAAGGGGTCCGGGGGGAGATACTGTTTCTGCCCTCCTTTCCTTTCATCATCAAAATAGGAATATATGATGATATACTTGAAGGATGCCATGTCACCACCCCTCATCATTTCATGTTTTACATTAGTGTCCTTAGCCACCAAAGAAAATAAAAAAAGACTACTGTTAGTGTTAGTGGTGCTTATGTTAGTGGAACACGTATTGAAAGGGATTATTTTTATTTTAGTTTGGTAAGTAGGATTAAAGAAATTGACTATCACAATCTATTTTTTATCCCCCGCTTCCCCTAAACAGCAAATGGAAGTCAATTAAAATCAAATCATCATAATTCATAATGATGATGCTCACCTAGGTTGAGATTTGGTTTTCATTCTGCTATGTTGTGTTGTGCAAGGAATATTAACTTTTCTACTTCATATTATTATTATTATTTTTTTTTTATTTTACTCCTGAAAATGACACGTTAGAGTCACTTCTATTATGTGTGTCCTTATAATAGTCACCTCCCTAGGTTTGAATAAGGTTAGACTCATGTTTCAAATCTCACTCATTATGGTTGCCACAAAATTTTCTAATCTACCGATTAAACATAAACAGGCTAACTATCTTTGTTACTTGTAGATTTGGGACCAATTGGGAAAGGCTATGTGGGCATTACATCATGATTCATTGACTCAAGGAACATAAATTCTTAATAGGGATAGATTACCAGGTTAATGTTTTTGGTTTGACCAACCCAAAAGCAGAATCATCTTCAAATTGTTATAGATTTGCTTCTTCTTTACACAGTCAATATATATATATATATATTAATTTTCTATTTTGTAATGGCAATTTATACACTTACAATTGATAAAAAAATTCTATTAGCAAGTGTCTTTGGAGTATTTGTTAATGGATTATTTTAGAAAAATTATAATGCTACTTTCATGGAAAATATAAAAATCTGTCAAAAAAATTAATTACTTTTTATCTTTTCATAAAAAAATTTTAAAAATAGTTTCTAAACTAATTCTCTTAGATATATATCTATAATCCGTTAAATTTTCATAGACAGAATTGCAGGTTTCTTATTATGAAAGGCTGAAGCACATGGGCCTGAGCCCATCTGGTCGATAACTAAGTTTGAGGCTGCAATAGATCTTGGTGACCGTGTTTGGTCCTATGAGACCACGGTCGAATTATATCCTGGTCTTTGTTTACTGTTAGCATTATTTTGATTCAAAACCTAATCAAAATTTATTTACTCTCTCTCTCTGAGGAGATTTAACAGCAAATAAATATTGTTCTTTCCTCTCTATTCTGTTTTTTATCTTTTCACGTAATGAGTATTATATAATAGGCACGAGCAATTATTTAACTTAGTGTGCATCAAATAGATGGTTATATATGAGCCCTGTATAGAATAGTTTTAGTATACAAATTAGCTTGACTGTCTGTAGCGATGAAATTTGAGTGCAGTTTAAAAAAATGATGTGGTTGAGGATGAGAAATCTAGTGCCACAAATATTTTCACAATTTTACTATGTGGCAAGCTATAAGTGGTGGAAATAAAATAGTGGATTCATAATTTCATCACTCACGAATTGTTACGTAGCAAAATTGTGGCAAAGTTGCGGCACTAAACTTATACAACTGAGGATAATTAAATTTTGAGATGAGAAATGTGTGGAAGTAGGGGTGGCAAAATTTAACACGACCCGCGAACCCGACACGACACGACACGAAATTAGCAGATTATGGGTTGAGGCTTAACGGGTTCGTGTCATATTCGGGTTGACACGACTGACCCGTTTAATAAACGGGTTGGGTTAGTGTTGAACACATAGAACCCGTTTGACCTGTCTGACCCGTTTAATTAATTGATATTTTACCAATATACCCTTCAAACTCTCAATATATAAACATATTAGTTGTTGTGATTTATTTTCTTTGATATATTATGATTGATTATTTGTGATATTGGAATATGTTTTAGTTTTGAATGATTATTTGTGATGCAATTACTCATTAGTTCTGAATTTTATATTAAAAATATTTGTTTTTTTGTTTTTTCATAATTTTTTTTTTCATTTTGATAAAATCTGATAAACAGGTCGACACGACTGACCCGTTTAATAAATGGGTCGTGTTAGGGTTGAGGAATCTTGACCCGTTTAGTAAACAGGTCGGGTTAGTGTTGACCTATGTAGTCGAATAATCATGACTTGACACGACACGAACCCGACACGTGAACACGAATTGCCACTCCTACGTGGAAGAGATAAGTAAAGCCCAACCATATTGCATTTATGATTTTATCTTCACAAAGCAAGTTTTCTATCAAAATCACTTCACAAGTTGGGATTTTTATATATATATTTTTTTTCATCACTAAAAATTAAGTAGGATTTCAATCTTAATCACTGGACAAGTTGATTATTATAGATTTAAAAAAGAAAAAGAAAAGAGTGGGTAATTAATTATGAGGAAGGTTAACGAATGTTTTTAAAATATTAATTAATAATCTATTTAAAAAAAATTATGAAAAAAAAAATCAATTATGGCCGTGAGAGTGAAGTGAAGGCAGGGTGAAGAGCAAGAATAGGGGTTGGTGGGTGTGGTGTGGTGTGGGAGACGGTGGGAGTAGAGTCAAAAAGGCAATTATGATTTATGACTGACTTTAGCTGTGACTCTGTCTATTTCCGTATGTGTATCAGATCAGAGTCACAGCCACCAGTTTGTTTGTTTTGAGTTTGGGTTTGCAGTCAAAAAAAGACTTTATTAGCGCAGTTTATACTTTTTTTAATTAATAAATAAACCCTCCTCCGTACACGCGCTCTTCCCTTCCGTGTCGGCGCACGGTTGTTCAAACTTCCATTCAAACATGAAGTCATATATATATATATATATATATATTTCTTTTTATTTTTTGGTTACCTTCTCAATTAAATTTTGCTTTCAACTCACGTTATATTCTTTTGGAAGACTTGTATTGTCTGGAGTAAAAGGCATTGGTTTCATTTGTATTTTTTGGTCTTCTTCAAATACTTGAAATTAAAGATAAACTAAGATTCGAAGCCCACCTTCCCCTCCTATGTATTCAATCCCCCAAACCCCCACACACACACACATAAATATATATATATAAAAGTGATTCAAATACATGAATAAAACAATAATACTAGACAATTAAACTCAACGCATGCAGCTACATGTATATATACTACACCCAATAAAAGTAGAGCAATTGGTTAACAAGGTACTAAAAAATACAGTAGAAAAGAGGAGATTTCATTTCCTATTCTACTTGTCCAAAACAGGATTCATTTCATTAGGAAATTAGTGTGATTTCATTTCACTAATTAAAAGTCAAACTCAAACCCACTTCTTCAAAAAGCAAAAAAAAAAAAAGGACGCTGTACAAGGGCAAAAATACAGACCAAACCAACAACATTAATTTGATACTCATCAGAAGAGCGGTGCCGGCAGATTCAAATCGAAAAGAAAGGGCCTTTTCTCTGGAGAAGAGGAGATTTTGGCGTCGTGCTGAGTCTGAGTGGTCATGACCGCCAAGTTCTCCATCTTGTAGCCCCTGTACTCCGATCTCACCGGCGGAGCTGGCGAGGGAGGAGGGAGGATGAAGCCGAAGTTAGTCTTGGCTTTGGGACCACGGAGGCTGAGGGCGGCCTCGTCGTAGGCTAGAGCGGCTTCCTCCGCCGTGTCGAAGGTGCCCAGCCACTTACGGGTCTTCTTCCAGGGATCTCGGATCTCCGCCGCAAAACGGCCCCACGGCCTCTTCCGGACGCCTCTGTAGTGCGTCTGCTGCTTAGGAGGAGGCCGTGTGGTGGCGACTGAAGAAGAGTCTAGGCGGAGGAGGGGAAGCGCGTCAACACTAGCAGTCGCAGGCATTGAATTTTGATTTGACTCTCAGACAGAGAGAGAGAGAGAAAGCGTGCGTGCGTGTAACTGCGTGTTTTGTTTGAGAGAGTTTTTTAGGGTATAGAAAGAACAATAGATAGAGAGATATTTATAGGGGAGGGGACAGTCTGGTTTACCGCCGACAGCTTTTGGTGTTTTCTGTACCCCTTTCTTTTTTTATTCGTTTCTTTATTCAAATCTATACTAATTCTGTACTCCATTCTATATTCTAGTGTTATTATATATATTATTTTTAAGGCTAAAAAACACCTTTTTAGTCTCAACATTATATTTTTACTGTTTTTAGTCATTATTTTGAAAAACGTGTTCTTTTCTAGTCTTTACTCTTGTTCATTTAATAGAAATATTCTACGTGACAAACGGTCCAACTAATAAATACTAATGTGTCCATTAAAATAATATTAAAAAAATTATTTACATTTTTAAAAATGTCACATCAACAATTTAATTTTTAAAAAAAGCTACATCAGATAAAAATAATATAAAAATTTCTAACCTAATTATTTTTTTTTAATTTAGTTAAATTAATTTTTTTCTTTTTTTTGGGAAGAACATGAAGAACTCAGACTGTGTTCTTCATTTTCTTTCCCAACTAAACTAAGCTTGCCCATAAAATTAAAAATTAAAAAATTTCTTTTCTTGCATTTTCTTAGCAACCAAACCCATTAAATCACTCAAATTTACAAAATAAAAAGACATGCCCATAAAAATTTACAAAACACAAGCATTCAACAAGATTTTCTTATGCTTTGAAACCAAACACAAAAAACACAAAATTCAAACCCAGATTTTTGGCCTCCATGCACACCACAAACCCATAAATCAACATCGGAATACAACATTACCACAAACCCAAAAATCAACATACACCACAAACCCACAAACTCAGATCAACAAAACTCACAGCTCACAAACCCACCGTCAAAATACATATCTCCACCGCGATCTACACCACTAAACTGAAAGATAGAGAGGTGAAAGAGCCATTTGGGTCTGAGTTTGAGCGGAGATGAGATTATGAGATTAGAGAGTTTGGGGTCAGCTCGGCTTCACAACCACTGATCTAGGCTCCAATACCGAATTGGTGACTGGGGTTTCGTACAACGGAGCCATACTGAATTGGCGACTATGGTGAGTTACCGAATTGGTGGACCTTCGCGACGGGTTTTCTTTCTTTGACAGCAGTGGCGACCTCTCTAAATCTTGAACGAGTTTGATGGCAATGACCTCATCACTGAGATTAGAGAGAGTTTGGGTCAAATTGGAGTTTGGTAGTCGGTGGAGATGAGATTTTGAGAGACTTTGGGTCTGAGAGAGATTTTGTTGAGTGTGAAGAAAGAAAGAGAAAATTAGAGATAGAGAGAGTTTAGAGATGAGATTAACAGAAAAAGAAAAAGAATTAAGGTTAAAGAAAATTTGATTTGATATGAGATTTGGGAAGCTTATTTTTGTGTTTGTGTTAGTTTTTTAATTAGATTTTTTTTTTTTAAATCGTTTTTCAATTAGATTTAAGTTTTCTTTTTTAAATTTTTTTTTGGTTTAAATTTTCTGACGTGGCTTTTTAAAAAATAAAATAAAATGCTGACGTGACATATAAAAATGCTAAATAATTTTTTTATAATATTTTAATCGCCACGTTAGCTAATAGGGTGTTCCGTCTGCCATTTAGGACTTTACCGTTAGGGCACTAATGGTAGGAACAAAAACAAGATCACTTTTTTGATTTTAGAGACTAAAAGTAGTGAAAATAAAATGTAAGGACTAAAATGGGAATCGCCTGAAAATGTAAGGACTAAAAAGTACTTTTCGCCTATTTTTAAAAGTAATTTGACATTCAAAATAATACTAATAAACAAAAATTAATTTCTCAAAAATTAAAATATAACTAAAATATCCACACACATAAATGTAAAACTATTGCATGCTACCATCATTTTTATTGTGTTAAATGAAATTTATTTTTTGTTTTTTCATTTTAAATATAATAGATTGAATGTTAATTTAAAGTCTTGCTTGCTGCATTTAATGCATGCGTGTAAAAAGGGAAAGAAGGGCAATCATGTATATGGCTGTATAAATGTCCTTTTCTTTTTCTTTTTCTTTTCTTTTCTTTTTCTTTATTTTTGCTGCTTCTGTTAAATGATTTTTTTTTTTTTGTGTCCGGTTGATATATGTATTTAGGGTATGCATTAATATTCCCTTTTTTTGTTAAAAAAAAAGATGTTGTTTTTTGATAATTTTTATTGGAAATTAAAAAACTGTCAAAAAGTCCTAAGGGTATACGTTAGTGAAATCTTTTTTGTTTTTACAGCTTTTTTTAATTCCTGATAAAAAAATTTTAAAAATGGTTTACTAACATATGCCCTAAGGGCATACATTATTATTTTTTTTTTTAGTAAGGGAAATGTTATAGAATATCCTAAGGTATTGGTTTTGAAATTATTTTTTGAAATATTTAATGAAAAAAATGATAAGGTAATTAAATTTTTTGAAAACTTTTTATATTTGTCGAATATACTTTCAACAATTTACTTTTGTGATTAAGTAAAAATGAACAACATACAAATCTAATTATAAATAATAACACAATTAGATTTGATTGTTAAAAACAATAAATAGAAACTGTGTATATATATATATATATATATATATGTAAGGACCCTTTTTATAGCCCAAGTCCAAAGTGTATGAGACATTGGTCCAGTGAGCCCAATACAATAGAATTTGTAGAGAGTGGATTGAAGAACTGGGTTTTAGTGAAATTAATAACGGCTAATATGGATTTTAAATTTGATCAAACGATAATAAAGTCAATAATACTGCATGAAGGTGATGTGAGGCAAAATGTGTTATAAATATAAAAAAGATTATTACAGATACTGCTGTTATTGCTACAGTGTTCCTTCTCTTTCTTTTCTGATCCCCACTTCGTGGAGGGGTTTTCACATTATATAGTTCTATTGGATCATCCTCACCTTACACTTGTCAATCACCCAAGCCATCACTTGAGTGCCTATCCCATAAAACACCCATTTTGGCTTTCTGTGAGTGGTGGTGGTCAAGGCAGCACTGTTCAGGAGTTTTCTCCACATAAATGTGGCCAGAAAAGTAGCTGCAGTGCATTAAATGCGGTGGTAGCAACTTTTTCTTAGATATTTATTAGTTTCCATTATTTTTGTATATATATATATATGATGCCCGTTCTTATCACTGGAGCCTTCTGGAAGATCACGTTGGTCGTCAGAGTATAAATTATAACTACGTCCAACATATTCGAGGGGTAATTCCTCCTTGGACCACTCTTTACTCATCCCCTGCCTATGGGATTATATGACTAGAGTCTTCCCTAATTGCTTTCCCCTTCTCGGACCAACTTATGCCTCTAACCTGTGGATTAAGCCCAAGGCCCATTATCTAATTTTTGGGTTTTTTATCCCTATAATATATATATATATATATATAAGAAGAAATCTGCAAGATAATTAAAAATTCACAGACCAAATGCGTGAAGGATGAATAATACAGATCAAGTATTGCGTTTGACACAATCTCCTTAAGCAGATTTCGCCCTTTACACAATCTGTGTTGCTTTGAGACTCACGGACAAAATGATCTATAGCACATAGAAGAAGCATACAAGGTTCGTGTTCTATGAACTGAACTATGTCTCTTTCTCTCTCTTTGACTTAAATGCTAATGTACAAAATATTCTTCTCACTATAAGAGTTTCTCCAAAGTTTTTTTATTTTTATTTTTATTTTTTTAAAAGGCTCTAAAGTTGTTTTTCATGAACGAGGGACTATGAAAATATACGTTACTGAACTAATACATTGTTTTAGAAATAACTGCTGTACATAGACTTATTGACTCAAAAAAAAAAAAATATATATATATATATATATTATTATTATTAATTTGACAAGAGGACGCAGTCCACAGATACCTAAAGCCTAACCAATGTCCAATCCATGAACATATAAACTTGTATTCTCTATCATTTCTTATGTGGAATTCAAAGATTTTCACAAATTCAATATCATGTTCAAGTGGACACATTAGGAGTCAATTACTTATTCACTCCATAGTATTTTTCTAACAATATTTCCCATGAAAATGATGTTAAAACTTTTTTAATATGATTTATTAACAATTACCCTAAGTGTACCTACTAACATGACCAATTTTTTTAATAGATTAATTTAGAAAATTTTTAACTTTTAATATAATTTTCATGAAAAATATAAAATACTATAACAAAAATCTTTATTTATTTTTTTCATAAAAAATGTTATCAAAATATTTTATAGACTAATGTTTTTAGTGCATTCGTAAACTTTTTTCCTTTTTGTAATATATAAAAAAATTTTCTTGAAAGAAAAATGGAAGGATGGGGTGACCAACAAACTTTCCTATTTGGGTGCTACTATATTAGCAACTTACTTGCTGGGTAAGGGCCTGCGGGAACCAGAAAGCCATAACCTTAATTCGAGCTCCACAAAAATACAAGTGGGCATTGATTTGAGGGTGTGGAGTTTATATATATATATATATATATATATAGGCGTAAATGCACTTTTAGTCCTTACATTTTGACTTTTTTCCTTTTTGGTCCCTATATTTTATTTTTTACCACTTTTAGTCCCTAAACCAATTAACGCTTGACATTTAAATCCTTACCGTCATCCAACTAACAGAAAATGCTGACGTGGCTGACGGCACAGTAAAATAATAATTAAAAAGTCTATTTTAGCATTAAAAATTTGCCATGTCATAATTTAAATTTTAAAAAAAATAATTTATTAATTTTAACTAAATGGAAAAAATTAAAAACAAAAAATCAAGCCCAATACAGATCAAAACACCACAATCCCAGATCACAACTCTCTGAAACTCTCCTGTCTCAACGGTGCTTTTGGGTTTCTTTTTCTTTTTTGTTTTCTTCTTTCTTTTTCTTTTTCTTCCCCAAACCGGTCTCTCAGTTTCTCCGCCTCCATTCTTTCCTTTTCTTCTTTTTCTTCTTTCTCCCTCTATCTTGGTGCCTAGCCTTCTTGAAGTCTCTTTATCTATTGATTTTGCTTAAACCCAAACCCATATGCCACAAGCTCCTCTCTCAAATCAATGGGTCTCTCTCTTTGGCATTTTTTTTTGTGGGTTTCTATGCATATGGTGTTGCTGACTTGCCGTGGTGAGGTGGAGGGCGTGGGTTTGTGGGGATCGGCATGGTGGAGGGTGTGGGTTTGTGGTGATCGGCGTTTGTGGTGGAGTTTTGGTGATGGCACAGATCAAAGTTTGGGTCGGTCAGTGATGGGTTGCATGATTGTTCGGTGGTTGGATCGGTAATGGTTGATGGTTGGATTGAAGTTTGGTGGTGGGGTTTAGTGGCTGGATTGAAGTTTGGTGGTGGGTTTTAGTGGCTGAGATTGGAGTTTGGTGGTGGGTTTTAGTAATGGCACAGATCGAAGTTTGGTGGTGGGATTCGTTCACAGATTGGAGTTTGGTGATGGGTTTCGTTCTCAGATCGAAGAGGAATGGCGCCTAGACTAGCTGAGTTATTTATCTATTTAGATTTGGGTGGGGTAGTTTGCTCCAATGGGTTTGTGTGGGTAGTGGATGAGTTTACTGTTTTGGATTTGTGGTGGATAGTTGATGGCTTTATGGCAGATTCCGGTGGATTTGTGGTTGTGATTTGAGGGCAATTATGGGTCAGGAAATAAAATTTTGTGTTTAGGTTTGTGTTCTTGAGTTCTTTGATCTAGGTTGGAGTTCTTGTTTTCATCATGTTCTTCCTGATTTTTTTTTTTTAAATTTTTCATTTTGTTAAAATTAATAAATAATTTTTTTAATTTAAATTCTAACGTGGAAATTTTTTAATGCTAAAATAGATTTTTTAATTATTATTTTACTGTGCCGTCAACCACATCAGCATTTTCTGTTAGTTGGGTGACGGTAATGACTTAAATGTCACACGTTAATTGGTTTAGGGACTAAAAGTGGTAAAAATAAAATGTAGGGACCAAAATAGGAAAAAGTTAAAATGTAGGGACTAAAAGTGCATTTACGCCATATATATATATATATATATATCTTATTTTTGCCAAAAACTCATTATATATATACAAATGATGATAAATATTAATTATCATGAACCCAGTGCCATCAATTCAAAATAAAAATAAACTTATGTTTTGTTTATTTCGATGAAAAACCTTATGTGAAAATGATTTTCCATGTTTTATAGTGTTTGTTAATATTTGGAAAAAAAATAAATTAAAGAAAAATTATCTTTGATCAACATAAAAAATATGACTTATTTATTAGATATTGTTTTTCACTAATTTTGTATTTTGGTGAAAACACTATTAGATTTTCAACTATTAGATTTTCAAAATTTACATTCATTAAAAAAATAAAACTCTTTTGAAAATATCATTTTGAATATACACCTCTATCAATTGGAGAGTGAGTGAAAGAAGGAAGAGGAGGGAGGGTGTATAAATGTGAAGGAAATAAATGAAACCATGGCGCATAGATAGTGAGAGTCCAAAACAGTCATTATAAATTATGGGATAAAGTAAATGTCATGTTAACTGATATTCTTATGACAACTATTAATAAACTATTAAAAAAAAAAAGTTTAAAGTTTGAAGGGAAAAGTTGAAATAGCTACTAAAACATTAATTACGTGGTTAACATTAAAGATAAACAAAAGCAAAGGGTTGTAGGGTATCGGTCCGGAGGGAGGGAGCACGTGAAAAGAAAGCGCCGGCGGATAAGTTGGAACCTTCCCCTTATCCTTATCCATATCTGACAACACACTGACAGCTATTATTTTGTTTTGCAACAACGTAAACACAGACTCTAAACCAGATCTTTATTTCAAAAAGAAAAGCCACAAAGCCTACAACAAAAAATTCTATGGGCCTTTGCCTAAATCTACCCAAAGCCTATCAGGAATAAATTAGAGACGGAGACAGGCCCAGAGCTGTTACAAAATACAAAATGCTGCCCACACCACTGAGCTAACAGATGGGCTGAGGAGTTGTCCTCCCTTCTAAAAAAAGATTTTTTTTATAAAAAAAAAAAAAAAAAAAAAACACCATCAAACATACTACATAAAGCTAAAATATTTTTGCAAGATTAACGTGTTGTGTTGTATATATATTTCTTAATGAAATTCCCTTGCTTTAAGATATAAGGTCCATTTTCATTTAGTGTAATTTTGGCTTTGGCTTTCAAACAATGAAAAGCTTTGGCTGTAAAGTAAGAGCCCTAGCATCACGCGTTTAAAAAAAAAAAAAAAAACTATTTTGATACGTTAAAAATTTAGTTTTTATATTTTAACACATCACTTTATAATACGTCATACATGGCAAAAATTGCAAAACAGTCTATTTTTGGGAAAAAAATTAGGCGCGTGGCATGCGTTTAAAGTTATTTAGTAAGATGGACTTTTTTTGAAAGCCGAGTTTGGCAAACTTGACTTTGGGCTGTAAAACGAACACTATAGTGGCGTTTTTTTTTAGTGCCTATAGCAGCGTCTATAAAAAACGCCACTATAGCGTTCATTTTCCAGCCCAAAGTCGAGTTTGCCAGACTCAACTTTCAAAAAGAGCCTAACTTACTAAATAACTTTGAACGCATGCTACGCGCCTAATTTTTTTTCCAAAAATAGATTGTTTCACAATTTGTGCCGTCATACATCATATGTTCTATTCTTTTATCATTTTATTTAAATATTTTGTCTTTCTACTTTTTTTAAGTCCAACAATCATATAGGTGAGAAATAAAGTTTGAGTTAAAGCCAACAGTCACAATATGACAGAAGAGAGAGAAAATATGTGAATAAAAAAACCCAAAAATATTAAAGGCACATTTGCCTGTACATTTTTTTTTTTTTTGAAATGGAAGTGATATGGAATTAAACCATAACAAAGAGTCATACAGAAACTGCTTGCAAAGCAGGATAGAAAACACAAGTTACATCATATCAGCTTGAATAAAAGAAGTTACACAAGGGGGCGTGACTCCAATCCAAAGGTGCTGAGTTTCGGATCTTCTAGCAAGTTGAGCGAGCTCATGAGCAACGGAGTTAAAATTTCTGCTTAAGTGCTTGAAAAGGTAGGTCTTAAAAGATTCACTAACTTGAAGAATACCTTGCACAATGTGCCCATAGCTGCTACTCGTGGCCTTATCATGGACTGCTTGGATGGCATTCAGTGAATTTGATTCAATTATAACCCTAGATAACTGAAGCTCTTGAGCCAAAAGAACACCATGCTCCAGCGCCATCACTTCCAAAAGTTCAGCAGTAAAGCAAGCTTGAAGAGGCTTGCTAAGAGCAGCCACAACTTGACCAAAACTATCTCTAATGACAACACCGATACTAGAAGAGTTATCCAAGTCAGAAGACGCCCCATCAACATTTATCTTATGAAACCCATGGGGAGAAGGAACCCAGCGGGTTGGGGGAGCCCTTGGGTGACTGAAATCCCACAATGCCGAACACACATAATCTTCAACACTACTCTTAACAATTGCCACACCTGATTAGCAGGGAGCCCACAACCTTCATAAACAACCTTGTTTCTATTGTACCAAATGGCCCAAACAATAGTAAAGAAAAGCTCTGAGTCTTGGAGTGTTGCATGGGAGAGAATAAAGACAGTAGAGTCAAGGAAAGAATTTTTAATACCATGGATGCTCAGCGGATTCTAAAGCCAAAGATTCCAGACCGAAGATGAGAAAGCACAACCAAGGAGGGCATGATCAAGACTTTCAGCTTCATTTTTACATACCAGAGAGGTCTTAGAATGGGAAATCCCTTTATGGTTTATGGCCTCCATTGTAGGAAGGCCGTTGATACAAGCCCTCGAAGTAAAGATCTTAATTTTTGGTGGAAGATTTAGGTGCCAAAGCTTCCTCCAAATCGGTTTGCACGGGTCTCCAGTTGAGCATTCTTCACTCCCATTTGATTCCAGCAAGTTATAAGCTAAATGGTAGGCACTTTTTACAGTGAAGTCCCCACTACTATTCCCAATCCAAATTATTTTATATTCAGGAAGGTCATGACTTAAGGGAATCTTTAGAATTGTCTCCGCTTCAAAAGGAAGGAAGGTAGCCCTTATTGTGTTCACTCACCAACACTTTGTCATTGGATCAATTAGAAAGGAGACCATTGGAAATCGAGGGATATTGTTTGGAGGTGAGATGGCCTTGTAAGTAGATGGTGTTGGCAACCATTTGTCATCCCATATATGGATTAGCTTTACATTCCCCACTCTCCACCGTGTTCCCTTCCTTATAACTTCAAGACTGTTGTGGATGCTCTTCCAAGAGTATGATGGGAGGTTTCCAATGTTTGCATTTAGAATGTCCCCAGTGGGAAAGTACCTAGCCTTGAGAACCCCTGTCACAAAAGTGTTAGGATTTTGGAGAATACGCCAAAGTTGCTTTGCTAGCAATGCTTTGTTGAAAGCTTGCAATTCCTGAAGCCCATACCACCACTAGCCTTCTGTTTGCACATGGTTTTCCAACTAACCCAATACATTTTAGCTTCTTGCTACCGTTGGCCCCACTAGAAGTTCCTTATCATACTTTCAATTTCTTCACATAGGTTTTGGGGGAGAAGGAAGCACCCCATAGTGTATGTAGGAATTGCTTGGGCAACCGCCTTAATGAGAATTTCTTTCTCACCCATGGATAAGAGTTTGCCTTTCCATCCAACAAGTTTCTGACTAATTCTCTCCTTCAGAATAGCAAACACCTGCGTCTTTGATCTCCCAATAAAGGATGGGAGGCCTTAATACTTTGTATGTCTAGTATCTTGCATTGGGCCAATGTTAGCCAAAATCTCTTTCTTAGCTTCTTGATATGTATTGGGGTTGAAGAAGATTGAGGACTTGTCTGTGTTGATTTTCTGCCCCGAGGCATCCTCATATTTCTGAAGGATATGCTTCAACACCCGGCTTTCCTCCATATTGGCTTTGCAGGAAAAAATACTGTCATCCGCAAAGAGAAGGCGAGTGACTCTTGGGCAGCCCCTACAAATGGATATGTCTGTCAAAAGCTGGTTCCGAATAGCCCTATTAATAAGTGCAGAAAGCTCCTCAGTACAAATGAGAAAGAGGGTTGGAGAGAGGGGGTCCTCCTGCCGAAGCCCCCGAGTAGGAATGATATTTCCACAAGCGGCCCTATTTATAAGAATTGAATATGAGACCGAAGAAATGCACCTCATAACAAGATCAATCCATTTTGAACTAAACCCCAATTTCTCCATGACCCCTTTTATGAAGCACCATTCAACCCTGTCAAAAGTCTTACTCATATCTAGTTTTGTAGCCATATAACCATCTCCCCCTGCATTTTTGTGGTTTAGGTAGTGCATAAACTCAAAAGCCACAAGAATAACCTGTAGGGAATAAAAGCACTTTGATTCTCTGAAATGATATGAGGAAGAATGACTTTGAATCTATTAGCAATAGTCTTAGATATGAGTTTATAAACAACATTACATAGACTTATGGGTTGGAAGTCCGTCATTCTTTTGGGGTTATTTACTTTGGGGATGAGGACAATGTTTGTTTTGTTTAAGCATGCCAAAGAAAAATCATTATTAAGAACATTTAAGACCATATTAGTGATGCCACAACCCATAATGCTCCAATACTTTTGATAAAAGATAGCAGACATACCATTAGGGCCGGGTGCTTTCGTAGGATGAATCTGTTTGAGAGCAATGGCCACCTCCTCCCTAGTGAAGCTTCTGTTCAGGTTTTCATTCATTTCTTCAGTCACTCAAGTAGGAATAGCATCAATAACCTCATCAATCCCCGATGGGGAAGTTGATGCATAAATGTTGTCAAAATAGTTTATGGCAGCCTGCACAATACTGTCCTTTCCATCACACCACTGGCTTCGACTATCCCAAATTCCCAAAATAGTGTTCTGCTTACGGCGCTTAGAAGCTTGGGCATGAAAGAAGCTGGTGTTTTTGTCACCTTCTCCAAGCCAATGCGCTTTGGCTCTTTGGCCCCAATAAATTTCTTCATCATCAAGGAGATCATTGATTTCCCGCCTTAGACAATTAATTTCAGTGCTTAAAAATCCATCATTGTCTTGTAAGGTTAAAGAGTTTAGGGCATTCCTTTTTTCTTGGATCTTTTTTGGAATTTGACCAAATACTTTGGAACTCCACTTCATCAACTCCACAGCACAGCCACTAAGATTAGACATAACTCCCTCTGGAGTACTGAGGTCAAGGTCCATCCCCCATTAATTTTCAATAATAGTTTTACATTCTGCATTCTTAGTCCACATTGCTTTGAAGTGAAAGCGTTTAGCACAGGTTTGGCGTTGAGTTGTTGAATCAGAGATAAGCAATGCACAGTGGTCAGATGTTGAATCGACCACATGATGGGCTTTCATTCCCCCAAATTTTTCTATCTATTCTAAGTTGGCCAATGCTTTATCTAACCTTAGATATATTCTGTTCTCCCTATCTTGCATGTTATACCAAGTAAAATTAGAACCATAGTAACCCAAATCCTGAAAAGCACGATAATCAATTACCTTCCTAAACCCATCCATTTGTTGTTGAGACCGGATGGCTCCCCTTTGTTTTTCAGAATTTGATAAAATTTCATTGAAATCTCCTAAGCATAACCGAGGAAGATGCAATTGATTATTTAGGAAAGCTAATAGATACCAAGATTTATACCTTCTGTGAGTCTCTAGATGGCTGTAAAAACCCGTCAATCTCCATTTGTAACTGTTCTCCGTGTCATTGATTACTGCATCTATGTGTTTTGGAGAGTAGCTCTTGATTTCCAGATTAATATCTCTAGCCCATAGTATAGCTAGACCCCCTTTTCGACCAACACAAGGAACAAAGAGACCATTTGACAACCCAATTTTGTTTTTTATTCTTTCCATTCTTCTATTTTTTTGCTTTTGTCTTCATAAAAAACACTACTTTAGGATTCCACCGTCGCACCATATCGTGCAACGCTTGAAATTGATCAGGGGTTCGTAAGTCCCCGGCAGACGGCAATTCCAACTTAAGGGATTCATGGCTCTCGGCAGTGCTGCCTTGCAGCCACCGTCGATCTCTCATCATTTTAGGTTAAGTCCCATGTGCTTACTAGTCGTAGCTTCTTCAAAAATTAACTTCCTGATTCTCTTTGACCCACTACTTATTAATTGAACTTCCTTACCTGGGCTTTTATTTTTTCCCTTCTCCCTTGCTAATCTTTTCCACTAGGCTGTTGCCTTTATTTTCCCATCTGAGCCTTGGCCTGTAGCCTCCAAAGCAGCTTCTTTTTTCTCCCTTTGATCAGCTATGGGCTTAACAGGGTTGTTCACTTCCATGTCTTGCTTTTCAGAATGGGCTTGCTAGCCCACTAAAGAAAAAGCATCCTTAGAGCCCACAAAACCCTTAACACCACACGGCAAGTCGGTCAAAGGGCTTTGACTCAAATCACGTGCTAGATCATTACCCAAATTCCCTATTGTTCCACGCTGCAAGTCTGAAAAGGGATGATTTTTCAGATCACGCGTGTTCCCATTGTCCAATACTTCACATGGCAATTTTAAGAGGGAGTTATTGTTCCCATCACATGCACCTGACACACCAACAGTAACTTGTTCCTTCTGATTTGACTGGGCATGTGCTACTCCCTGTACACCGTCTCACTCACTGAAACCACCAAGCTGTTCAAAATTTTTTGAATTTGAAATTCTCCGGTCTCCTATGCTACCTGAAGGGCCATCGCCATTATCAAACACCGAAGTAGAAGAAATCTTCGTTGCAGTGACATGATTATCCTCAAGCTGGTTTGCACTGCCCTTACCTTAGTCCCTACTGCTGGTTGATCGAGATTTTTCCATACCCATCTTTGAGTTTACCTGAGCTCGGAGCCATTCACCACATTGCTTGGGATTTTGCTAGTTTGAGAGCTTTTTACAGTGCTTCTCATCATGACCCAGCCCCCCACACTGAAAACAAAATATGGGGAGCCTTTCATACTTAAAGTTAACCCAAAATTTTTCACCTTCCACACTAGCGATTTTGCCCCTCTTCTGAGTGGTTTATCCAATTGGAGATCCATTCTAATTCTCATAAATTTCGCCTGGTCTGACTGTCTTGCACATCGATCAACTTCAATGAACCTTCCTATATTGTTTCTAAGCTCTCTACCCACTTCATCAGACATAAGTTCAAAGGGAAGTCCCCATATTTGAACCCAAAAAGGAGAATATGTAAAACTTATGTTTGTGGCAGAGAGTCTTCTTCGCCACCTACACAGCAGTAGCAAGTTGTTTTCGAAGTTCCACGGCCTATTTTGTTCCACCCATTTTATTTGGTACTCCGAGTTAAACTTGAACTGCATAATACCATTACCCACATCCACAATCTGTAGGTCGGAGCCTATTTTCCCTGCCATTCGTAGTGTGTTCTTCAACGCTCTTAAATTCTTATTTCTATCCGTTAAGAGACGCCCAAATAGATTGAGCGAACACTCCTCTAGTAAATCAGACTTGCACCTTGACTTGATGGAGATTTCCTCTTCTTCCTCTTTGGTGAGACGGAGATTCGACAAACCCTCCACCATCGTGTTGTCCATGGTAGTGATGGGGAGAAAGAAAGAGATGAACTCTAGGAGGAATCCCTTATTGCAAAACGAGAGGGAGAGAAGGCTTGGCTAGAGAAGACGAGAGGGAGAGACTCCTACTTGGGAGAGGGAATATTTAGCACACTTGATGTTAATGCTCTAATTGGTCATAGCATTAGCATAAAGTGTGTCAAGTGCTAAATTTTTAGCATTTGGCACACTAAGCATCAAAAACCTTGCTTTATGAGGTCTGTTAAATGCCAAAAGAAATAGGATGGCACTACAGCAATGTTCTACAAATGGCATGGTAAGGACACATGTGTTATAATTTTTAAGCATTATTTTATTCAACTTTCTCTCTCTTTCTATAAAAAAAAAAAAAAATCTCTAAATCTCTTCTCTCCTCTTCCTCTCTTTTCTCTCTCTTGATCAAAGGATTGCTCTCTCTCAACCAATTTCTTTTCACAAACTCCCTTAACAAAACACATTGCTTTCTCTTTCTCCCTTTTCTCTAGCTTTCTAAGCAAAACTCTCTCTCTATCTTGCCACTCACGGTGGTGGGTTTAGGTAATTTTTCAATGGGTTTTTGGGTTTTGGGCATTTCGGTTTTGGGTTATGGTGGTTGTTGTGGGTTGCAACCGGCAGTTATTGGTTTTTGTGTTGCTGGTGGTTGTTAGGTTGATTGGAGAGAGAGAGTGGTGGTGCTCGGTTGATTGGGTTATGGGTCGATTGGGTTGTTAATAGTGGGCAATGGTGGTGGGTCAATTGATAAAGTCGGATGCCAGCATGCTAGACATTTAATCTCTGTCTCTCTCTTAAACAATAGCTTAATCTCAAATACATAAATGACAAATTTTATACCTGAACAATAAACAATACATTTTTTTTAACAGAAAATTTGAATACTGCTCCATTATGCTTGTTTTGGCGTTTTTTGTCTCAAGTCTTAAAACAGTGGCCAGACATTTTAAGGCAAGGAGCAATGCTTGCTAGAGTTTAAAAGAGCTCTTTGTTTGCTACCCCTTTATTTGTGGAAGGCTTAGAAAAATCCAAACAGTCTTATAAGATGCAATTTTCTAAGATGGAGTGGTGGGTGTAAGCATGTGTAATCTATTAATGGAATTGTTCTTAAAAAAATGCATAAAATAGACTTGCGGGTATGAGCATGTGTAATACAAAACACATATTTCATATTAAATGATTTTTTTTTAAAAGAGAGTTTCAACCTATGGCGTCCGTTCTTGATGATAGCTCTTTATCATTAGACTAAGACACTAATAAGTTTTTGGTGTAGTCAGAGATTGAACCCTAGATCTCTTAAACAACTATCAGAGACTTTACCAGTTGAGCCAACTGGAACACACGTATTAAATGATGTTTTAGAAAGGCTGTTATGTTTATTTTGTCTCATTAAAATACATGCCATTTGCAACCTCCCATCTATTATGAGGTAAGAAAGTAAGAAATATTGCAATTACCTTACATTTATATGAAAGAAAAAGAAGTAATGGAAAACAAAATTATGTTAGTTTCTTGGGTTACAAACAAGGATGGATCTAGGATTTTAAGCTAGCAGGGTTCAGAGTATAAAGAGAAAAAAACTCATAATAGACATCCATATAATCTTAAAAAAATAATAAATACACAAAATTGTTATTTCTAAATACATTAAGATGCAATTATCTACCAACAAAGACAAACACAAAAGCAAAATAATGTTTTTTTTTTTAATACTAGGTGTAAGGACCAAAAGATCCAACGGCCTAAGCCCACTTTGAGCAGTGAGTTGTACAGTCCAGCCTTGGCCCAAATCAATAAATTTATAAGAGTGGGAAACAAACAATAAGAGGGGGCTCTGCCTGAGGATGAAAATAAGGGGAAAAGGGCTTATATAATTGAATAGATGAGCTAATCTCCTCCTCTAAGTTAGCCCAAGGAGGTCAATGCTATACAAAAAAATGGCACTGTTCACTCTTTCCTCTCTGTGTTCTTCTAATCTCTTTTCTCTTTTTTGATACTTGTGTCTCAATCCCTTTTTCAATGCACCCTCTTTTCCTTATATACTTCTACCTCCATCATATCTCAACCATCCATTCTCACCTAACATTCCTCCTCTCAAAACACTTGTCGTTTTTAACATCTGAAGAAGACGGTGGAAGGAATCTGCTTAGCTGTGACTTACACGATTTTGGTTACTTCCTTATCAATGCAGCTGATAAAGCTGTTGCCCACTATTTAATATGGATGCAATATGCTATACCAGACTAGAAGCTTCCTTGATGTTCACTGACTCTCTCTCTCTCTTCAGATTCTAGCTCCCACTTAGAATGCCTTAGAGTACCTTGACTTACTTCTTCCTTTCCTCTGGCGGCTTTCCTCCTTGGGCCCGTGGCTCGGGGCATTCCCACACCAATGTTGCAACTCTTCAACTTCATCCTCGGTCCTCGAGCACCCACAATAGCCTCCTAAAATGTTTGCTATTTGTTTATGAGACAAAAGCGATGTTTTAGTCTCACAAGCAAACTATGCGAGTGCCATATGTGTTCTCACGTATTAACGTCCTTTCACCTGTCTTTTGCATGCTCCTGATACTTTGGAATCCAATATCTCACATTTATGGCGTCAAGCGGCTACTCGTCTCCCCATATTCTACGGCTTGATCAAGATCCTACGGTCTTCATTCCCTCCTCATTTATGGGCGGGAAATTTACCTTGGTTACAAGCTGTCCACCAAACGCTTCCAAAGTTCGAAGAACATCATTAAAACCAGGGACCCTTACTTGGCTTTAATCAACGTAGCAGTCCCAGGATTCTTGCTGTCTAAACCTCCTCTAGAAAGGACTCAAGACGCCCAGATTCCAGTCCCTCTAACTGCCAGATTCCTCTACTTCTAAGAGCTGACTTTCCCATCGGATAGCGAGGACAAGGAGTCCACGCCTGAGTCTGTTCAAGAAGTGACAGACAAAGACTACGAGGTTTTCTACCACAAAGACGCTCCTAGCTCATTACAAGCTCGTACCTCAGAAGACATGGGTTTCGAAGAGAAGACCCTTAACCTGCTTGCCCTACTCACGGCCCATGCCAGGGGCTCTTCCCCACCCTAGGTGAAAGAATCCTTATTAATGTATAAGTGTTCAATACAGGAGAAGTGAGTCTAGACCACATGCACATGAAAAGGTAAAGATATGAAGGTTTGTTGTAATGATTCTTGGATTTTGCCAATCGTACAAGGCTTGGATCTCCTTAATGAGAGCGAGATTTTTGCGCCTCAATTTGATTGTGTTCGAGAAAGTCTAAAATTGTTATAATTTTTAATCAGTTTCTATGCAATTTAATCGATAATGAATAACGATTTGCATAAAGAAGTACTTTCATGTAATGAATTGGATTGCCTTTTATAACAAGAAGCTCATATCATAGTAACAAGTTGTTGAGGGGAAAATTTTGATGTTCCCAAATAGAATATGGGGTAGCCAAGTCAAAACTCGACGATGGGCCCTTGAAATAAAGCCCAAAGGCTTTCGGTGTCGTGTAAACCTACCCAAGCAAGAGATAGAGGTTGCACCATGACAAGAAGACAACAACAAAGCCCAATAAACACGTTACTATTGTTAGTTTGTTATATTATTAGTCATTTTACAGCATCATAGTTTAAATCAGTCTTTTAGCAATACGGGTATTATCTCCAGCGGTAGGGTAATTTCAAGTTAATAAGTGTGTTTACATGGTAAAAAATCATATATTTTCTTTATTGTTATTAAGTCAACATAAGGGAAAACTTCCATAGTATTCAGAACATTATGGCCTTCATCATAATAATAAATAAGGATCAAAGGCTCGATAGTTACAAATAAAATAGGAAAAATAGGATGGAATGAAGGAAGAGAGAGATCCTAGTTCAGTGCAGCGAGTATTAAACTAAGATTTTGGTGAGTATGCGTTTATAAGGCATGAGCGAAGTGAATGTGGGCTGTTTTGAATGAGTGTGGTAGGATTAATACTGAGATTGAAGTTTTTTGTGAGGAATGGGTTGTTTATGACTAGTTAGAGGACATTTTTGAGCTGTGATTGTGTAAAGGGGGGGAGAAGAATATCTGGGATTAAATGAGTGTAGGCTAAAGATGATGAGTGGTGAGCTTAAAGAAAGCTGAACCACCAGCAAAAATGGCAAACGAATCCCAAGTCTCAGAGGGGGGTAGCCAGTTGTTTTTTGGTTAGTTGCTTGTGTTTTTATAATGGAACTTTAAAGAATCATTAATTAACAAGAATCCAAAAACGTATGACTACTTAGGATATAATTTATTAATAAGGTCTAGAGTGCAATTATATTTATATAGTGGTATTAAATATAATTAATGGTAATTTTGGATTTGTCAAAAGTTGACAGAAAAGCCCAAAACCTATTGGAGCTAGTGTCTTATTTGTTCCCTTTTTGGTCCCACTCCAAGCTACATACTAAAGTCCAATTGGAATATCTCAAAAGGCTAGCCTAATTAGATAATCAGTTATAAGAAGAGAAATATACAGAATTTTGTAATAAAATGAAATGGTGTGCATGTGAGTGTAAGCCACTCTTTTATTCTCCCTTGAACACACACATATAAACTGATTGAGAGACCACACTTCTTGAGCACAAATGGAATTGGAGTGAAAATTAAAAGTGTTCCCAAGTACTTCTAATATTTGATTTTGAATTTTACTGCACCAAGGTACACTCTCTTGTTCTTACATTCTGAAATTTACGTATTACATGTTATCAATTGCGAATGAAGTAGATCCGTTATTTTTCCGTTGTGTATGTTTTTGTATGCAATACAAACATGTATTTTTCCAACAATAATCTCATTATATTACTCTCTTATAGTATGCGAGATCCATGCTTGCTATAAGAGAGGTCTCATGAAATCGTTTCATAAGATATCACTTCCTAAGATGGAATTGTCGGAATAAGCACGTGTATTATAAAACACGTGTCATATTAAATGACGATTTAGAAGGATTGTTATGTTTATTTTGTTTCATTAAAACACTTGCCATTTGCAAGCTCCCATCTATTATGCGAGAAGAAAGTAAAGAAAAAGAAGCAATGAAAACAAAAATGATGTTAGTTTCTTGGGTTACAAAGAGAAAACAACGAAGGAATAATGTAATATTCATGTATTCTATAAACTTATTAGTCTCTCCAAATCTCACCTACTTCGAAGAGAGTTTGATGAGCATGACATGAAAATATTGACATATGTTTTCTCATACTTATATTTTATTTTCCATTTTCTTTGATTTTTTTATTACATCAATAATTCAGGGTGAAGAGATTTAAATTCTGGATGTCTCTATTGGAAACATTAGGGGGACTAGCTGAGCTATAAAGTTCTCAGCGACAAACCAAAAACTAAAAGAAAAGAAAAGAAAAAAAATCTCCTTTTTTGTTTTCTCTGTTGATGAAATTAAAGTTTTTGTTTGTCATATTATTATTTATCTTCGTCCCTTTATTTATTAAAGAAATTTAACTTCGTTTTCATATTTTCACCAATTTAATTATATGTTTATAAATTTTTTTTTTGATAAAGCAATTATATGTTTATAATTTAGTTGAATTTCCTCATATGCTTATAATTTCAAAACTATGATTGGTATAAAAAAGTTTTTTTTAATCTTGAATAGAATGGAACTATTTCTTCACATGTTATTAGCATCATGTGCTAGTAAATTTCAAGGACGTTACATGTGTTGTTTCTCTGGGTATTTGATTTTGTTATTAAACGTGTGGAAACACTTTGAACAAAAATTCAACCATTAGCTTGTGCACATGTCATTAAACAAGTCCATTTGTATGATATTCTGGACACTATTGTTAGTTTCTAGCACATACATATTACTCCAAACACAATTCAGATAATCGTTTCATTCAATTGAATGGGTTGATTAAGTTAGAAACATGATGATAGTTAGAACTTCTTGTAGGGACTAAGCAGTTTGTACTTTATAGATCATGAGATGCAGTGAATAACCATGGTATATAAGTATAAATGTTGGGAGAAATAGTGGTTATATGATAGAAAAGAATTAGAAGTTTACGTTGTGATGGCATTTGAGTCACCAATGGAAGATCTATCTCGCAATGGAACCAATACAAATACATCTTCATTCTTAGCACAACTATATATAGAAGTTATTGACCAGAAAGCCCAAGTCAGCAACATGAAAATTTCTCACATGTTACTTGCTTAATGATGTTTTTGAGTGTATTATATGTTTTAAAAAGAATGTGTCAACATTTCTTTGACAACATAGAAGCTATCTGCAAGACTTGTAATGTGGAATTCACACATCTAAAGTCATTTTGTTGCTTAATGCCCATTAAGTGCCACCAAGGGCAAGGGACTATTAGTTTCTTATATTAACAAAGTATGCAAGGGTCATTGTACTATGCATCTTAGCAACAAAACTTTGCACCAAACACATAATTTTGTGATAGATTTTGTAGGAAAACAAATATGCCTTTCATTTGAGAGTACACACTAGTTAGTTCCTCATGACTGCATGTAAAGCAATTTTGCTACATAGATATCAAAAAAATTCTACTTGGAAAAACATTACCATTATCATGGGATGGGAGTTACTACTCATATGCATTCCTAGTTTATCACCGAAATCGATTACACATAATGCAAACATAAAATGGAAAATGATGAATCATTTTAAAGAATTAGGAACATGACTTATTTGACATGTATTATGTAGCATGTTCTATAGTTATTGGATGTGTTCAACTTTGGTGACATTGTAACAGATGGTTTTATACTCAATTGTTATCGGATTTGGATGATTCTTGAACCGATAGATTCCTTCATTAAGCTACTATCATATGAGATTAAAAAAAAAGAATTTGATTGGAAGCATTCTCCAAAAAATGGCTAAAACCACAATAACATCACAAGAAACCCTAATCCTGACCATTGGAGCTTCAAAAGCAAATTACTCCCAAATGAAAAATCCGCAGGAAACGCACAAATAATCACTAGAAAGCTTATAAAATTTGCTAGAAGATGAAAAAAACTTGAGTGAAATCCATAAAGTGTAGGGGAAGTTATGAGCGGATGAATAGAGGTTAAAAGCACACCTAAACTGTCCTAAACACCCACCCATCCATACCCCCTTCCATTACAACCCTCCCCATCGAAGCATTATGAACCGTGGATAAGGAAATATCGAACGGCTAAAATTTAAATTTAAGAAAGGCAGCGATCCGCGTGGTAGGGGTCTCATCCAATGAGAATTGAGTTCCTGGATATTACCCTTCAGCTACACCACTATTTAATCTCTTCCATTTCCGTCTTCCCCTCTCACACAAACACCAAAATTACCAGTAAACACAACACAATCCAGGCCTCCTCCTCTCCTCTTTCTTTCTTTCTCTCGATTTTAGATCTAAATCTCTCTTCTCTTCTCTTCTCTTGTGATTTCCATTTGCAAAAGCTCAATTGCTGTCCTCCTCCTCCAATGGCGACCACCATCGAAGAACCCATTGTTCCCGTCGAGCTTGTTCCCGAGCCAGAACCAATCGAACCGGCGGCCGAGGATACAGAACCACCCAAAGCTGCCAAGCCAAAGAAAGCCAAGGAGCCTAAAGCCCGAAAGCCCTCCGGTCCTAGAAAGCCCCCTTCTCACCCTCCTTACGAAGAGGTATTGTTATTATTAATTAATTAATTAATTAATTATTTGAATCCAAATTTTGATCAAATTCTGATACGGATCCGGGTGTTGTGTTATTTTGTAGATGGTTAAGGATGCGATAGTGACGTTGAAAGAGAAGACTGGTTCGAGCCAGTACGCGATCTCAAAGCACATCGAAGAAAAGCACAAGCAACTTCCGCCAAACTTCAAGAAGCTATTGCTCTCCAATTTGAAGAAGCTCGTTGCTGCTAATAAGCTCGTTAAGGTCAAGGGCTCCTTCAAGCTTCCAGCTTCCAAGCCAACTGGTCCTAAGCCAGCTGCTTCTGCTGAGCCTAAGAAGAAGGCAGCTGCTGCTCCTAAGCCTAAGCCTAAGCCCAAGCCTAGCGCCGCTAAGAGCAAGTCTGCTCCTGCGAAGTCAAAACCAGCTGCGAAGACCAAGGCAGCTGCTACTGCTAAACCGAAGCCGAAGCCAAAGCCCAAAGCTGCGGCAAAGCCAAAGGCTGCGGCACCGAAGCCAAAGGCTGCTCCGGCAAAGGCAAAGGCAGCTCCGAAGGCAAAGGCTGCCCCTGCTAAATCTAAGACTGTTGCTGCAAAGGCAAAGACGACAGCAAAGCCGCCTGCGAAGGCATCGAGGACATCGACGAGGACCTCCCCAGGGAAGAGGGCGGCGGCTCCAAAGCCAGCAGCGGCAGTAGCAAAGAAGGCAGCGCAGACTAAGAAGGCACCGGCTGCTAAGAGTGTGAAGACAAAGAGCGTTAAATCGCCGGCGAAGAAGGCAACAACAAGGAGAGGGGGAAGGAAATGAGATCGAGATCATCATCACCATCATCATCATTCATAAAAAGAGTTTTTTTTTTTACTTTACTAGTAGGTGTTTGTTTTGTTTGTTGTAGGGGTAGTTCTGTAAATTTTTCCTTTTCTTTTCCGGGTGTAATTCGATCCATGTGCGCACCCGACTATATTAACAAAAAAAAAAGAAAAAAAAAAAACTCTTTCGGTTTTTATTAGTATTATTTTTATATTCTAATTTTAATTATGATGTCTGTCTAGGGATTTGAGAAGGGTAGTAGTAGTCGTAGTAGTTGAGATCATGAGATATGAATATGAAGAAGATGTATTTTTATTAATTAATTAAAGCTGTTGAGTTAAGTTGAGAGAGAGAGAGAGAGAGAGAGAGAGAGAGGGGATGAATTTAGAGGCTCTCTCTGATGGTTTCTTTTTTTAATCAGAGGGTTTCAATGCAAATGCAAAAACTGTTTTCCGTAATGAAAGAAAGAAAGAAAGAAAGAAAGAAAGAAAGCGCTCTCTCTCTCTCGTACGCCAGTTATTGCGTGATTGTGATTCCAAGTCCACCACCGCGGTTTAGTTCCTTCCGACTCACTCGCCTTCTTATCTAAGATTTGGTAAACACTCTTTAACACTCATTACTCTCTCTCTCTCTCTCTCCCTTTTTCTGGGTTTTTTTCGCCTAGAAATACGCTTTGATTTGAATTTAGCCTCTGCAAATTGAATAAACACTGAAATCACACTCCTTTCTCAGTGCTACCTTCATTTCATTATATATATTTATTTGTTCTTTTGTCTTTAGACCTTTTTGTGGATTTCGAAACTAGACTAAGAAATGAGATTCGCAGTGTTAACTAATAAAGACTGTCTGTATCTTATGTTATTGTAACAAAAGTTACAAACCACAATGGACTAGTCAGTCTGTAGCTCAAGAGGATATACCGACTTCTTCTCCTACTTTGCAATATCGCTTCCATTGCTCTTCCTCTTTGTGTTTTTCATATACTCTTCAGTTCAATGTGCTCATTTACTTTTTGAATTTTTGTTTATGGAATGACAAAACCTGCAACTGGATGTGGATGGTGAGTTGTGATTCAAAGGTTAAAAAATAATTGCGAGAAATAAAAAATAAAATATTCCAAACAGAATTATGGGACTGGCAGACGTGTTGGCTTTTACTCCATCAACATGTCTTCTAGTCTAGGCGGGATTTGGACCCTTATTGTCTTTCTTTGAAATACCATGAGTTGCGAGTTGAGCACTTGACATGTTAAAACTTGTTATGCATACAACAATAATAACAACCTTGTCTTAGTTCCAAGATGCTCAGCTGACTAATCAGGATCAACCTTGTCTTAGTTCCAAGATGCTCAGCTGACTAATCAGGATTGCTCTCATAATGAATTTAGGAATCTCAAAACCCATTTAACATTTTTTTTAGTGCTGGATCGTAAGTTAATTTATATAAGTAAATAATGTGATCGAGACCTTTTTCTTTGTTTTCTTTTCAATTAATTTGTGAGAAAGCGATCAAATTGCTCTTGGTTTTTCAAATTAGAACATGGTATTCATACAACAACAATAACAACCAAACTTAGGTCTAAGATGCTCAGCTGACTAATCAGGGTCACTCTCATAATGATTTTAGGAATCTTAAAACCCATATGCAACCAGAGTTGTAGTGGTTTACTTGAAATGAAAGAATATCTCTTACACGCCTCTTCATGGTTGTGTCATTGAAATATGTATTGTACCCGACTGTTGCTTCTTATCAAAGCTTCCTAAAGAATCATTATGATCATTTCCTTTCTCTTCTTAAGACTTGACTCGTCTGCAAAATTAATTCATCCAATATAGCCGTTGCTGATTCAAAGTGAATGATGGTTTAATTTTGGTTTGCACTTAAAGGGAGAAAAGTGTACCTTTGAACCTAGGGAATGCATGGATTTTTCCAAACAGAAAATGGATCTGTGCTCCTTTTTGTTTTTGTTTTTAGAGTTGGTTCAAGAAAAACCAGAACTTAGAAATGTGGAAGCATGGTATGCCAATGCTTTTCCTCTTGTTTTAAAGATTGGCTTAGTGAGATGCATGTTATCGTTGCAGTTAACATGGTGCTCTGTTTTGAACGATGTCTTATCATGGACAACTCAACAGTTTCTGGTACATGCTGATAATAATGTTGAACTTTGCTGGGTTTGGAAGTAGTTATAAGTGATACGATCTTTGTTATCCATTATTCTATTTCCTAAGATAAGGAATCCTCAGAGATTTACATTTTTACGTGCAACATTTTAAACTTTCAAGACTGGCTGGTGTTAGTAACTTTTTTTGTTGTAGCATTTATTTGGAAACTATTATTGGTGTGAGTCACTTCTGATATTATTTTAACTGATTCAAAATGAAATAGTTTTGGAAAACTATTGAATTTGATTGCAACATTCTTTCCAAACGATTGTTTACAATGACGTGGAACGCTGATGGACTTCGTGAATCAGCGTGCATCAAATTAGCATAATCTGGTCAGGTTTGACATTATTGGTTTGTTCTCAAGAATACTAAATTTGATTTTACTCAGTGGCTTGGATGTGTCAACTTTGAGGTGCTAAGCGAATAAATCTGATTATGTAAAAGAGAAAATGGGATGTTGTATAAGCCCTCTAGAGGCGGCGTGAATTTTACATCCTAACGTGCTTTGGCTCAGATGTTGAATTCATCTTTTATCTTTTCAAAAGTGATATATTGATATCTTAGTATTCCAGAAACTCATAAATAGGTTTCTAATTTTAGAAATTAATACAATTTTGATGGCTCTTTGAAGTAGCAAGAACTATAATTTAGAAGGATGCAGATAAAATGAGGGAGAGTCATTTGAGATATGTTGGACGTGCAATGGAGCCCAATGATTACACCCATTTGAATAGTGATCACATTAATGATTAATAGACATATGTCACATGTATCCACAAGTCTCTCAGCACATTTTCATATTTCCCATATGTTTTTATGATGCCCTATGCTATTTGTTTATCAAACTTCTCCATTGCATAACCTATGTGTGTGTGAATGCTAATCCTGTTCACGTTGAATTACTTTCTTTGTCTGCATTTCCTGCTGACTTTGATTCCATTTTTAGCTTATAGGTGACATTTGGGTTTTCATGACCTCAATGATATGCAAAATATCATCTGGAGTGGCATTTATCTGGGAATCAACTGTTGGATAGTCTTAGATATCTAAAACAGCTACTCATTTTGCAGTTGCATTGAATGAATAACGTACATCTCATCAAAGGTAACTTTCTTTATTATTTGTTTGATTGTGTGAAACCCATTTGATACTATTCTTAATTTCTTATGTTATTAGTTTTCTATTAAATAACAAACATAATTCATATATGCTGTAATTTCTAGGTAGGTCCTTTGTTCCTAAAGGATGGAATGTAGTCATTAATCTGATACCTTTTATGCCAGGCTGCCAGGTTATGATATAGTCTTAATTGAAAATCAAGATGGTCCATCAAATTGTATTAGTACACGATTTTATTTATTTGTTATGCCCATCTTCCAAGATTGCTTAAATTAGCGTCAGAGGAAATTTTCAGACATTATTGGGTGTATATTATAAGAAGAAGAGAAGCATTAGACTGATATATCCCGTGTCATCATATTGCTGATCACGCAGTTGTGGTCATTATCTGCTAGCAAGTGAAGGTACGAAAAAAGTTGATTGTTGGTGATAGGGTCCATATGTTCTTGGAAATGAATCATGTGGCATTTTGGCAAAATAGAATATATGTGGTCAACCTTGACTGGTTTATTGAGAATCCATAATTGACTCCAAAATTTTAGGACTAAGGTTTGATTGTTGTTGTATCTGCTCTACCCCATCAATTTTTATTTTATTTTATTTTTTGTATTTTTATTTTAAGATAAAGATTATCACGAGCGACTATATGGACTTTACAATATATTGTTTTCATCATTCTTTAGGTTTTTTAACTGTTTAAACCCTCTCTAGGTTAAAGCAAAACAACCATTCCATGCTATGTCAAGGATCGGGGTTGTTGAGGATCTTTGTGCTGGGCTTTTATAGCTGAGTTGGGTTTCTGTGCAGGGAAGATATAGACATTATGCTCTCCACAAGAAAATTTCCCAACTATGTTAGTTGCAGCTGTTAAACATCACCATCAATGGTGTCGGTAAGGACTAGTGGTGGATGGGTGGGATGATTTGAATCATACCAATGAAGAAAACCTCTCTCTGGGAATTGATCTTAAATTGTAAGGAATTGAAGTCCATATCCAGATCTTGAGCTAGATTAGTGGACATGGCAGCCGATATCAAAGTAAATTTTTTTTCTATTGATGCTTTTGTCCTTTGGGTTTCTTTTTTTTTCCTGTGTGATGACATGATGCAAAAGTTCTAGAAATGAAGAAGTTATGCTGAAGTGTTTGAATTTCAGTATATATTATGTACTTCGAGAGTGGTAGGTAAGTACATATACTGTGGCCATCATCCTTGTTCACAAAAAGGCTTTGCTATGTGTATGCATGGTATGTGATTAAGAGATAGTTAAATTTTGGTTGACTGTCTTGTTATTGGGACATGTTGGGGTTGGCACTGTTTGAGGGACATTCTGTTAGCTGAACTTGAAGGTGTTGCAAAAAATCTTATAAGTCTGGGAGTATAAATCAGTATGGGATATTGAGAAGCGGAATGGATACTAATTTTCCTTGGAAAATCATTTGCAGGCAAAAGTACCACCAAAACATGGCTCGTTTTTTTTTTTTAAATTTTTTTTTTTGTTTTACTTAGACCGTGACATTGGTCAAAATTCCAATGTTATAGAATCTCAGGAAGTAGGAATAAATATAGCTGATTGGGTTGTATTTGTAAGGTTACTGGTTAGATAGTGGTTGCCTTGTTCTGCATTGTTTGATCACATGGGAGCTTTAACTCTGTCTTTTGGTCATTTTGTATTATATCATTTAAACCTATGAAAGTTGAGGTGAAATTGGCATGTTGGAGAGTGCTTTCTGGTAATAGTGGGGTAGAATGATTGGGAAGGCTGATCTGTTATGCCTAATGTGGTGCATTTAAAGATAAAGGAATGCTAGGACATTCAAAGGGCACCAAGCTCCTCCTAAATAAGCTAAAAGCTCTATTCAAATTGAACCTTCTGTTTGTTAGATCACTTTATGAGTGGATTGTGGTGGTTTTTCGGGACATCCCCCTCCCCCTCACCCACCATTTTTTTTTTTTTTTTTAAGTTTCTCTTCTTTACAATGTGTAATTCCTATTTGTGTGTGTGTTTTTAATTGAGCTCCTGCTATTTTTTATTATTAATTAGTTATTTTATATTAGCGAAGGGGTATTCTCTCTCATTAATTTCTCACCTTAATTTTTCATATTCTAGAACTTGACTTGGTATTATAGCATTTTGATCCAACCCTAGAACGTGTTAAAACAATATGGAGGTTGTTGTCAGATGATAGAAGTGTTCTGATGTCAGCATTCATATGATGACATCTGCGTTGTTGTCAGCACCAATTTGTTCACAAAAGTTTGGCAGCCATATAGAGCACTCTTCAGGTAAAGCAAGATATGACAAATAGTTGTATGTGACAGGCTTTAGTGATATGCTGACTAGGCTTGTTGTCGCTCTGATCAGAGGTCCACTTTTGATTTTTGTATCTTTGTCAAAGGTAATCTTGTTACTTGTTCCAGTAAAACACAGAATGTTGTCCACCTGTTCTAGTTCTGAAGCTGAATATCGAGTTATGGCTCATACTGCTTCTGAGATGTTATGAGTTTGCTCTTTCCTTCATGACTTGGGTATTGATGTTCCTAATCCTATGCAGATGTGTCGCGACAATGAGACTACTATCTTTACTACCAACAATCCTATTTTCCATGAGCATTTCAAACATATCGAGGTTGGTTGTCACTTTATTCAAAATTTGTTGATGCAACAATAGATTGTCACTCCCTATGCCCACTAAGATGAATTCTCACAAAAGCTTGTGCGTCTTTTCAGCAACCATCTTTCAAGATAGGCATGTTTGATTTGTATGCTTCAGCTTGAGGGGAGTGTTAGAGTTACTCTTGTTAATTTTATATTTTTCTACTTGCTTATTATTTTATATTAGCATAGGGTAAACTTATAATCTTGTCATATTCCTCTAAAATATATAGTTGTTAAGGTGATGGCTGATCGATTGAGCCCTAAACCTTTTCTTTCTACACACTCTGTCTCTTTCTATTGTTCTCTTCCTCTTTTTCCTTAATCCTAATTTTTTCATATTTTACTACCAACTTTAATAAATTTTCCTGTCAAGAAAAAGGTTTCTGCATTCGATATGCTGCTTAATCAAGAGCCAAATTTCATCAAGATGCAGTTTTGATGGTGCCAATCTGCATCATTGTTAGATATTCATTAGTGAAGATATCATTCTAGATCAAATTGACTTCCGATTGATTTGTTAATTTTTTTTACCCATAAAGCCTACCAATCAACTAATCTGCATATTGGTGCCACTTATTAGTCACATAGGATTTCCTCATGTACACTACTTATTTGACATGAACTTAACATTTCTTTTTCTTCATTGATAATATGCCAACTATATTTCTCTTGGAAAAATAAGTCAGAGAAAATTGAAATACCTAACAAAGGCATGAAATCCAATTGTAAGTAAAAAAAAAAAAGTATAACCTCTTGCCAAAAAAAAAACTTTAGCATACTTAAGTTGCTTCCCTTGAGCTCTTGTACACTGCCTTCGTTATTAGTATATATACTTTTACTCATAAAAAAACATTGTAAGTAAATAATCTTTTATTTACCTCACTGCTTAACTCAATTAAGCTTTAATCCTAACTAATTGAGGTTGGCTAGTGGATCTTTTATGCCCTTCAGTCCTATCTAGGGTCATGTCCTCATTACCTCTCTAACAATCATATTTCCCCACTTCCCCCATAAAGTTAAAAGTTCATCATCTCCTTGGCAGAAATTCATGTATCGTTCAAGAGACTTCGGATGTACTGTTTTTGGACTTACCTTATGCACCACTGAAAATTGATGTATGAAAGAATGTTTTGAAAAATTATTTATGAAGCCAACCATAAAAGGTTAAAAGGATTAGATGATTAGATGATTTTAATAAAAAAATAATTGGATGATTGAAGTTGCTTGTCTGCTTAAAGTTTTTCCACTTTATCTAAGCAGAAAAATGGATGAAGAGAAAGAGTAATAACGTAAATTCTCTCTCAACCATTATATTTGTGAACTTATAATCAGTGGTTTAAGTCAACACAGCCACAATCTGTGTCCTTCTGCATATGGACGTTGGCATTTAGAAAACAGAAAACTTATGAGACTGGTAAAAATCTGTATCAGATGCAAAGTGGCTTCTGAAAGGAGAAGGAGTTGCTGCAACTATAAAGCTTCTGAATTGAAGCTTACAAAATAAGTGTAGGAAGTTTTATAGCTGAGAAGAAAAAGAAAATTAAAAGTAAAAAAAAAAGAGAGGGAAAAACAGTAGAGGATGCTTCTTGATGGAAGAACAGTAAAGGATGGTTCTTGACTCAAGACACATCTCAGGACTCCCTTTATATATCCAATTAGTAACTAAAGAGTAAATAGGTCATAGAGAGCTGTTTAGATGTGCATTGCCATCCAATGAAAGAGGTATGTTCTTGGCTATTATCAATTTTTTTTTCTTGTTTTGTTTAGTATGCTTTCCTTGAATCCAGGTTCTCATTGTACATTGTCATTATTGCCACAATCTCCATTATTAATAGAAGTTTCAATTAATATTTAATCAAAGGATCATGATTTATGAGCTTAGAAAACTTTTACTTTTTTGGCTTGCTTGTTACGGCTGTGTGATTTCTGTTTGGATTTTTTTTCAGCAATTACTATTTTCAAATTCTTTTATTATCTGAATCACCTCCACTATCAATAGACATGTTTCTGAATAATCAGTTTTGAACTTTTTAACCGATTTTGTTCTTTGAACGGAATTCTACATATAAGCTCATTAATTTAATACAAAAATAGATAAATATTCCTTGGTTGCAAACATAGAAAATTTGACAATTTCTTCAGCCTTTGTTTCTTGAGCCATCCAAGTGGAGAAGTTTCAAGCCGTATTGACCCTGCACTCTTGATTTGTCATTTCCTTCTTTCAATTCTCTGGATGCAATACTTCAGCTCCTGCTGAATGTTCAACCTTGAAGGTGACAATACAATGTCTTTCCAAACTGACCCAGCTTCGCAAGCTGGGTTAGGGTGCTTGTAAAGTTCATATATGGACTTGGCATTTTCATTCAACCTTTCTACCCGTTTTAAACAATCAATTTCGTCTGGATCAACCAGCAATGTCTTGTCTCTGTCTTTCCATCCTATCAACTTCACAGGAATTATTATGTCAGTATGACAAGATGAGTTTAACAAAAATTGCTACAAAAACCTTCTGCTGACAGGTATAGACTCTAGTCCTGAATGTCATGGCCTTATGCAAAAGCCAAACCCATGTATGAAAGTGTAAGTTAGCATAATATAAGTCAGCTGAGGTTTAGCCAAGAAAAACAACACGTAATTATTGACTCTTGGTTGGTTAAATGAAATTATGCAGGTACAAATATAGGCCTATGTTTAAATCCAAGTTCTGGTTGTTAACACTGAAGTAAGGTTCTTGTCACTGCACAAAGAAAGAGGAGGTATGTTGGGTGTACCTTAGGCGGGCCTTCCAAAGCATTCGTGCAATATAACCTGGCATTATCAACTAGTTGGCAGTATGTTAGAAATGCATTTGCAAATCTCTTGTGGGATTTTAATTGTGAATTTACTCTTACAGCTCTTCTACACATGATAGCTCTCCTGTGTACATGCAAAAAAACACACTTTGATACATTAGATTACTCAATAGAGAGAGACAGATAAACAAGAAAACAAATATATTGTTGAAAATTTTTAAAAATGAAAATGTAAAAAGTACCAAGATATAATGGTTAGTAATATACCTTATGCCTCTTATAACAGCTAGATAGGCATCACAGACAATTCCAACGAGCTCTATCCTATATGGTTTTCTCTTTTTGCCTCCAACTTGCTCTGGTTCTTCATCTTCAATTTGTTCCCAGTAGTTTTCAGTTACAGTTCCATCTTCATTCGCCCTGTAACCAGCACCCATGCGATAACGGCGGCGGTGAACATTCCTGGCCATTGTTATTGTCTGCACAACAAATGGTTGCCAAGAGAGGGTGCCATCCATGATCACATCCCTCCCTTCATTAAGTGCTGTCACCAGGAGGGATGATGCAGCATCAGTAGATGATTGGTGTACCTGTTTATAAACATTTTTCAGGTCATACTATGGAACTTATGCTAGGAAATATTATGATGAAGCATATTGACGTGATAAATATTTGAAATATTATCAAATTATTGATGCGCCTACTTCAGGTAAGTTTTATTTAGTATTACATCTGAAGTGGCACTAAAATGAGAGAGAGAGAGAGAGAGAGAGAGAGAGAGAGAGAGATGCTAAAGTAGAGAATCTGACTGTGCCTGGGCCTTGGCTTAGGTGGTATAAGTGTGGGATGAGTATTGGGTAAGTCTTTGATTCAAAACTTACCGATCTAAAGTAAAAGAAACTGACCCAGTGAGGTCTGAAGATGTAGAAAGGAAATTGAAGAAGAATCTGAGTACCACATATGGAAGCACACATTCAAAGATACTTGCGAGAATGATGTAAATGATGAACTACCACTTCAGATGAGTAATGTATTAAGGAATCAAAGGGGAGACTTCTTATCATGGGCAGAAAAAGCACCTTGGTCAGATGATATGTCAGGTATGTTTATGCTAGAATTGACTTTGTATTGTTTATACCAGTGATGTAGCTCAGGTTTATTCTACATTGGCTTTATGCTCCTCTTCTTAACTTTAAAACCAAACAAACAGACCATGGTTTATGTTGAACAGGTTCAATTTTTTTTTTGATAAGTATGTTGAACAGGTTCAATTCACAAGCATATGTTTCACTTCAGAACTTTTAGGCCTAGAATGTTTCCCAGTTTTGGTCATTTGATACCATTACATTCTCCAGAGTATTTTCTATACCTGTAGAAAAAGTGGGTGCTTCTGCCTATTATTCTGAGGGGAAGAGGGTAGAGAGAGAGAAAGTCTCATATCTCACCAGTTCAGCAGTCTGGAGCATGTCGACATGTCCATGACGTCTGGAACTAAGGGCCCTAAAGATGACATCTGATTCTTTGAAGGCATCTGCTTCAATTTTTACCGCATTTCCTGCTGCTCCTGCCCAGAATGGTCTTCATCCACAAACAATAAATATTAGCTCTTGCTTTCCATAATTCCAAATTCTTTCATTTTTAAAATGATGTAGCAAGATAGGGATGGAGTAAATATTTTAAATGATGGCCATAGGATAGAAATAATGCCTCTTACATTAGTCATTTTGAAGTTACTTACCAATATTCAATTACCTTTTAAATGTAATAAAACTTCCTTTTAGCAACTTCTGTATATTCAATTAGCTTTTCTGATCTTCAATACTCATTCGGTACAGGCAGACCTTTTGAATTCTTGAATTTTGTCCCATAGTCAATTTAAAGTTATCTATGAAGTTCCAATGATGATTTCACTTTTATACGTGATGTAGAAGATTCAGCTGTAAACAACTCAAGACTGAACTTAATAAATAGTTGTGACATTGTTGAAAAAGAAATTTAGATCTTGGCCCTAGGATTTAGCTCAGAGCTTCAGACCACCCAAAATAATACATACATACATACATACATACACATATATATGTATGTATGTATTGTATGTATGTATCTATGTATATGCATTTTATATACATATTTGCTATCGTCCCCTTGTAGTTTTAACTTTCTCAATTAAGGATAATGTAAGAGCTTAACAGAGAGAATTCTGAATCAAGGGTGATGTTTACAAGATAAACTTTTCACCTCTTGCAAAATTTCTTACTGCTTATGTTTAGGATTATGGAATGGATGATAATAATATTCATACTCTTTCAGAATTTCTTTAAGCACTGTGCTCTTCCCAGCTCCCATCCCACCACCCATCAGGAGGAGGACTGGACTCCTATCGCTGTGTGCCACTGGAGCCATCACCTCTGTACATCGTGAGTCATCATTTGCTATCATTCCCATTGCTTTCAGCTCCTCTACCAATGTAGAGAACACTCTAGCCACCTTCAGGTTTTTTGTCACCCTCTCAAATCTTTGTTCCCTATACCAGCAAAAAAACAAGGATATTTGAATACTTAAATTCTGCAAAAACAATATGCTTGCATCAGTAATAATTATAATATGCAACTTAGCTCTTTTTTTCTTTTTTTTGGCGAATTGGATATAACTGAATTGCCAAGTAACTCTTACTACTTTGGGTGATGTGTATGTAGAGAATTTATGAGTAATTCAATTCAAGTGTAAATTGTCTGCTAGTTCCATCTGCTCTTTGATTGCTTTCCTATGATCGTAACTGCTTATTACATAATTTCATCATGTTTAATACAGCAATTTCTCTGTATAAGAAAGGCCAAAGCCAGAAAGAATGAGGGGTACGCTCTATAACAAATACAGAAACTAAAACTGGGGAAACAAAATGGTCTTGCATTTTTTTGCATCTTTCGAAGATTTACAATACAGTTTCTTTTACAGTTTTTATTTAAAAGAAGGAAAATACATGAAAAGTGGCTCTTGCATTTTCTGTGTGATAAAAGCCTGAACATTTTTTTTTCTGCAGGAACTTGAACTCTAAAAGACACATTGCATAGAATGAAGGCATTTGATTAAAGGGCAAGTAACATTAAGATGGGGCAGCAACAGTTTTGGGGGAAAATCAATGATAGTACAGTTTGGTTCAGAAATGACATGGGAATGTCAGACTGTATTATCTTGCTTTAATATTCTATTGTTAACATTTCATTTCGACTCCTACTAGCATTTTCAATTATATATATATATATATATAAAACATTGATGATGATGATGACCACCTTGTTGCTGCCATGAAAATTTGCTTGAGCTTCCTTTTGGGCTCAGGATCAGAACTCATCACCTGAAAATTAATGTAGTATGATAAGGAAACTATACATAAATTATCATGCATGATTTCAAATCAACGTTTTTCTTTTCTTTATAACCCCATAAGCCATTAGATCTTGGATACCTGACTAATCATAAGATCGGTTAGGCTCCAATGAAATGCAAAGTAACTTAGAATGCATCTCTCAAACTCCTCCACAAGCTTCACAAAAAGCGAATCTGCATCTGGTTCACTTGCAAAGAACGTATAAATATCATCCTCACATCCCTCATATTTCCTAAGGTATTCAGAGGCCAATTTGCATAGCTGTGGACATTCTCTCCTATCTTTGAATCCCATTTGCCTAGCTGCAACCAAGGGAGAGATAAAATTAAAACAAAGATTGAATATATTCAGGGAGATGTTAATGTCTAGGGACGTTTGGTCCTTTCGCTTTCAAAGTGTCACATTGTGAGGGTGTAGGCATGAATGAAATGCCCTGGAAAAGACAGCATGGACAATAAAACATTTACATATATATAGATCCAAATGTAAATTGAGAGGATCAAATCACATAATTACCTACATAATGGGGAAACCTTTCTAGCTTTTCAACTCTTCGTGTGTCGGATAATATGAGGCGTGGAGCAAGTTTGTCAAACCATAGCTTCCGAATACGATAATGCACTGCCACAGCAATGATCAGGCCAATGGAAGAGGCTACAATGATCTGTGTGAAGCTGGGTTTGCTGTAAAAATAATCTGAAGAAAAAAAAGAAAAAGAAAAATTAATGAAATATTACAACATTGCATTACATGCATGTAATTATTTCTTAATGAAGGATGAAAAAACACATAATAGTCAATAGGATTAGGGTGTCCAGATTTGTTCTCTTCTTGAAAGGCTTACCTTTCTGCATGTCTGTTAGAAATCCAGGAATGAATATGATGATTATGGGATATAAAAACAAATGTCTTTTGGATTAAAGGGTTGTAAATGTAACTGTGAGAAACAGCTTTTTCCATTGTCACGACTTTGTAGCTGCATGTTAATCGTTATATTTTGTTTGGAGACACTGATTAAAGTGACATGTAAATTCAGGGATTTTGCATGAGACCAAGATCAAGTGGTTACACGTGAAAATAGTTGAAGATATTGTTGCATTTTTGCATGCATCCAAGACACAGTCAAATCCCCTTAAAAGAGGACATGTTGTTGTAGTATTTTACATGTTATATGAAACTATGAATAAAGACAACATATGAGATACCCACATAAGTGGTAATTAAATGCCGGGCTTTTTTTTTTTCTTTAAATGAAAATTAAGGAGAGAGATTTTAATTTTTAACTAACAAAACTTTTTTTTATTATAATAAAAAACCAATTCAATAGAATCTTCTTTTTTTTTTGAGAAACAATTCATGATTCAGATATTGTTTCTGACCGTTTTATCAAAACAAAAAAAAAAGATATTGTTGAAAAACTTCGAATTTATGTTTTCTAATATTATTAAAAAAAAAAAAAAACTGCGTGTTCGAAAAAGTACCAAATGAATGTGGATAGGCCCGACACAGTCGGAACCCGTATCCAGTTTTGATTGGACTCGGGTAAGGAGTTAGAACCTTTTCACAAGCACTACCATAATTAAAAGCGAAACCTCACACTTCCTTCTCTCAAGTCCAGGTATCCAAATGGTTATCAGAACTTCTTCTTCTTCTTCTTCACCTGCTGCTTCTGCGTCTGCTGTTTTGTCATCTTCTTCTTCTTCTTCAACAATTGCTCCAAAAGGTAATCTTTCTTCTTTATTCCCATACTCACATGAACCCACAACTTCAAATTTCACATCATCACCAAAAAATTCATTTTTCCTCTCCTCTTTGTTCCCCAACCAACATAGTCATAGACCCACTTCCTCAAATCCCAAAATTTTACCAAAAAACTCACTTCCCAATGTTCCATTCCAAACCCCACCTGAAAATTTCTTGAAAATAAGTTGTGTGTCAGGTTATGTCACTCTCAATGAAGCATTGCACTGCTTTGATCACATGCTGTCTTTGCAACCAACACCACCAATGTCATCATTCAATTATTTACTTGGTGCACTTTCTAAGAATAAGCATTATTCTAGTGTGATTTCACTTTGCCAAAGAATGAATTTAACTGGGTTGTTGCCTGACTTTATTACTTTAAACATTTTACTGAATTGCTTTTGTAATTTGAATCGAGTTTGTGATGGTTTTGTGGTCCTGGGGAGTATTTTGAGGAGAGGTTTTAGTCCCAATACTGTGACTTATACGTCTTTGATTAAGGGGTTGTGTAAGGAGGATAGGATTGGTGATGCAGTTGGGTTTTTTAAGAAAATGGTCAAGGTGGGTTGTATGCCTAACGTGATTACATATGGGACTTTGATTAATGGGTTGTGTCGAACGGGGAACACTGGTGTTGCGCTTAAGTTACATGTTGAAATGCTAAACGGTCAATTTGGTGCCAATTGTAAGCCTAATGTAGTTTGTTATGGTACTATTATTGATGGCCTTTGTAAGGATGGGTTGGTAGATAATGCAAAAGCACTTTTCTTGGAAATGAAGGGTGGGGGAATATTTCCAGACGTGGTCATTTATAGCTCTCTAATACGCGGTTTTTGTTATGGAGGTAAATGGGAGGAGGCTAAAGGTTTGTTTAATGAAATGGTGGATCAAGGTGTCCAACCTAACTTGGTGACATTCAATGTGTTGATAGATGTTCTTTGCAAGGAGGGTAAGATGAAGGAAGCAAATGGATTATTAGAATTGATGGTTCAAAGAGGTGAGGTTCCTGACATGTTCACTTATAACACATTGATGGATGGATTCTGTTTGGTAGGTAGACTTGATGAGGCCAAGGAGCTTTTTGATTCCATGGCAAGCAAAGGATGTGAACCTAATGCTGTAAGTTACAATGTGTTGATGAATGGATATTGCAAGAATTGGAAGATTGAGGAAGCTATGAATTATTATAAGAGAATGATTCACAAGGGAGTTAGGCCAACAGTTATAACGTATAACGCCTTATTAACAGGTCTTTTTCAGGCAGGTAAGGTCAAGGATGCACATAAGCTGTTCGGTGAAATGCAATTTAATCATTTGGTACCAAATTCAAGTACATATAATATACTCTTCGATGGCCTTTGCAAGAATGAGTGCCTTCCAGAAGCAATGGATTTATTTAATACTTTAGAAAATATGAAGTTTGAGCCTAGCATTGAAATTTTCAACTCTCTCATTGATGGGTTGTGTAAAGCAGAGAAACTTGAACTTGCTTGGCAGATATTTCACAGATTATCCTATAAAGGCCTAGCGCCAACTGTTGTAACATACTCCATCTTGATTCATGGGCTTTGTAATAAAAGAGATTTGGAAAAGGCAAATGATCTGTTTCAAGAAATGGAAGAAAGGGGTTGTGCTCCAAATGTGGTCACATATAATACGCTTATGCGTGGTTTTTTCCTGAATAATGAGTTGCCAAAAGTAGTTGAACTTCTCCACAAGATGGTGGAGAAAAATGTGATACCAGATGCCTCCACAGCCTCCATAGTAGTAGACTTACTTTCTAAGGATGAAAAATATCGAAAATGTCTGAATTGGCTTCCAACATTTCCTGCCCAGAAGCCTGAGGAGAGATGAGTAATGAATGTTGACACTAGTGTGAGTTTCACAAAACAAAACTAACTTCAAAGTTCTAAGGAAAAGGTTTAACCCTTAATCACAAGTTACAAAATGTGAAGGCCCACTGCTGCCATTGTCCAAATGTCCAGTTTTGACTGAATGGGTAAAAAGTTTCAATGGTTTGGTCATTCTAGGCTATGAGTTACTTGAGAATTGTATTAAAGGTATGAATTTTATTCATCCAAAATGCTAAATTTGTTGTGATAACTACCCATATACAAAAATTGCAGGATATTTATGCAAGAATCCCTTGCTAGAATACCTTTCCTAGCTTACTTCTCTGTTGTTATCTCTATTTAGTCTGTATTTGTTTTTGTGATAAGTAGTATTATTTTTTTGTTAGCCATGCTGATGTGTAGACCCATCTGATTACGCTTGCAAACCCATTAAAGGGTTCTGTTTGATGGTTTGAGCATCTGGCTGATGGGTAAAATGTCTAAAATTATAATGTATTATTGCCCATTCTGTTTGCCATAAGCATTCTTATATGCTCCATTTTCAAGCTACTCACTCAATTCCATGCACATAGTTTGAGTTCTACAGATGTGCTTTATGCCTCTATAATCTCCTACTCTATACCAAATGTGTTTTAAAGACGTGGCGTGGATTGGCATTCCTCAGTGTTGTTGTAGATGCGGTGATTGAGTCACTTTTCTTGCCGTGGCTTCTAGAGCGATTGCTTAAGGTAAAGACATGGTGTGGATTAGCAGCGCGGCAGTATTTACTGTGTTTTTAGGTTGAGACAGGTGAGACTCAATCAAGAAATCACAACCTGAATGACGTTTAATTGGGGAGCACATAAGCTGGTCTTTCATTATTGCATCTTTCCAAGAATTACAACACAACTTTTAGGGTCTTTATTTGAAAGTAGGAAAATACATGAAAAGTGGATCTTTCAATTTCTGAATGATATAAATTATGCCTGATATGTTTGTTTAAGCAAAGACTTAAATTCTCAAAGACAGAAACATTCCATTGAATGAAGCCATTTGACTTAAGGGCAAGTACCTTTAAAATGGGGCAGCAACAGTTTTGGGGGAAATTCAATGATCGTGTGACTTCTTGTTTAGTTTCTTCCATGTCACAATCTAGAATATAAACTTTCATGTTATATCTTCCATGTGTGGTAACTGAATGCATAAAAAGACTAGGATACAATTTTGATTCAGAAATGACGTGGGAATGGTAGACCGTAGTTAAACTCCTCTCATGTATTACAGTATTATCTTGTTTTAATATTCTATTATTAGCATTTGCAATTATATAAATAACAATGATTATGATAATGGCGACCTTGTTCCTGCCATGAAAGTTTGCTTGAGCTTCATTTTGGGCTCAGGATTAGAACTCAACACTTGAAAATTATGTAGCATGATAAGAACAATAAACACAAGGAGAAAAATCTACCGATGCATTTTTATACATATGAAGTATCGTGGATAACAAAATAACCAACTTTTTAGATCTTGGATACCTGACTAATCATAAGATCAACTTGGCTCCAATGATTTGTAAAGTAACTTAAGAGTGCATCTCTCAAAGCATACTACCCAGCTTAAGAGAGCGAAATTGAAGTCTTGAACGAAGGATTTATGAATTTATGGTCAATTTTTTCCTGATCAATTTTGATTGGGTTGAACAAATCGGATTGAGTTTAACTAAAATCTAACCATTTGATTGGAGTAATTTTGGTCCTAAATTAAGGATTATGCAATCCCATTTTATTTGATTGTTTATGGGCAAAAAGTAGACTTGAATTGAGGCTTTAGAGCAGTGTTTATTACACATATTTTAATGTACACATAGTACACACAATTGCATTTTATAAGAGAACTCATGACTTTATAAGAACCTTTCAAAATTGGGAAAATATTTATTAGAACCATCCATCCAGTATTTATCATAACCTAGCACTAGTGATCTCATCTAAATTCTAAAGGATAAAGTTTATTTACAAAATTTGTTGTAACCTTAGGTTATAACCTTACTCAATATCTTTTTATTGGAGGTGAATTTTGACAAATTCACCATTAGATTACATCTTTTTCTTATATTCTTCAGTTTGCAAAATTTCTAGAAAATTAAAGATCAATAGCTATGTCATCAATAAATTGTTTAACTTGCAAGCTTTTGTAATTTAAAATTATGTATAAAATATAAGCTTATAAATCATATAGCAAATAATATCAAATTAACATAAAATTTGACATGTGTATTAAAAGCAAAAAGAACACACAATTCAACACTTTAGTAATGTTCTAAGTTTCAAGTGGAAGCAAATAAAGGGTCATATTTTATCTCTTGGAAGTAGGTACACATAAAAAGTAGCAGCAATGAAGAAACTTAATCCTAAGAAAGGCGTTCCACTTCCACGTACACAAGCCTATAGGAAAGGGGTTCATTTCGGCGTAGTGACTTTGGATTTTCAAACGTTTGATCTCTCGAAACATCCTTAACACATCAAAATTAGTTGGCTCCATTAATATGGAAACCTTGGGCTTACTGGACATGTGCAGCTTAGTAATTTTTTTACTTAAGATGTTAGTGAAGTAGCTTCAGCTCTTCTTGAACAATAAACGAATCCAAGAGGGAGAGGGAATTGTTAGCATTTTTTTTAATGCTAATTGTTAGCATTTCATGAATAATAAATCATCGATGTTGATACTTCTGGGGGTCCCTCTTTATATTTTTATTATTAGTTTTTGTTTGTGAATTTTTTGGTGTGATTTCGAAAAGGGCATTGTTGGACGATGAGAATCAGATTTAGGAGAACACAAGCTTTTCTTTTTCTTATCACCACTGCAATTTTCCAAGCTATTTGGAATCATTTTCATTTTCATCTTCGTCTCTGTATTTTCACATCTTCTAGAAGATCAATAATTCACAAAAAATCCAAAGTGGAATTCCACCCCTCGTGTTTCGATGGAATAATCACATTTTTCATAACATTTTTAATCCAATGCTTGTAGTGTAAGGCATCTAATGTTTGTTAGACTCTGTTTGGGAGTTTATAAGGGAATGTAATGGAATGATCATAAGGAAATTGAAAGAAATGGAATGGAATTAAGTAAATTTTTTTTTTATACAAGATAGAATTTTATTCTAACCTAACCTAAGTGTATATGTGTGTGAAGCTCCCTCTTGGAGACTTGAACCTCGGCCCTTACCCCACACACTCCACAAGCACTTATACTTGTGGTGTGACCATCGCACTAAGGGTATGCGATGGTGGAATTAAGTAATCTTGATTAGATGTTTTAAAATAAATGAATGGAAAAGAATAAAAATGAATAAAATGTAAGTAATCTTATTTGGGAGTTGTAGGGTAAGAATTTGTTGGGCCTGGTACCAACTCTGTGTTGTGAGCCCAACAAATGCCCAACAATAAATTTGTAGAGAATGGGTTAAACAGCTGGGCTGGGTTATGATTTAGCAACGATTCATGCAGGCTGAAACAATAAAAACGAAGGTAAACCGGTGTTTTATAGACGGTCTCTTTGGTCCGAAGAGGCTTTATATTTGAAAGCTTTCACTTATACAAAAAATCTCCCTTTTCTTTGTGAGGCCTGCTATCCTTATATAGATCCCCTTTTCTCATCCTCACCGCCCACTTGTCCCTCATCTAGGTGCCTACTTGAGTACTGGTCACATCAGCCGTTTGCTTTAACCTGTAGTGAGTGATGGTAGGTGAAGATTCACTGTTCAGGTGTCTTCTCCACATAAATGCGGCCAGAAAAGTTGCTGCAGTGCATTAAATGTGGCGGTGGCAGCTTTATTGGCAGGATATTTCATGATAGCTCCGCAGTTAGGCAAGCTCGGGGCTCGGCTTTTGCAGGAAGATCTTCAGCATAGCTCCTTGGTCAAGTTCTGGGCAGGCCCGTTGGAGATGGTCTCTTCGGCCCAAAAGGTTGTCTTCGGACGGACCATTTATCCCTCGTGGGCTGTATTCTTACCAGGATGGCAACACATTGATGTTTTTATCCTCTTCGGACAGAGAGCCTTATTTGGATTGGGCCTCTGTCCCAACATATGACACTGGGCCTTCTTACCCACAATAGCCCCTCAAAATTTCACTTTTTACCTCGCATCCGAAGAGAAAAAAGTGGGGTTTTGACCTTTTGACAGATGTGGGCACAACTTTGACTCCGCGCGTGTGCTCGCGTGAGTTTGGGCGCCTTCTTTATAACCGCTGCTGTCGCGCCGTTTCCGAGGCGTCATTAATTACTCCAGGCGGCGTCTTGTCCCTGAAATCTATCGGTCCATTTCAAATCAACGGACGAGATTCTTCTCGAAGTTTTTGGGCGGGCGAAGTTTCACCACTTCACCTACCACTATATAAAGTTCCAGATGGGATTGTCTTCTCACTTTGCAAACTTCAGAACTCCCGGCGAACTCAAGCGCTCAGACTCTCAAAGCCCTTCCTGTAATCCGCTTCAACCAGTTCCAGAATCCGCCACAATCTCCCTGCGAGACCAAAGCTCATCCGCCGATTTCATTCTTCGTAAGTTCTCTCCCCGAGATTTTCGTATTACATTGAGATTGCCTCTTCGGCCCGTGGTAGCTTAACCCAGTCGCCGTTTCGTGTTTCCCTTCCTTTGACTTTGCTAACCATGGGTAGATTTGAGTATCTAGTGAACAGCCCCTCCCAGATAGAAGAGTTTAGGGCGACATATCGCATTCCTTAGGAAGTGGGCTTAAGGTATTGCTCCACAGAGGGGTTGCTACTGAACAGGGAAGAGGGCGAAGTCATTATCCCCATTATCGCCTTCTTGGAGGGGGGAATGACCATTCCCATGGGTCCAGTCACCAGGAGTTACCTTACAGCCCATAGGCTTAGTCCTGACCAGTGCGCACCCAATACCTTTAGAATCTTAGGTGCAGTCGATGACCTAAACCGTCACTTAGGCTTGGGGTTAACCTGGCACGACGTGGCACATATGTACGAATGTCGTACCAAAAAAGGGGCGGGATACTATTTAAGGTCCCGATCCGATGTCGTCAGACTTCTCTCCGGTCTTCCCAAGTCCAACAAAGGGATGAAGGACGATTTTCTTATCGTCTCGGGTGCCTGGCATGATGGGGTTCATTGCCCAACCACGCCAGGAACGCCAGGTGGGACACTCCCCCTTGAGCTTTTCTGACTCTCTAGTTTCTAGCTATTCGGACTTCTTTTTGTTATGTTGCAATCTATTGACAGTCTCATCGCCCTCTTTGCAGATAGGAGGTACGTAAATCCTCGGCTGAGCCTCACAAATACTACGGCCTTGAACTACCTTCTTCGGTCGGAGATCTTTGCCAGCGAAGACGGACAGCTAAGGTTCGTTCCCCTTATCCTCGGCTATACCCCAAAGACTGAACTCCAGCCGAGAGGCAACGCCATAACACTTGGTGATCGCCGCCTAAACCGTATTGACGTGGCAAGGAAAACCTTTTTGGCCCCTTTTGATCTCGCCCCGGTGCCCCATCCCCATCCGCAGGGCATTCCACCATTAGTTCAACCTATTCAACAAGTGCCATTTCAACCAGTAGCCGAGGAAAGAGTCGCCTCTTCTACCCCTTCGCTTGACGAACAGATCGATCAGTTCAAGTTCGAAGAGGAAGACTCGGAGGAGGTTCAAATCTTGTCCGCCGAAGAGGCCCTCGACGGACATTCGACCGCCCCACTCCTGAATATAGCTTTGCCAGAAGACACTGACGAGGAGGACATGCAGACTCTTGGTCAGCTGATGAAGAATAGAAGGTCGACGCCTGCGGCTAAGGGCACTGGCACGTCCCAGCCCACGGCCAATCTCCCACCACCGCCTCCCCTTCCTCCGGCCCCAAAAGATCCAGGTTTCAAAGCGATGCCTGATTTGAAGAAAAAGAGGGCAGTGACAGACGTGGCTGACATCGAGGAGGGGGAAGTGGTTCCTCCAAAGGGACCTAAGCAGCAGAAGAAGACCCATGATACCAGGAACAAACGGGCTTCTTCTACTGAGAGTAGGGAGGAAAATTTGACTGCCGAAGTGCGGCGAGGGACCCATGACTGGTCCCCGAAGCTTACTCTGGATGGCGCAGCCATCCCTTTCGACGCCTCCCTCAGAAACTATGCCGGAGGGAAGGCCGGATACATAGCAGAAGCGCTAGTGCAGCCCCTTCTTCTTCCGAAGGATATGGAGTCCTATCGGCGTTTTAGTGAAAAAGAGCTCTTCCTGTCCCTTAAACGAGATTTAGGCATGGTAAGACAACTGGTGTCCTTCTGCAGCACTTTCGTAGCCCTTGTGTATTCATATTTTTCGTAACATTCTTTGGTTGCCATGCAGATTGCCCAGCAAATCTACGTGGCTGAAGAGTGGGTTCAGAAGAAGGAGGTTGACGTGCAAGCTGAGATCCGGCCCAGGGAGGACGTTGAAAGAGCACTGGGCAAGGCCAGGGATGAAAACGCCCGTCTCTCCAATCAACTGAAGGAGGAGGTAAAGGCAAGAAGAGATGCAGATGCGGGCCTTAAAACCGCAGAGAAGCAAGCCGAAGACCAACGTCAGAAGCTGTATACGACTGAAATCAATTTGGAGACGGAGAGGGCGTTGGTAAAAGAGCTTCGGCTTGAGCTGCAAATGGCCAGGGACGCTGCTAAGTTGGCCAAGGAAGATGCGCAATTGGCCAAGGAGGCAGTTGAGGCCGAGAAGAAGGCTGCCCATCTGCTGGGTGTGGAGGAGACCCAAGCAAGGCTGACCGAGGAGTTCGCCAAGGTCTGCAGGGACTACTGTGCCATAACATGGAACAAGTGCCTCGACGCAGCTGGAGTCCCTGCGGAATCAGCCTTAAGGCAGCCTGGCAGCATTTATTATGATCCTGACCTATGTGATCCGCCTGAAACCTCGGAGGCGCCCTCAGCGGATCAGAATCCTCCAGCAGCAGCCGAAACGAGCCAGGCCCCTCTTCAGGCCGTAGATGTGGGTGATTTGACAAAGAATAATCTGGTGCCTCAAGACAAAACTCAGGATGCTTAATTTATGTAACGGCTAGGACCTTTTGTCGTCCATTTTGTAACTAGATTATCTTTTTAAGGAATGAAATAGATTCTCTCCTTTTTTTTTTTTTGCTCCTTGTTGATTCTGCGGTGTTTGTTAAGTTGTCATCATGGCTAACAATGATAGACTAATAACTAAGACCAGAGTGTCCATTTAAGCGCCGCTAAACAAGGCCTCGAAGTAATAAAAGTTAAAGTAATTCGGCTTAAGTTTAAACGCCTGTGAACGGAATGTAAACTAACCCAAGTCATCTGGTCCGAGGACCGTAGTCATGATTGAATTTAAGTTTTAAACATTTGTAAGAGACCGTAATGGAGTGTTAACTAACCCAAATCATCTGGTCCGAGGACTACAGGCATGATTGAATTTAAGTTTAAACACTTGAAAAAGATTGTAACGGAGTGTTAACTAACCCAAATCATCTGGTCCGAGGACTACAGGCATGATTGAATTTAAGTTTAAACACTTGAAAAAGATTGTAACGGAGTGTTAACTAACCCAAATCATCTGGTCCGAGGACTACAGGCATGATTGAATTTAAGTTTAAACACTTGAAAAAAGATTGTAACGGAGTGTTAACTAACCCAAATCATCTGGTCCGAGGACTACAGGCATGATTGAATTTAAGTTTAAACACTTGAAAAAAGATTGTAACGGAGTGTTAACTAACCCAAATCATCTGGTCCGAGGACTACAGGCATGATTGAATTTAAGTTTAAACACTTGAAAAAGATTGTAACGGAGTGTTAACTAACCCAAATCATCTGGTCCGAGGACTACAGGCATGATTGAATTTAAGTTTAAACACTTGAAAAAAGATTGTAACGGAGTGTTAACTAACCCAAATCATCTGGTCCGAGGACTACAGGCATGATTGAATTTAAGTTTAAACACTTGAAAAAGATTGTAACGGAGTGTTAACTAACCCAAATCATCTGGTCCGAGGACTACAGGCATGATTGAATTTAAGTTTAAACACTTGAAAAAGATTGTAACGGAGTGTTAACTAACCCAAATCATCTGGTCCGAGGACTACAGGCATGATTGAATTTAAGTTTAAACACTTGAAAGAGATTAGTAATGGAGAAATGTACTCATAACTGAAAGATGAATTCTTTTAATAGTAGTACCTTTTGAGGTTATTTACATTCCATGGCCGGGGCACTACATGATTATCCAGGTCTTCCAGGAAGTACGCTCCCACGCCGGCCCTCGAAGTGATACGATATGGACCTTCCCAGTTCGGCCCCAGCTTTCCCCATGCCGGGTTCTTTGCATTACCTACCACCTTCCTTAGGACCAGATCACCAGGCTCAAGAGGTCTCAACCTCACATTGATGTCATAGCCTTGTCTCAGCTTCTGCTGGTAGTGCGCCAATCGGACCATTGCGTTTTCCCTTCGTTCTTCAATCAGATCCAAACCCTTTTCTAGCTGCCTGTCGTTGTTGGTTGGGTCAAAAGAGCTAGTTCTGTAGGTTGGGAATGCAATCTCGAGAGGTATAACGGCTTCAGCTTCATAGGTCATTGAAAAAGGGGTTTCACCGGTGGACCTACGAGGCGTGGTTCTATATGCCCACAACACGTGGGGTAGTTCTTCTACCCACCTACCCTTCGCATCGTCTAGCCTCTTCTTCAGCCCGTTAACTATGACTTTATTGGTGGCTTCGGCCTGCCCATTCCCTTGGGGATAGGCGGGGGTGGAGTATCTATTTGTGATTCCCAGCTCGTTGCAATAGCTTCTGAAAGCTTTGCTATCGAATTGAAGCCCGTTATCCGAGATGAGGGTATGGGGAACTCCAAATCTGGTGACGATGTTTTTCCAAACGAACTTCTTCACGTCTACGTCCCTGATATTTGCTAGAGGCTCAGCTTCCACCCACTTGGTGAAATAGTCCGTTCCGACCAATAAGAATTTCCTGTTTCCTGCTGCCTTAGGGAAAGGACCTACGATATCCAACTCCCACTGAGCAAAAGGCCATGGGCTGGATAGCGGATTAAGGGTACCACCAGGTTGATGTATGCTCGGCGCAAAACGTTGGCACTGGTCACACTTTTTAGCGTACTCATGTGCCTCTCTCTGCATATTTGGCCACCAATAGCCTTGAGTAATGGCTCGGTGAGCTAAGGATCTTCCACCAGTATGGCTTCCACAGATTCCTTCATGCAGTTCTTCCAACAGTGATTCAGCCGCCTCGGGGCGCATGCACATCAAATACGGGCCAGAATAAGATCGTTTGTACAGTTTGTGATCTTCGGACAGCCAGAACCTTGCAGCTTTTCTCCGTATTTTGTCCGCTTCCCCCGTCTCTTCGGGCGACACATCATCCCTCAAAAACTTGATGATGGGGTCCATCCAGCATGGGTTGGCTCCGATACAGTGGACTTGGGGCGGCTTTTTTCTTAACTCCGTGGGTCTCTGCACGTCCTCAATCAGAATAACCCTTGGTAATTCTTGCGCCGAAGAGGTGGCGAGCGTAGCTAAGGAATCAGCATGCGTGTTGCCACTCCTAGGGATGTGCCGTAGGGTAAAACATTCAAACTCCGACTGTAGAGACTTGACCAGGTTTAGATATCCCTGCATCCTCTCATCTTTCGCTTCAAACTCTCCCAGCACTTGGCCGACGACCAACCTTGAGTCTGAGGATATCTCGACGGATATTCCTCCCATCCTTCGTACCATCTTCATCCCCATCAGTAGAGCCTCATACTCTGCCTCGTTATTCGTTGCTGAAAAGTCTAGCCTTAAGGCTTTTTCGATGATGATTCTCTCGGGGGATATCAACACTAGCCCTACGCCTGAGCCCCTCTGATTCGATGCGCCGTCTACATACACTTGCCAGGGCAATGTCCTTGACACGATCGTGCTGACTTGCCTTCCTACCGCGCCTAGAGATTGTGCTGCTTCCTCTAAATGTGGTTCTGTGAACTTGGCGACCAGGTCCGCAAGTACCTGGCCCTTCACTGATGTGCGCGGCATGTACTTGATGTCAAAAGCCCCTAGCATCGTCCCCCATTTAGCAATTCTACCAGTGTAGTCGGCGCTTCGGAGTACGGCTCTGAGTGGGAGCTGAGTAAGGACTATAACGGTGTGAGCTTGAAAATAATGGGGCAACTTCTTAGTACCCAGCACAACGGCCAGGATGGCTTTCTCCAATGGCAAATAGCGGATTTCAGCCTCTTGTAGTGACTTGCTCACGTAGTAAACTGGCTTTTGCACTCCACAGTCCGTTCGGATCAGCACCAAGCTTACAGCATTAGGGGCCACGGCAATGTAAGCAAACAAAACTTCGTCTGGCTGGGGACTGGACATGATGGGGGGCTTAGCCAGGTAGTCTTTAAGTTGCTGGAAGGCAATAGCACATTCCTGCGTCCATTCAAAATCCTTCCACTTATTGATTAACGAGAAGAAAGGCCTGCACCTGTCTGCTGATCTGGAGATGAACCGATTAAGGGCAGCGGTCATCCCAGTCAGTTTCTGAATCTCCTTGGGATTCCGAGGAGCTCGTAAGTTGTTGATGGCCCTTATCTGATCGGGGTTAACTTCGATTCCCCTGTGTGTGACCATATACCCCAGGAATTTGCCTGATCCAACACCGAAGGAACATTTAGAGGCATTCAAGCGCAATCTGTGTCCCCTCAGAATTTCGAATATATTACTGAGATCCCCAATGTGTTCGGCAACAATCTTGCTTTTAACCACCATGTCGTCAATATAAACCTCCATGCTTTTGCCCAGCTGTGGCTCAAACATCCTCGTCATCATCCTCTGATAGGTAGCCCCTGCGTTTTTCAAGCCAAATGGCATTACCTTGTAGTGGTAATTTCCTACAGGAGTTACAAAGGATGTTTCCTCTTGGTCGGCGAGAGCCAGGGGTATCTGATGGTAACCTTGAAAGGCATCTAAGAAACTCATCCGAGGATGCCCGACAGTAGCGTCAACTAATTGATCTATCTTCGGCATTGGAAATGGATCCTTCGGACAAGCTCTATTAAGGTCGGTGAAGTCCACACACACCCGCCATTTCCCACTTTTCTTTTTCACTACCACCGTGTTAGCCAGCCATTCGGGGTAGAAGATCTCTTTAATGGCTCCTGCCTGCTTGAGTTTCATCACTTCATCCCTGACCGCGTCAGCGTGTTCTCTCGACGGTCGTCGGAGTGGCTGTTTTTTAGGGATGGTGGTGGGATTAACGTTTAGGTGGTGGCAGATGAATTCTGGACTTACTCCTGGGGCATCCGCGGGGTCCCAGGCGAATATGTCAACGTTGGCTCTGAGGAACTCTATCAACCCCTCCCTTTCCTGTGGGGGAAGCATGGATCCAACTTGAAAAAACTTCTCTGGATCATCACCAACAACAACCCTCGTTAAGTTTTCGCACTCTGCTTCTTCGGCCGAGGCCCCGGCTTCCAGCGCCGAAGGTCTTAATTGCTATAAACTCTCCTTATCACAGTTCGAGGGCTCGGCATGCTGCTCATGCTGGATGGCTGCCACTAGACAATGCCTGGACATAGCCTGGTCCCCCCGGACTTCTTCAACTGCTCCCTCCGAGGGATACTTAATCTTCTGGTGGAGAGTGGAGGATACAGCCCCAAGGGTATGAAGCCAGGGTCTGCCTACGATAGCGGTATAAGGTGAGTAAGCGTCCACCACTATGAAGTCCACCTCCACAATCTCCGTGCCGGTCTGCACAGGCAGTCTGATCTGGCCCTTCGGAATGATCACCTTGCCATCAAAGCTGACCAAAGGGGAACTGTATGGAGTTAAGTCTTTGGGGGACAAGTTCAGCCCCTTATATAGGTCTGGGTACATTATCTCTGCTGCGCTGCCCTGATCCACCATCACCCTTCTCACGTCATATCCGCCTATTCTCAGAGTGACCACCAGGGCGTCGTCGTGCGGCTGTACAGTTCCTATTTTGTCCTCTTCCGAAAATCCCAAAACTGGGATGTCTGTCCTAGGTTTCTTCGGCCCTCTGTTGCTGCTATCAGAGGGCACCCGAGCGACTGACAATATCCTGGATGGGCAAGATCCCGTCCTCCCTGGTGTAGCAAAAATAATATTGATTGTTCCCAAGGGAGGTTTCACGAAATTATCCCTCCTGGGCCCCGTGCTAGTTTGACTTCCTTGACCGTGCGAGTGGTGCAGGAGGTGTTTTAACCTGCCTTCGCCGACCAGCTGATCCAAGTGATCCCACAGGCTCCTGCAGTCCTCAGTGGTATGCCCATGATCCAGGTGATACTGACAGTAAAGATTGTGGTTGCGCCTCTCAGGGTTTCCCACCATCTTGTTCGGCCTTTTGAAGAATGGTTCGTTTTTTATCTTATCCAGGACTTGGTGCACTGGTTCGCGAAAAACTGCATTGACCGTCTGGGAGTTCGCTGCGCTTTGGCTGGCCCAGTCCTTCCTTGGCCTGTTGTGATTCTGCCGGTCCGACCTGAAATCCCTTCCATCATGAGGGATAACCTTCTCCTTTCCCCTACTCTGCTGTTGGTCCTCTTCAACTTTTTTGTATTTATCGATCCTATCCATTAGCTGGCGTATACTGGTGACAGGGTTGCGCGTCAAGGACGTTCTCAAAGGATGTTCGGTGGGGAGGCCCAGCTTGAAAGAGCTTATGGCCACCAACTCGCAATCTTCCTCCACCTCATTGTACGTTTCCCAGAATCTGTCTGAATGGGACTTCAAAGTCTCACCCCCTTTCATACTGATGGACAACAAGGAGGCCACGGATTGGGGAACTCTTCGGCAGGTGACGAAACGGGATCAAAAAGCCTGAGTCAGCCCTTGGAAGGAGCTAATGGTGTTCGCTTTTAAACCGTCGAACCATCTCATGGCTATTGGTCCTAGGCTGGATGGAAAAACCTTGCACATTAGGGCATTGTCCCTAGAGTGTACTGCCATCCGCTGGTTAAAATGACTTACGTGCTCCACTGGGTCGGTCCTGCCGTTGTAGATGGTGAATGTGGGCTGGTGGAAACGCCTGGGAAGTTTGGCTCGCTCGATATTACGTGTAAAAGGAGACCTGGAGATCTGATCCAGAGCTTTGCTCATAGCATCGTTCCCCGTGCCCCTTGGGAAGGAGCTCTGAGGGTTTCTCTCGCGGTCGTACGCTTCCTCATAAAGGGGAGGCTCACTGACTGGTGTTCGAGACCTCCGCCTGTAATTATCGTCCCGTTCGTCCTCAGAACCCTCATCAGAGTACGAGGAAACGCGCTTTCTTTTTGCATGGCGCAACTCTTTTCTCAGCCTCTGAATCTCTAACTGCATGGCCTGGTTTTCCTCTGCATGGGACATGTGGCTCTCTCCATGCGATTGGTTTTGGTCGCCACGGGTGGTGTGCGGGTCCCCCTCGCGATCGTGTCTCCGTTCCAGGTGGACAAAAGGGTCGGTGTGTTGAGATGACCTGGATTCTGCTGGTCGTTGCCTTGATTCAGCCATCTTTTGAGGTGTTGCTCCCACCTTTGCTCGAGCTGTTTCCCACAGACGGCGCCAATTGTAGGGTAAGAATTTGTTGGGCCTGGTACCAACTCTGTGTTGTGAGCCCAACAAATGCCCAACAATAAATTTGTAGAGAATGGGTTAAACAGCTGGGCTGGGTTATGATTTAGCAACGATTCATGCAGGCTGAAACAATAAAAACGAAGGTAAACCGGTGTTTTATAGACGGTCTCTTTGGTCCGAAGAGGCTTTATATTTGAAAGCTTTCACTTATACAAAAAATCCCCCTTTTCTTTGTGAGGCCTGCTATCCTTATATAGATCCCCTTTTCTCATCCTCACCGCCCACTTGTCCCTCATCTAGGTGCCTACTTGAGTACTGGTCACATCAGCCGTTTGCTTTAACCTGCAGTGAGTGGTGGTAGGTGAAGATTCACTGTTCAGGTGTCTTCTCCACATAAATGCGGCCAGAAAAGTTGCTGCAGTGCATTAAATGTGGCGGTGGCAGCTTTATTGGCAGGATATTTCATGATAGCTCCGCAGTTAGGCAAGCTCGGGGCTCGGCTTTCGCAGGAAGATCTTCAGCATAGCTCCTTGGTCAAGTTCTGGGCAGGCCCGTTGGAGATGGTCTCTTCGGCCCAAAAGGTTGTCTTCGGACGAACCATTTATCCCTCGTGGGCTGTATTCTTACCAGGATGGCAACACATTGATGTTTTTATCCTCTTCGGACAGAGAGCCTTGTCTGGATTGGGCCTCTGTCCCAACATATGACACTGGGCCTTCTTACCCACAGGAGTAACATGGAGGGAATTGAATGAAATTATTTTATGATAAAATATACCTATTAGACTCCTATTTTAAAATAAATGGTTGAATATATAAGGGTATTTTAGGAATTTTAGTAAAAAAATCATTAAATCTAATTTCATTCCCTTTTATTCCTCCCAATTTTGAGGGAGGATGAAAATTTAAGATTTTAAGGGAATAGAGATGAATGAGTGTTCCCTCCTACCCATTTTATTCACTCTCACTTAAACTTCCAAATAAGGGAATAAGTTTTCTATTCTCTCAATTAAAACTCCTAAATAAGGGAAGTGAAGAATGTTCTAAAATTATTCTTTTCATTTTTTTCCATTCCATTCCATTCCCTCTTCCCAAACATGGGTATTTTAATTTTTTTTGTTAGGACATATGTAATTTAATGTTAGAAACATATGTCACTATTTTATGTAATTGACTAATGCTTTGACAAAATACACTTTACTTATAATTGGGTAGATCTAAGATATGTTTAATACTTCAAGAAATAAGGTTTCAAGTTCAAGTGTTAAAACTATGCAAATCTGTCCAAGAATCAAGTAATGAAGTGTTGGATTTTAAAACTCGACAGCTAGCATCTATCGAGCTTTAAAAGCTATTGAAGCCAGTGGCTCAACAGCTAGCTCGATAGATGGCTATCTATCAAGATTTATGAAGTATAGTTTGTCAGAGTTGATTTTCATCCAATCCGTGAATGTATGTTTGGGATTTCTTTTCTCACAACCCTAAACATATATAAAGATTATTTTAAGTGTCATTAAAGGTTGCACAGTTGCACAAGAGCACAATTCCACAAGTGTGAAGCAAAGTGTGACCGGAAACTTAGTTTGCCTTAGTTCTTCTTTCTCTTGAAGAAGCTGTTGTGTTTATACACCATAGGGTTTTGTGATCAAACAACTTCATGATCTTCATCGTATAATGAATAGAAGAACTTTGCAGCTAACATCCTTTTCAAGTTGGTGATTAAGTCACGTACTGGGATCCGTACATCAATTGGTTAATCACGTACGGGAGTCGTACATTGAAAAGGAGAGATTGTCATTACAGATTAAGTCCAATTGGGTATTGGGGTAAGAGTTCAACTGTAGATTGGTATAAGGTACTAGGATTCCTTCACTTGTAACTGCTTGTTTTGATAATAGTGGATTCTTGGGAGTAGTAACCTTAAAATCACCCGGTGGGGTTTTTGCCGTTTAGGTTTTCCCCATTCGTAAACAAATCACCGTGTCAATTTAATTTCCATTGCATATTTAGTTATTTGGTGATTTGTTTGTGCTGCCATGTATATTGCATGCCAATTTGATTAATTAATAAACTTGGCTAATTAATCAATTAATATATCACAAAGGGTCAATACATTTTTAGCCTATCATTTTCCACAACTAGGGTCTATTATACAATAATTATAGATAAAGACCACACTATCTAACACCTATCGATAAAGAATTTTCGGTCCAACCTATTTTTGTACTCCTATTTGTTGTGTGGACCAAGCCCATATACGAAAGAAAGAACCCAACAAAAGGGATAATTAGAAGATGTGGATTAGAGGAAAAACCAGTCATTTTGTATCGGTATGGACTCACTAAACAGTTCCCCATTGGGCTTAGAGCACTAGTGAGACTAATGAACCATGCTAGATGCAATGTGCAACACACATTCACTTATGGTCGAACCAAATACTACTAAATATATAGCGTTCACACTACACACATCTTTCTCCCGGTAAAAGAGAATCAATCATCAAATAACAAATCTTTGACAAATCCCTTGAGTTACGAAACTCTCCACTTCAATTTGTTTATATTCAAAAACATCAATTAGGAGATTTGTTTTTTATAGATATGATAAAATTTTAACTTGTGTGTGTCAACTTTATGATTATTGCTCTTTATCATCAAGTCATGACACTAATTAACTTATAGTGTTCATTTCAATTTATGAGTTGAACTAAATTGAAACCCATCCATCACGTAGGAGATCAGAATAGAGAACTTAGTTAATGCTATTTAATATCCCGTGAATTCATCAACAATTGACTATAATTTTTTTTGTTTGTAGAGAAGTATTACGTCCACAACATTTTCACAACAAATCATAAATAATAAGTTGTTATTAGTTCTAATTTGAATTTACAACTTAAATTATTTTTTTTCTCACTCGTAACAACTAATAACAACTTTTTTTTTTTGGAGAAACAACCAATAACAACTTGCCACTTAAAATTTGTTTGAAAATATTGTTGACATAACATTTCTCTTTTTTGTATAGAGACTATATTTTTGACAAAATAAAAGGCCACTTTTTTTTATAAATTTTTTGTCTATATTTCTTGTTATATTATTGTGTATTCCACTTTACATTTTTTGTTTCAATATTAACATTTTTTTTTTGAAAAATGAAAAACTTTTCAAAAAGCATTTTCTAAAAAATTATTGCATTTTTTAAATATGTTTGATAGAGACCTTAAAATGAGTTGAAAAATTATTTCTTGACTTTTCTTATTTCCCTTATAACTCAACTAGTATTTCTTGCCCTTGGAGTCTCCAACGAAGATGTCTAAAGTTCAAACCGCACAACTATCCCCAACTATTATTTATTCAAGAAAATTTTTTTAACATATAAGAGAAAAATTAAGAGACCAAAATGATAATTAAATCTTATATATATATATATATATAAAGAATTAAACCAAAAATTTAAATGATCTAAATCCAAAATATCAATATAATATACATTTCATAAGAGCAACGCCGATACCTAACTCTACGTACAAATGTGATCGTCTTTGACTAATATTTTAAAATTTATATGTTTATCAATTAAAAAAAAATATTTAAACAATCCGAAGTTCTAAATTCCTCAGTCACTTGGGTCTTTTCATTTATTAAATGATGACAATAATTTTATAGGTATAAATTTTATTCCTAGCGAAAAAGACAATAATTAGAGAAACGAGTGCAATGCTTAGAGACAAATTCAGAAATTACATATATGCAGTTGTGGAGAAATTTGCGGAGAATGCTAGTACCCATTGGAAGAACACTAAAATCTTTTGTACAAAATATTAGTTTACTAAAAAGTGTATGATTATCTAAGATATGAGTTTTGATAAATCAAAACTCAAATGCAACGTGAAAGTGAACTGATTGATAGCAACCTCAAGCGGTAGAACAATGGCTAGAGACCCTAACTGATGAAGTTGAGTTCACTAGTTCAACACTTTTAACGCCAAAAACTCTGCCATCCAAAAATTAAGGGTATAGCTAGGCAGCTCTTACCTTAATTAGAATATTTAAAAATTGTTTTGACTAGACAACTAGCTTTTTAGGAATATTACAACTTGAAAATCTGTAGGTTGGGTAGATAATATTACTCTATTGGTTATGAGACACCTATTTCATTTTTTCTTTATGGTTTGTTTGGATGGGGGAAGGAGGGGGAGTGGAGGGGAGTAAAGTAAAGTTAGCTAAAAATAAGCTAATCTTGTGCTAAATCTACTCTGCTCTACTCTGCTCTCCCTTCCTCCACTTCAATCCAAACGGACCATTAGTTGTCTTTGCTTCTAGAATTCATATTTACTTAACAGCCATTTAGTTTACCATCTATTAGTTTTCTTGTTAATTTATGGAATCTTATATGGCTAATTATACCGTTGGGCATCCAAGCCAGCAGTTTCTTTGAAGTGTACCATCAAGTTCCAACGAAAAAACATGTGTTTTTTTTGTTGGTATGTAGTCTTCAAATCCACTCATATCAGTTAAAAGATTTTGCCTCTGTTTTTTTTTTTTTTTTTTTGGTACATACAGACAAGACTCGAACGTGATACAAAATTGATAAAGATAATTCAGGATTTGAAGGGAAATGTGCATGGTAGAATCAGACATAGAGTGTAGAATAGAGCCTTTGGAAAATTTGATAATTAGTACAACAGTACAACAGAGTACATACATACTGTTGTTGAACCTAGTGTGTTCATAGCAATATGTCGAGGTTTTTTGGGACAGGATGGGGCAGGTAAAATTAAAGTTGGAGCAATTATACTACAATAACACTTTGGTTTAGTTAGATTATGAATCTGAGTTGGTGTAAATTTCATTCTAATTTACATATGTTTCTCCGTTCACAGGACAAGGCATACTAGGAAGTTTGGAAAAAAGGAGGGAGAAGAGGTCATATAATTATAAAGGCTTGCGATCGAAGAGGTCATAAATATAATTCACAGCCACTTTCTTTCTACTAGAAATTGAATTTCTCTGTTGTAGTAGACGTACTGACTACTACTGAGTGAGAGAAACAATGATAAACTTTGAAGTATACATAATTATTATTAAAAAATAAAAAGAAGTCGTGAATAATGAAGCAGACCTACCTTTTCAATCTGTGAAACTGTGTTGTTGAATTCATTGACACAGATTTTGGATGACATATTAATTTACATGACATCGGATTTGGGAACGAGCTGCAAGAGAAAGAATTAAAGCCACCGGTCCACCAAATATATTAAGGAAGTGAAATGAATCCTTTCCTTGCTCGCTCTCTAATTATGGAAGTGCGATACTCGATCGGCTTGGAGGAGCTAGCTTATTAACGTGTATAGTGTTGTGGGTTTTAGGCCCAACTAGATTATTTGTATAGCACATATTCTTGTATTGCACTCATATGCCTCCTATATAAAGGCATTCATGTATATTCTTTCACGATGAAATACAATACAATTGCATTCAGTATTTTTAACGTGGTATCAGAGCCACTGCTCTGACCTTTTCTTAGCAGTCTTGTCTTTATTGATGTTACTCCATTCTCAACATTGCTTCTGCCATCACAATAGTTGCCGTAGCCTTTCGCCATAGAACCTTCGGCGCCTTCCAGCCGTCGTCCTTGGGTTCCGAACTTGCAGCTGCCGTCGTTGAGGAGTCCCGCACCACACAGACCATTGCATTTACCGTCTTCGCCGTGCATCTTGCTTCGATAAGAATTTTTCAAGTACCACGGTGATCGTCTCACCCCGATCTACTCAATCGTGGAAATCTCATAGTCATCGGAGCTTGCACGCACCCTCACGCGCCACCCAAAGATTCTGCACCGAAGCCCACGCATTCCACGCGCCGAAAGTCTTCTTCACGCGTCGCCACGCGCTAGATCTGCACCTACTGACGTCAGTCCTAGGTGACGTCGTCACTGCCACGTCAGCTGACATCATCTGCCACGTTAGCTGACATCATCATTGGCTGTTGTTGACCCGCGTTGACCAGACCGTTGACTTTTGTTGACCTAACCATTGACTTTGACTAAGGGTTTACTTTGACCGTTGACTTTTCTCCAGGGTTGATTTTTGCAGTCCAGATGCTCCTTACCCAGTTTTTCACGTAGATTTCATTTTTGTAGTTCATTTTTGCATATTTTGCTTCTAAATGAAGAATAAGAACAAGTCTTCTTCTTATTGCAATAATTATCACCGACACTCCAGCAAACGTTTTTATAATTTTTGCAAACGTTTTGGCCACAATATTGAGACTTGCTATCATCGCAACAAATCAACTGTTTCAATTTCTGCTACTATTGTTACTAACACTGAGAGTGACCAACCAATGGCTACCGTCTCTGCACGGTCTAAGTCTTCAGGACGCATTTTCACCATGTCCATAGATGACCTTAAAAACATCATTGCCAATGTCATTCGTATGGTTGGTAATGCATTTTATTCCTCTTCTCTCTCAGCTTTATCTGGTATGTATCCTTCCTCTTGGCTTATGGATTCTCCTTTTTGCAATCACATGACACCTCACTCGTTCTTATTTTCTGAACTCAAACTTGCATCACACCCTCTTAATATTCGCACAGCAAATGGTTCCACAATGTCTGGTCATAATATAGGTTCTGTTTCAACCTTCAACCTCTCGGTTCCTGGGGTTTTTAATGTTCCTGACCTTTCTTACAATTTATTTTCTGTGGGACAATTAGCTGAGTTGGGTTATCGCATTATATTTGATTATTCTGGGTGTATTGTGCAAGATCCAAGGATGGAACAGGAGCTGGGGACCAGTCCCAGAATTGGGCGTATGTTTCCCGTGGACAATCTTCGTCTTCTACTTATTGCTCCTGTTTGTGTTACTGCAGCTGCTATAGTTTCTTCAATTCCTTCCTTTACACTTTGGCATGCTCGACTTGGTCATACATCTTCCTCTTGGGTACAATAATTGGCTTCCAGAGGTTTGTTAGGTTCAGTGTCTACAGAAAATTTTGATTGTGTTTCATGTCAATTAGGAAAACAATAAGCTTTTATACCTCTTTGCACGTATCTCTCTCTATCTCCTCCATGGCTAAGTCGCTAGCCAAAAAAAAAAAAAAAAATGTGGACATTCATTAGAAAAAAACTATCAACAATACCTAATTAGTCGATTCTAAATCCTATGAACTCACGTTGGATGATTCAGGTAAAGGAACTAAGGAAGCCCTTTGAGAAAAATGAAGTTCCATGATTGTTCAAAGATAGTAATAGTTGATGTATAAATCCCATCGTGGCTTGCTAATTATGTTGTTTCCAATACTATTGGTATGATCTGTGGACATTCATTATGGTTCTGCAGAAGAAAAGTTTTTAATTTAAAATCTTGTATTAGAAAAATAGTTTGTGACCTAGATGTAATACCATCGGTTGTGCAATGCTTAATTTCAGTTGTTCCCTTGCAACTATTGTTAAATTGTTGTTGGCTAGAATTTTTGATGCAAGCACATTGCTTGCAGTTCCGTAGGCTTGTTGACAAGATAGAATTGGCTGTCATCTAGAAGTAATGCATGTTAGATATATTGTTAGATCCTTGATTTTCATTGCTATAGGGCTTTTGGTTGGCATATATAGATGTCCTAAAGCAAGGTTGGGTTGTGGACCCTGCTTCTCGAAAGCATTACACCATCAAGGGAGTCAAATTGTAATGCTTTCCAACTATAATTATCATCTACATTTCAAAGGACCAAGCAATAAAACGGCATAATAAAACCATGTGTATTCGTGCATAATTGGTTCTCATCCATAATAGCAAAACGACATAGTAATAGCTTTGTTATTAATCAAAGTTAGGCAGGCTATGGTTTTCTTTTATTTATTTTTTGCTACTGGCGACCTAGACGTGGAGGTAGGGCCAGCCCTAGACATTTTGGGGCCTAAGGCAAGAACTAAAATGGGGCCTTTTTTTTATACTTATGTATTAATTAAATTAATATTTATTTAATATTTTTATATTATAATATATTTCATTTAAAATCTATTTTTCTTGCCTTTGAGATGCAAATTGACTAATTAAATTTTTGTATTCGAGTTCTTCTAACATCTCATTTTCAATCGATAATATAGCTAATCCACTTAATATTTCTTGGGACATTGTCGATCTTAGATATGATTTTATTAATTTTAATTTTGAAAAACTTCTTTCTGCAGAAGCAACTGTAACAGGTATTATTAGTAAAATCCTATAAACAATGCATGTATTTGGAAATGAATCTAATCTTTTTATATAATTTAGTATGTCAATTGGAGTATAATCTTTTATTTGTAAAATTTCTTTTAAAACCTTTAACTTTGAAAATAAATCTAAACCATCAATATCATAATAAACATCATGTTTGAGACTCAATTAATTTTTCTTCTTTTTTTCTTTTTTTAAGTTTTTCATATCCAGATGCATATTTTCTAGTAGACATTTCTAATCAAACAATATATTTATAAAGACTAAAATAAAAAATAACTTTCAAGTATAGAGCAAATGAGAAATAGAACCTGATTTATATAAAATGTATTGTTGTAGTTTCATCGAATAATAACAAGTTTTTAGAAATCTCAACTTGCATAAATAAAGATTTATTCATTATATTACCAATAACTAATATATATATCTGTATATATATATATATATATATGTATATAAACACAAGATTAAAATTAAAAGAAAAAAAATTAAGCACAGCCATAACAAAAACAAGCCCAACCCAGCCAAGAGGATGTATGCCAAGATCCATCCACAAAAAACATAAAACAAATCCTATTTCACCTAGAAAAAGAAAAAAAGAAAAAAAGAAAAAAAGAAAAAAAGAAAAAAATTTGAAGGCCCAAACGTGAAACATCCAGCCACAGCCCAGCCCCACCAGTCTTCATAAATCTAAAGTAGAAAGCCAAGCCTTATCCCTTATAAGTTATACCTCAAAAGTCAAAACCCATTTTGCAGAGTGCAGAATGCCAGAATCAAAACGCAGCACGATAGCAGCGAAAAAAAAAAAGGCAGTTGACTGATGTGATCGGATGATTTAGATTGGAGGAAGCTTGAGCCAGGCAGTCAGCAACAGTGGAGAGAAAGAATGAGAGAGGCGGAGAGGAAGAGTTGAGAGAAAAAAGTAGAGCAAGAATGAGAAAGAGACGGTAAAAATTTTAGGGATTTGAGATTTTTTTTATTTGTTTTGATTATTGATTGTTTTGTGGTTAATTTTTTAGACCAGATTTATAGTTTATCTTGTTGAATTTTGGTTTGTCTAGAGGATAATGATGTTATTTTTGGGACAATTGATTTTCTTTAGACCAAATTTTTTTTTTTTTGTGCTACCAATGTTTAACCGGGTATAACAGAAATTTTGTTTTTTGGTTAAAAGAATGTGCCGGATTTTTTTAGATTCATTTGAAACCAAATTTTTTTTTCCCTACTACCCATTCTTTTCTAAAATTTTGGGCCCCCCCTTCCCCTTGGGGGCCTTAGGCAATTGCCTAATTGGCCTAGTGGAAAGGCCGGCCCTGCGTGGAGGTGGAAGAGCCGTAGAAGAGATAGAAAGAAAAACATGCAAAGAGAAAGAGAGAGAGAGAAAGAGACAGACCTATAAATTTTTTTGGGTTTAGAAATAAGTATGTAATGTATTAAATAAGGAAAAATAAATGAGATTAATTAGAATATTAACATTAATGAAGGTTCTTTTTTAATCGTAGGATCTATTTAAATCCACTGGTTTAAAAAATGTGTAACTTAAACCCTACTCATATATATATATATATTTGTTTTTTACTATTTAAAGAAAATATGATATACCAAGATTTTATTTGAAGGTTTAAATATAGAATAAAATTTAAATGCAATTAAAAAATACATTATAAATTTAGAATAGTAATTGTAAAATTGTGAGATCTCAAAGCTTATACAACACAATATTATGAGGTTACTACCAAAAACATGTTCTTTTTACTACAAAAAACCGCCACTATAGGACACTTTATTGTGGCGCTTTTAGCAACTTTCACAATAAGTTGACTTATTACGGTAGTTTAAAATCGGTGGTTTCAAAACTGCCATTATAGGTCATTATGGATTTGTTGTGGTTAGGGGAACATATATGTGTTATAATGTGCAAAGTTTTTATTTAAGAAGAAAACATTGTCAATTCAAAAATCAAGGAAATTAGAAGAAGTTGAATACTCCAAGTTGAAAAAGGGAATGAAACAATCAGATTACAATTATGTAATTAAGTACCAATATCAATTTTTTTGGCTTACAAGCTTTTGTAACCATGAATGTCTTATTCCCATCTCTATAACCCTCTTAGGTCTTCTGCCTTGAGATTAAAAAAAAAAAGGATTAAACCCTTCTTTTGTTTCTTTCAAATAAAAATCTTATTTGTAGTGGGTCAAGATTAATAACAATCACACTCAATTAATTTAATTGATGTGAAAAAACCACAATGAGACTCGAGAAATCGATCTATAACTACAACAACCAATCTTCCATTCCCTAGAGATTTCCCCATTCCCTCGATTTCTTCCTAAAGTTTCCCTTTTCTCTTGATCCCTCTCTTATGAACACACACCCCCCCCCCCCCCTCTTCTTTTCCTTATAAAAGGAAAAGTCCTCCCCTTGTAGGAGTAAAGGGGGTATCTATATCATCCTAGATTGCCTTCCAAAAAAAAAGGATGAAGTAGTGGGCATAAGACCCATCACTTGTCCCTCTGCCAATTTTTAGGGAAGGGCATAAGCTTGAAGTAGGTTGTTCCATTGTTCAAATGGGTCATTCAACATTTAATGCTAAGTGATTGTTGGTTGGTGTCTCCTTTGCACTTGCTACCTTTCCTTGACTTGATTGAACTATCTTGTTCGGGTGATCCTCAATCTTTCCTTGCTTAGTAGCCTAAAGAGTAGGCTAAGGAGTCCCCGAGCAAAGGCCTCACGAAACATGGTTCCTTGGCCATTGGGGGCTCATTGGCTAAATTGGGGATGCTAGTCTATTCGGTTGTTTTATGTGCACGTGATGTAGGACAGAATCTACAATTTAATATTTGTAATACATTAATTTTGGTACTTTATGTAATTTATGTTATTTTAGGTTTATGATATTTATTTCCTTGTTTTTAGATGTTTTTAATGCTGTTTAGTCAAATTAGGATTTTGTAAGCTTTCCTAGCTGTCCTAGGTTTTCTAGCCACCCTAAATTTTATTTTTACTATTTAAACGTATTGTAACCTCCAAAGGAAATTCAATTTTTCATATTAATAAAATACAAACTTTGTCTATTGTTTTCTCTTGTGGGTTCTAGACGTATCACCTTTGTGGATTCAATAAACTTCTCGTGGATTCGAGATTCACTACTAGAAACTAACAATTTAGTTTTCGTTCTATCAAAAAAACATATGTGCTTTCTTCAGGCTTTTGCAACATCAACATGTCTTGGATCGACCCATGCACGGGTCACTCCACTCCCTATACAAAAGTGGGCTTCAACTTTATCTCCCCCTCGTTATCTCTTTACTCATAAAAAATAAGTTAAGAGACCCAAAGAATATGACTTTTTATGGTACTGCTTTCTCCATAATCAAAAGTAAAAACTGGATGTTTAAACATTGCAATAGCAAACGCCGGCACGTTTACAAGTAATTAATATATATATATATGTATATATAGATTGTGTTCAAGTTACACCTGATGTAATTCTAAATAACGTTATACCACCTAATAACTTGTTATAAAATTTATATTTTGAAAATCTCATCGTTGAATTACATGTTCTATACATTCTTAACAATCATTCCAATTTTCATGTCAATTGGATGTTATTTACCATTTGATCCATAAATTCATCTTTTATGCATTATTTTAAACTACGAAAACTTGAATTTTAAAATTTGATTAATAACATGGCAATTAATTTTTGATTACTTTGAAATTTTGCAAGTATGAAAAATATACGAAGATAATATAATTTAATGGCAGATTTGTCAAAATTTGTATCTAATTAAAAAATATTGAGTGATATAACATTATTTGATCCCAACCTTATATATATATACACGCACGTGGAAGACAGCATTCTCCACAATTTTGGATGGACTTTGCCGACGAAAAGAGACTAGTTACAAAACCTTTAGAGGCATTTAAGCCTATCCTATTTTACCTAACTACCTATATATATTACTGTATGCCTTTCTCCATCTTATACTCTCTTCCAATTGAAATGTTAATCCCACAAGCATTTTATAGACTTTTTTTTCCCGACATTTAGGATTTAAAGTTGCTCCAATAATGAATAATATGAATACATCAGAGGCCACATGTCTTGGACCCCACGTTGGGCAGATTCTGAAATTCAGTCCACCCTCCCCACATAAGCTTTGTGTTCTGTGTGATGATTGTATCCAGTAACTAGCTCGGTCCTTTATGATATAACATATGCATACATGTACAACACCTTTTTCACATCACGTACGTATAAGGTTTTTAGTCTATCCTTTCTCAAATGTAGTATAATGTTCTTACTTTCATTCAAGTAGTTTCAGGTAACTTAGATCGATGCTCATAGAGTCTAACAAGTTATATAAATTGAAAGTTTCAAATATGGCATCAATGTGATTTTATTAGTTAATTTATCACATGGACACACACACACACATATATATATAGGTCGGTTTCTGTCCTTGATTACTGCTCATCAACCTACTTATCCAAAAAAGAAGGGAAGCTCTTGGCAAAATGTTCACCCCCTCTCCACTATGATAACAATATCATTCCATCTTTTGTTATTCTAACAGTATCATACAAAAATAAAAGGACTTATTAATTAGAAAGTTCTAATCAGACTGATTGGATTATTACAGTTGGATAACCACGTATTCAGATTAATTATTATTTATATTAAATTTTACGAATTAAGATGAATTTGGTCATTTAGCTTTAGGTTGGCAGAAACTTGTGATTGTGATGCCCAACAAAATCTCTCTTTGAATGGATTTTCATGTTTGTTGTTGAATGCTTTTCTAAGTATCATTGGTGGGTACGTAAGTCAAAAAGTAACAAATTATATGATAATCCATTTATTACTTTAATATGCAACTGAACGCGACTTTAAGTAATTTGATTTACTTTGGAAATTGCCCCTTTGTAGACTCATGGCTGCTCTATACTTTTCTTCTCCTCTTTGAGTCTTTGACGGGTCTAATAATGACTTCGAGCGTATAAGGAGAATAACTAGTTGTGATCTGTGAGAGATAAAGCGAGAGTTATGTGGCAGCTAAATAGATTTAATTTGGTAGTGATTTGTCATGAGGGTCATGAAGATCAAAATAAGGCGTGTTACCATTAATGCATATGATCTTTCAGCAATGGCATGCAATTGTGGCCTTTATTGATTTCTGCCAACCAAGTAGGTGGCAGCTGCCTTCTAGCTAGGGCTGAAAGACTTTGAAAGTAGACTTGTGGGAAAAGCTTATCTTATACATAAGATTGAAGACATGTAACCAACTGAAATGGCAATGATTAACAGCGGTGTTTTAATTTTCTGTTTCAAAAGTTTATAAGTACATCGTCATTTGTTTTGTCTATTTCTTTTCCTCTTATCTCTCTCTCTCTCTCTCTCATTAGTTATGATTAAGGCATAATTGAAGTACATATTTTTCATCAAAGTTTTCGTTCTCAATTAATTCCCTCACACACTGCAAATATGTGATCTCATAACAAAAACCGTATCGAAATGAGATGGAAATTAAAATAAATAAAAAAAACTTAAATAATGATAAAAACATGAAATATCATATTCTGTTTTTTATTTTTATTTTATTTACATGAAGTATCATATTCAATTTGGTGGGAGATAGTTCCTAATTTCACAATTTATAACTATATAATGGATTCAGACCTTGGGACAAACCAGCAGGATCCAATGATAATATGAGGAAATGAATCAAATGAGCAAGAAGAGCAACATTTACAAGGCTTGGTATAGGGCACCTACATCCACAGAAAGAGAGGAATTACCACTATGGTTGCAGTTATCTCATAATCTCGCCATAGAGTTCGGGGGCATGTAAAAAAGAATACGAGATTGAGATTTGAGCCCCCTGAAGGGTGGCTCTTTTTTCTCCAAGGTGAAATCTAACTTAGAGAAAGTTTGACCAGTAAGGACCTAACAAATACCGAATATCCCGAGAGGCATTTGGTAATATAAATTGATTTATGGTAATAAGTGTTTGCCACCGATTGATAGACATTCCAGGATCTCTTTTATTTGCTCAGTATATAGGGTGTGTCATGTGAGATGCGCATGATTAAAAAATGTAACAGTCACATTAAATGAGAATTATTAATACATATTGTGAATAATGGTGCAGTGTGCAGTAATGATTTATAATTGATTGAAAGATGAGATCAATTGAGAACGACACATGATGAACTCAAAGAAGAAGATAATTAAGATGGAATCCCTATAGACCCTAGACTAGTACTAACCCAGCAGCGCTAACAATATTGATGCGTGGACAAGTTATAATCACAAATATCAACATGCATGGATAGCACATAAGCAGACGAAGTTTCTATTGGTTGGCACTTGGCAGGCCCCTCTTGTAATTCTAGGTTTAACTTGTTATTCACAAACTATTTTATATAGGCTTTTAAAAACAACTGAAATTGTGAAGTCACAACTTTAATTGTTTCCGAAAAAGTATGTAAAACAGTTCTACTCTTCTTTCTAATCTTTCATCCCGTCTCCATCCCTTCATGTCTTATCAATCCTCTCGTAAAGAAGTACTTTGATTCCAACTTTTCAACCTTACTTTCCACAAGCGAATCAATGCCACAAAGATAAAAACATAATTTGACCAACAGGCAATAGGTATTGATATTGTCCTATACCATATGCATATTTCCTCTCCACAATGCCAATTGCATGTTCCATCTATCTCATGAATGCATTTCTTCTTATATTACTGTTTAATGTTCTTACATTATTTATTTGTGTGTATTCCATTGAGCTACAGTTCTTCTAACATATGAGTATATGACAAACTCCTGCAGCAACCTGAAATTATGAGCTTCACATGTAGATCTCTATATATTATTGTTTTGTTTACATACATACATATATATGGGTGTGTGGGTGTGCGCGCCATGGTTGTTTTACTTTTCTCACATAGAAGTTGACCCACAGGAGTTATATCTGACCCACCTTGTGGAAACACAGTTTGGCATGGGTAAAAGTTAAGTTATATACGATGAATTTGGAAGGAAATTCAAAATTAGTTTCTCACTATCTCGAAAGGAGAAAAATTTGAAAGCCATATGGCTTATATTCTTTGTTCACTCCGCAAGCAAACCCCACGAGGAAAAATCAACTATATATGCAAAGTCCCAATAAATTAAAAAAAGAAAAAGAAAAAGAAAAAAAAAAACAATACAAAAAGATAAAGGAAGACCACAATCTTACAGTCAGATGTTCACACTTATATAACACTCTTTTTTTTTTCGTCAACAAATTAGGTGAAACACATCACATTGAAAGAGATTGAACATTAATTAAATCTTACCTCGCTTGATCTGGTCGGTGCCTGCTCTCTGCGGCTGCCAATTTCTGGTTAGCTCCTCCAGGCTCCAGAGTTGAGTTATATGTATGTATAGTTGATGAAGATAAGAATGCTAGTACTACCAAAAGAATTGAAATATAATTAATTCTTCATACATATTATTATATATATAGAGGCATGCAAGAAGTTGTAGGTGTTGAGGGGAATGAAGCCTGGTCCGAAATCATTCAGATGGTAGCCTTGAGTGCTAGCTTTGCATGAAGGATCTCGAACCAGACGACATTCCCCTCAACTTTTCATATATGAGAAAGAGAGTCTGGGTCGGCCTTAGAGTTGTTGATATGGCCATGCATTATTTTTCATGGGGTCCGGTCCTTATATATACGTAAGGATGAGAAGGATTCTTTATGGGGTCACATGACACAGAGTCCACTTTCCACATTACCCCTAACTTGCTTTTCACACCTAGGTATATAATTTATTAGAAAGGCTTCCAATTTCTACAATCTAAAGTTTATTTATTTGTTTTTTTTTTTTTTTTTGGGCTCTTCAAAATGATATATATTTACTAATATATGCTATACGTTTGATATTCTAATAGTAAGGTCAACCCAAATGCTAAATTTATACACCATGGATCGAATATCAAAATAACCAGATACTATAATCTGCTTTATCTTTATCTTTATCTTTTTTGGTTGGGTAGAGATCTCTGAAACTGCACCCAAGAGAGCCTTCATTAATTAGTGGAGCATACTACTAGTTTTTTAGGTCTGACTTCTTTTGTCAAGGATCTTGATCCTGTGTTTATTCTGAGCTCTCAAGTAAAGGATATGTCTTTTGCTTGCCACTAGGGTAAAGGGAAGGTGGGAGGAGGAGAGAACCTTCATCAATGATAGCATTTGCAGCTGTGATGCCAAGCTTCAATTTGAAGGTTAACACAGATTGGCCTGTGAAAGCTACAACAGGACCAGCAAATTTAGAAAAGAAATAAATTAAAAGTTACTAGATGTGCTTAAGGACTTGTTAATTACCCTTTACTAGTTCAACATGAACAAGTTTTTGTTTTATTTATAAATTGAACATATATATGAAGTTTCTTTTTGGACATGAGAATTAGTAATAAAGTAATCACCACATACGACCATTGACACAGAGGAATATATCTACAAGGTTTCTAGAAAATATGTATAGGGAGATCAATATGTAGTAATAATTTCGAAATGTAGCCTTTTAATGTTCTCACCATCCTCAAGATTAAACTAAATTAAATCCAAATGCTATAGCTTCAGTGTTAAATTTTCAGATCCATTAATTATTTGTTCAGAGAGCCACATTTTCCCATTATTTTAGGAGATTTTTCTATGAGAGTCTCTGTATCAATCTATATCTTCATCCTTCGTAACTCTCTTGCCAACATCATTCGTCAGTAGAATTTGGCTGTACGTTTCAACCCAATGAGTAAAAAAAAAAGAAAAAAAGAAAAAGAAAAAACCTCACTCTCAGATTATTGAAAAAATTTCAATCCAACCCTTAATTTTCCAAACACTAAAAAGGGTGTGGACATGCATATAAACACTGGCTCACCCACAGGCCACAGTTTAATAAGAGGACAAGGGAAAGTGGGCAGTACGGACACACAGACTGAAAACTTCGCGCAGCCAATTTCCAAATGATCATAATAAACTTTACAATTAATTTGGTAGGTACTTTGTACTGCCTGCTGCATATATTCATGTGTCCTTGAACTTCTTAAGTTTATGATTGCAGGCATGGACTAGTAGAAGATCTCAAGTACGTACCAAATAAACTCGTGGGATAAAAATAAAGATCAGGGCAGAATCACTCATATAACAAAAGAAATCTAATATTCTTGTGGGGTTACTGAGTTCAAATCAAGTTACTCTCTATTGTGTTTTATTTATATGGCACTTTTACTGCCCAAAAAAAAGAAAAAGAAAAAAGAACCTAGACAAGTTGAGATCAAGAAAATCAACTTAGCCCAGCAAATTTAAAAAAAAGAAAAAAGAAAAAAAAGAAGCAAACATTTGTATAATGATATATAAAACTCATTTTGAAGAAAATTTTCCTATAAATTAAATAAATGCATAAAAACCTTAATTATGACGTCAAATATATAATGGCCTAGCTAGCTAAAGGCCTCCAGCAGCCTCCAGGCCTTCATCAAATCAATAATCCTAAAGCTAAAAAGTTTTGAATTTGATGCAAACCATCCATATTGCACTATCGAATCTTGCTTTTAAAATGATAACTAAAATGCATGCAATTTTGCATTTAGATTTTAACAATCTCCGATGAAGTGGAAATTTTAATTTGCAAACTGGACTTTGATTAATTTCACAGTAGCAGTGTAGTGATGTATGTACCAAATTATATATATATATATATATTATGATATCGTGTCTTAATCTAGCAGTAGGATGGTGTGGATTAGATAAGACTAGACAAATTAAAGTTGACACAATTATATATATATAGATATGAATTGAGATCCAGCTAAGGAAAATCTGTACCATCACAAATGATATTTGTGTGTGTGGACACTAGTCCTCGTGGTTTTCCACCATGAAACTCAATATCAACAAGAAAAGTGAGAAAGAACATGTCAGCAACAGCGCGTAATATGGCCAAATCATATGCTTGGCCCAGAAATCTATATATTCCGAAAGAAAACATTCACAGCAAGCAAGGAAATAATTAAAATAAAAGTTGTGCGTTATTGGAAAATTCCTAGTCAAAATGAGCTTTTTGGGCCCTAAATGCTGGCAGAATAAAGCTCTTATGATATTACTTCCAACAACAATAGATCAAATTTATCACCAATCAAACTATACAGAAAAAGCAAATGGAATCATCATGACCTATATATATATATATATAAATGCAATTGCAAATTCAATATATTATGGTATAGAAGTAGCCTAAAAGTCAAGGCAACTTTTCGAATGGTATTCTGTTTCCACATTTCAAGCATGTTCTCCACAAAAAAGTGTTGTCTTTTATTGTTTGTTTGGTAGAGATGTATAATTTGATAATTTTTCTTTCCAAACAAAAAAAAAGGGTGTATAATTGAAAACATTTCTGTGACGGAATGGTACCCGTCATTGTCAACCTCCAAAGGCATCTTCTTCTTTTTGTTCGTACAACTTCCTATGGTTAGGGGTACCCCAATTACAACCTAATAATAAATTCTATCATAATTAATATTTCCCCAAAAAGTGAATCTACCCTAATAAAATACGTCTTGATGGGGAAGTAATAATAATGCATAATTGTGGCTTTATTGATTCATGGAAAAAATAAATCTTGGAAAATAATGTGATATTGTATATAGGTGAGATGTGTCCAATTGATTAGGACATTGATATGATTAATACCAAAGTATTTGCATACTTAGAGCTGTATGAGACATAGACAACCCTCCTATCTCCTTGGAAATTGGAAAGCAGTTATCCATGCATATGGTAGGATGATTTCTCATGAACCATTGCCCATATCTTCTCTCTATCCATGACCTCAATCCATGAAAATCATATACGTAATTTCACTTTTGATATATCGATAGTTGGAGATAAGAAGATTTGAATATTAAATATTTTTGTTAGAAATGTCAAGATGTGTTAACTTATTGAGCTATAAGGCTCTTAGCATCACATTCATATATAATTTAAGTGAATGTTTATGTTAATAATATGTGCCTATGCATAATTTGTCTTCTTCTTTTTTTCGACTGAAAAATATTTTTTTAATTTAAACAAAAAAGGTTGCATTTGGTTTTGAGGATATAAAATTATGGAATTTAAAAAAATAATTACTAGTATAAATTGCTCTATATAAATATAATACATGATGATGAGAAATCTAGAAATTTTCCTCAAAAGGAATCATGTGTGATATGATGGATTTGAAATGATATGTTACATCCCGTCATTTGATACTCACATATTAATAAAAGCTAAAAAATCCCTCTATAAATTTCATCAATTGAAGAAAAATTGTTATTTTAAACAATGTTGAAGTTATTTAAATTAATTTTTCTAAAAACAATGAAGTTATTTAAATTAATGATTGAAATCCAAATCATTTTGAATTCCTTCATCCAAAAATATCATTAGAAATATTAGAAATCTCATTGTATGTTTATGTACTTGTAGAGTAAGCAAAAGTATTCATAATTTTACTTGTAGTGCAAATTCTACAATCCCAATGGTAGTCCATGCGAGTAACTATAATTTGGGGTCTATTATAAAATTGAGATCTTAATAGTAAAAACGTAGTTGTTTAGGACTTTTACTGTGAATATGGGCTATTAGGCCACAACATATTAATTATGTTTCTGCTTTCTATTTCTCCTTTCTTTCTTTCTCCTTTTTTTTTTTTTTTTTTGGTTGTTATTGTTGTTGTCGTAGTCTCAATCATTCACAATCCCAACAAAAATTTAAAAATTTTATTAGAAAAATAAAAGCAGGATCCATCTCCTTCTCCATGGGATAGATCCAACAAAGTTACTAAGGGATGCCAAGCAGCAGTAATATTTTGTCGGACAAAGAATTTTACAAACGACTAGTAATACACTAATACTATGTACTCTTTACACAAGCTATTGTAACCTTACCTAAAAAGTCAGGTGCTTAGAGCATTTACCAAATGTGATAAAAAAATTAGTTTTTAGCCACTCAAACTTACTTTATTTATTTTAACACACCATACTTTACAATACACCAAACATTGAATACTCTATTATTTTACCACTTCATTTAAATATATTTTCTTTATTCTTTTTTTATTCTTTCTTTTACCACTCAATTCTCTCCCTCTAAATTTCATTTAAATAATGTTTTTCATGTTTAACAAATAAATAAACTATTAGAGATGACAGTTTACTGTAGCTAGGTGCTAAAAAATTATAAATTTGACACATTTTAGCACATTTGATGCGAATGTTCTAGTCTTATTAGTCTATCATTGTTGTTGTACATATCATTCTTCGTGATGTTGCATTCTAAAAGAGAAAACTTACATGACTCGATTGTAAAATCCATATAATTCATTCTGCTAAGACTTTTCAAAGATTTCTTTTTTGAAAAAAAAGGGAGGGAAAGAGAGGGGGGGGGGGGGGGGGGGGGGGGCGCTGGGCTTGTTTTAACTTTGATCTATTCGGTCATTCTTATTGTCAAATTATTGTGTGGGATGGGATATTATATCTAATTCACATGTGAAAAATGAGTTCCTCCCAGACTTTAAATCTTTATTATATTGGAACAGAAGCGCGCGATCTTATTTCCAGTATTAGATTTCAAGGTTTTGTTCTTAACTTCAAAGTTCACACTTCCCTAAGAAATATTGTAACTTTTCGAGTTAGTAGTAACAAAAAGTCTTAATAAGCTGCTTTAGTACAACTTATCTCACTAGTTACATTTTTGTGGTTTTGACCTTAACTTCTATTGTACACTTTAATTGGATTCCTAAGAATTCTAGGCATTATGTGGCGCTATTCTATAGTATAAGAATGGCAAAATTCAACAAATTGCTAGTGACCAAAAAAAATATTGCTATGAACGGACTATTGCTAATCAGGATAAAGCAAAGCAAATTGCAAAGCCCACTGAAAGAGAAGACTTTCCAGTGTCTGCTTACTTTAACATCAAACATATTGCTAACTTATTTGACTTGCATATCTAGCAATTTCTTCACCTAATTTTGACTTCAATTTCAACTTGCTGTGAAATTCAACGTATTAATTGCCGACCTATAGCTAGATAGCCTGGTGCTATGGCTAAAGAAGACTTCAAATTCCAGTGTTGGTTAGATCTTTGTGAGAGTATTGAATGTTGATGTAGGAGTTTCAAATACATAATACATTAATTAAAAGGATAAATTGCAATGAGACATTGAGATAGATTGGCTTGAGTTGTAGTCCTAGTCCCAGAATCCAAAGCATTAGCAAATAGAAGATTTTGGCTTCGGAAAGGTGAATAGGAAACCTTTCAATTAATAGTTAAAATAGCGACATGCATGAGTGTGACATAGATGGAGGCCGGTTTGAAAGGTAAATTACTGAATGGCTATGCTTTGGTTCCAAATAGCGTCGGTTTTAGCGTTGGACTTCTCTCACAAACAAAAACAAAACAATTGGGCATGAATGGAGAAGCTCATTGAAGGCAAGGCAAACACACAGTAGTATCAATATGTATGGACCATGGTACGCGGTTTCAAAAGGCATAACAAGAAGAAATCAATTTTTTATGCCCATATCCAAGACGTCACACCAGTACATTGTATTGAGTTATTTTGTGTCAGAGCAAGAACCTTTTCTCCAAAATCAATGGTCGCCCAGTGAATTTTTTGAATATCTTTTTTTTTTTTTATAATCAAAAGGGGCAGGGCGACCATATCTAACTTACCCCCAAAAAACTTTTCTTCAAAATCAGTATTTTGTGTCAGAGCAAAAACCTTTTCTCCAAAATCAATGGTCGCCCAGTGAATTTCTTGACTATCTCTCTCTTTTTTTTTTTTTTTTTAATCAAAAGGGCAGGGCGACCATATGTGACTTACTCCCAAGGGTGTGACCTAATAGGGGCTCTTCTCGTTAGGAAATGTTAGATTGAGCCATAATTACTGTGATCGGGGTACCACAGACCTCACCTTAGCATCCTAAGAGAGCTAGCGGATGAGGCGCAATGCATGCGAGGAAAACCCCCACATGGTACCCGCCACGACTCGAATAAGAGACCTCATGCATGCACGTGAGATCTCACACCAACTGGGCCACCCCTCTTGGGGCTTTTGACTATCTATTGACTATTATTACTAATTACAGTTTTCATTTTCAATTTTACTATGAAATCTCATCCAGATGCAAAGTGATAAAAAAGCATATGACTATTTTTGGTATCTCCTAGACCTAGTCCTAGTAAAAACCAAATACAGGGCAAACTTCCTCAACAGCTTTTATGATGAAGCAAGCAGGAAAAATTGGAGGCAACAGGAAACCACCAACAAGAGATCAAAGGCCCATTTTGCCTGCAATACCCAATAGCCAATGGGCATATGGACAACTCGATCTATATTTGCTCACCCAACTAAAAGCTGCAGCTGCCCCCCATTTGATGGCATTGCAATTTCGTGAAGAAAAATCATGATTTTAAACAACCTTTACAAATAGGCATGATCGATCGAAATACACGTGCAACAAGTAAATTGAATTATACTATACTTATACTGTGGTTGGTTGGTTGCCCTTACTTGTTGGACAAATTAAATATATAGGTGCAATCGTCAACCCTCACCTCAGGCTCAGATCACCATTGGATGATGGTTCAACTTCAATCAACATTAATAAATGGTTTGTGTCTTGCTCACTTCATCACTTCATTTGGTATCTTAATATACTTCCTGTAAGGACTAGAATTAGACCCTTAGCCCACTAAAAATGGATGATGGTCCAACAAGCCCAAAATAATATATTTGTTAGAGAGTGAATTTTACAGGTAAAAGACTTAGCAAATCAAGTATGAGCCATAATAGATTGGATTCATGCTAAGAAGATAAGAAAATACAATTTGAACTGAATAACAATCTTCGATCAAGTTTGACGATGAAGGGTTCTTATATTCACTCAAGTTTATCTAAGTATAAGTTGTTCCTTCTTTTATTATTTTCTTCTCAGATTACCTGCCCAATTTTTCATGGTGGCCTTTCCCTTATATGGTCCTGTTATTTTCAATCCCAACCCTCCACTTGTTGATCACGTAGGTGACCTCTTGGATGCTTGTCCTATCAGAAATCTCCTGGAAACTTTGTGAGTAGCTGTGAACTGAGATATCTTTGCTCAGGGGTCATTTTCACATATGGATTTCGTCGCTAAAATTACAGATTTAGTGACGAAAATTACTTTTCGTCGCTATTGTTGATTTGAAACAAGGGCGCCAACGAGGAAAAACTAGGCGTGAACTTAATTAATTTATAGGGACGAAATATTTCGTCGCTAAAAGTTGAGATTTTTAGTGACGAAATATTTCGTTACTATAGATGTTGCTTTGAACAGTATTAGCGACGAAACTCATTTTGTCACCAAAGGTAACCAATATTGACAAAACTAAATTGTCGCCAAAAGTCCAATGCATATAAACCGGTAGCTTTAGCGACGAAATCATAATTTGTAACAAAAAAGATAGAAATAGCGATGAAATAAATTTCGTCACTAAAGAGTACAGCTTAAATGGGTTAAATTTTAGCAAAAAAATTTCCTTTCCCACATAAAATTTCATTTCTCCCACCCACTCACTTAAAAATTTTTCAACCCTCCCTCTCTCATTATCACTCACTTCCTAACACAAACACAAACTCAAATACAAACACAAACACACACATCCCTCTATCTCTCTCTCTCTACCAAATCTCTCCTCCCTCTTGGTCTCTTGGTTAGCTTCTACTAGATTTTCAGTCATCAAACTCTTATCCATGGTTTGACTTCTCCTAACATGAATTTAAGGTAAAATCTCCATGACCCACCTTCTAATATCTTTGGGTTTTTATCCTATACTGTTAAGATTGCTCTTTATGTTGTGGGTTTTGTTTTAGAAGTAGTTTCTTGTGTTTGTTGGTACATTTAAAATCTTATTGGAGGTTTTTAATTTAATGAAGTGAAATAGATTTTGTTGTTTAGCAACTATGTGGGTTGGGTTTCTTAAGAAATCATCTGGGTTTTTTGATTTATATTGGAGATTGGGTTAATTTTAGAAAAAAGGTTTCCTTGCATTTTGAAATGTCTTTGGCATATGTGGTTGTGATTGTGGTGTTAAATATAAATTTGTGCAAGTAATATGAGCATGTGTCTTTTGCTTATCAAGTGTTTGACAAATTGCCTATATGAGTTACAAAATGGATTTTGTTGTTTGGCAACCATGTGGGTTGGGTTTCTTGAGAAATCATTTGGGTTTTGATTTATATGGGAGATTGGATTAATTTTAGAAAAAAAGTTTCCTTACATTTTGAAATGTCTTCAGCATATGTGGTTGTGATTGTGGTGTTAAATATAAATTTATGCAAGTAATATGAGCATGTGTCTTTTACTTTCAAGTGTTTGACAAATTGCCTATATGAGTTATGAAATGAATTTTGTTATTTGGCAACCATGTGAGTTGGGTTTCTTAAAAAATTATTTGGGTTTTTGATTTATATGGGAGATTGGGTTAATTTTAGAAAAATAGTTTCCTTGCATTTTGAAATGTCTTTGGCATATATGGTTGTGATTGTAGTCTTAACCATAAATTTGTGCAAGTAATATGAGCATGTGTCTTTTGCTTACCAAGTGTTTGATAAATTTTTTATATGAGTTATGCGATTGAATTTCTTGACTTGTGTTGTGATGATTCTTATATGAAGTTATGGGTTGTAATCCTAGTTTTTTATATGTACTAACACATGTAGCTTTAAGATTTAATCAAGTCTCAAAGATTTTGGCATAGGGTTAAAATTATAGCATTTTTCTTTTGTGACTTTATACAAATTTGAGTTAGATGCACTACATGATTTTTAATAAATTATAGAAAAATGATTTTAAACTGAATTTTTGATGATACATATTAGACATATAAGAGTTTATCCCTATTTAATTTCAAGCTTTTGGATAAAATTAAGTGAACCAAACGAATTTTAAAAAAGAGCTGACCTGTTGCAAATTTAATCAAAAAGTATGATTAAAATGTTGAGACTATAAGGAATTTACTACAAGCTTTTGTTGTGTGGTCTATCTTGTAAGTTCATATGTGCTTTCTTTGACAAGTGTTTTACTTTAGCTAATTTTATCATGGTTTGATAATGACATACTTTATATTAAGTTGGTAAATGCACATTGTTTGTGGTAGGGAAATAAAATGTTTTGGTTGGGTTAAAACCTATAAGTTTTTTGTATGCTTGCTTGATTCCCGTTTGGGTAGGGGCATTCGTCTTAGGATGGTAAAGTTAAGCTTTAAGGCCTTAAGTTTTGATTGAGTTATATTTGTTGATTACTTTTTTTTTTCAATACTTGAAGCATTTGGAAGTCTTGGTGGTGTGGAGAGGTGAGTATATTATTTTTTGATGGTTTGGGTGCTATGAACTTGTTTTAAAACAAATGGGTAATGAAGTGTTAACCATGAAAGTTTAAGTGCTTTGAGGTTTTGTTTTTTGCACATAAAGTGTTTGATATATTATCTCAATGAGTTATGAAGTTAGGTTTATTGTTTGTTTTTTTATTATTTAATTTGAATTTGGACTATGTGATATATATATATATATATATATATGTATGTATGTATGTATGTATGTATGTATGTATGTATATGTATATAAAGTTTGTGAAATCTGAAATTTTGTTTAAATTATTTTGCTTTAGAGGTGAGTATGTGATACTTTGATAGTTTGGGTGCTATGAACTTGTTTTAAAACAAATGGGTTATAAAGTGTTAACCATGAAAGTTTATGTGTCTTGAGATTTTGTCTTTTGCACATCAAGTGTTTGATATATTAACCTTAATGAGTTATGAAGTTGAGTTTAATTGTTTGTTGTTGATTATTCAATTTGAAGTTAGACTATGTGATATATGTGTGTGTGTGTGTGTATGTGTATATAAAGTTTGTGAAATCTGAAACTTTGCTTAAATTATTTTGCTCTAGTGGTCACCCAATCACTATTTTGGTTAGGTAATTGATTTTGGAGGTCTTGGTGGTGTGGAGAGATGAGTATATGATACTTTAATGGTTTTGATTCTATGAACTTGTTTTAAAACAAATGGGTAATGAAGTGTTAACCATGAAAGTTTAAGTGTTTTGAGGTTTTGCTTTTTACACATAAAGTATTTGATATATTACCTCATTGAGTTATGAAGTTGGGTTTAATTATTTATTGTTGATTATTTAATTTGAAGTTGGACTATATATATGTGTGTGTGTGTGTGTGTGTATAAAGTTTGTGAAATCTGAAACTTTGCTTAAATTATTTTGCTCTAGTGGTCACCCAATCACTATTTTTGTTGGGTAATTGATTTTGGAGGTCTTGGTGGTGTGGAGAGGTGAGTATATGATACTTTTATGGTTTTGGTGCTATGAACTTGTTTTAAAACAAATGGGTAATGAAGTGTTAACCATGAAAGTTTAAGTGCTTTGAGGTTTTGCTTTTTGCACACAAAGTGTTTGATATATTACCTCAATGAGTTATGAAGTTGGGTTTAATTGTTTATTGTTGATTATTTAATTTCAAGTTGGACTACATATATGTGTGTGTGTGTGTGTGTGTGTGTGTGTGTGTGTGTGTATAAAGTTTGTGAAATCTGAAATTTTGTTTAAATAATTTTGCTCTAGAGGTGAGTATGTGATACTTTGATGGTTTGAGTGCTATGAACTTGTTTTAAAACAAATGGGTAATGAAGTGTTAACCATGAAACTTTAAGTGCCTTGTAGTGTCTCTTCTTTCTCTTGGCCTTTTGGTTTCTTGCAATGGGATATTTGGCTATCAACCTACCCTACAAAACTTTTGCCTTCTCCCAACATGATTCCAAGGTAATTTTCCTTGATTATTTGTCTCTATGATTTATGAGTTTTGGTTTCTTGATTTGTTGCTGTGGTATTTGTTTATATGAGATAAAGGGTTTCATTCCATGTTTTTAATATTCTTTAACATGTAGTTTTAATGTGAGTAAAGTCTCAAAGTATTTGGGCTAGTTTTAAAACTATAGCAATTTTCTTTTGGGAACCTAAATCTGTTAAGGGGAAATTTGAGTCAGCTGAAATACGTGATTTTTAATAAATTATAGAAAAATTATTTTGTGTTGATTTTTTTATGGTACATACTACACATATAAGAGTTTATCCATATTTAATTTCAAGTATATTAGATAACTTTTCATGGACTAAACGATTTTTTACGAAAGGGCTGACTTGTTATGTAGTGAATCTCAAAGTATGACAAGTATGTCAGGATTTTGAAGAATTTACTTGAAACCTTCGTTAAGTGGGTTGGCTTGTAAATTCCTGTGTTTTCCTCAACATGTGTTTTACTTAGCTAATTTTAATAATGGTTTGATTAAATCACTTGCAGTAGTGTATTAAAATGCTTTGGTTGTGTTATAGTCCTTTGAATCACTTTTTTTTTTTTTTTTTGTGGCAATTGATTTTGTTTTAAATCTGAAATTTGTTGCTTTGTCATTCTGATTGACTTAGATTTGATGGGTCATTGTGATAAAGCTTGAATTTTGCTTTGTATTGATGCTTATATGGGAATTTAGTTTAAGTTCTTGAATTGTGTTAGATCTGGTAATTGGGACTATTTTTGATTTGTCTTTGTAGTCTATGGCTCTATGCATTAATGCCCAAATTGGGTTTTTGTTGTTTACTTTGATTGAATTATAGAGTAAATGATTTAGTTCTAGCAAATATGTGGTATTTGAATTATGCAATGTGAGGATGACAGCCAAATTGGGTTTGAAGTTTGTGTCTTGGATGAACATATGTATATATATACAAATATTCAATAGAGATGTTTCTTATAAAATAGTTAATGTTTTTTGATGGGATAACAAAAAATTGCATCTATGGTACGTCCAGATGGGTCGTCCATCATGAACGGTTAGCCAAACGACTAGACCATCTCCTATTCGTCCAGACCTCTCGTCCTTGAGAAGTTGACCAATTGAATAAACCCCATAATCAAGTCGAAAGAGTCGTCCATATGCGAAGCGCATGGATGACCAAACAACGGCATGACAAAGGGTCGTCCATAGGCATTGCACATGGACGACCACACAACACTTAGCAAATTCTGGAGTGGGTAACCAACCTGTGTTCATCGCCACAAATTCCTCCCAAGTATGTAACTTCTAGCGACGGTTATGGTTTCAATAGCAGTTGAGGTCCGGATTCCAAGAATCTGGGGGAAGTTATTCTAACCAATAACCGCCCCGAAGTACCCTATATAAGGACCGGTCTGAACCATGCAAAGGTATGAAAAAATTTCTGAGATTTTACTCCCGAAAAGTTGGAACTACATTTCCTTGTTAGAAAGCTAACTTTATATCGGAGGGTATTTGGCCGGTCCACCCCGGTCACCCCTTGATTGTTTCTTCTTTTCAGGCCTTCGCTACTGTCGTAGTCCACCGAAGCCGAAGTGTTCAACCAATTGATTTAACACATCATCAGAACCAATAACTGCCCCGAAGTACCCTATATAAGGACTGGTCTGAACCATGCAAAGGTATGAAAAAATTTCTGAGATTTTACTCCCGAAAAGTTGGAACTACATTTCCTTGTTAGAAAACTAACTTTATCATCGGAGGGTATTTAGCCGGTCCACCCCGGTCACCCCTTGATTGTTTCTTCTTTTCATGCCTTCACTACCGTCGTAGTCCACCGAAGCCGAAGTGTTCAACCAACTGATTTAACACATCATCATTTTTATTTTACAATTTTAATGTGGTATTGTTTTTACATTTGCGTAGATTTCTTATTGGTAGCTTTTATGGCATTTTCTTTTGGCACTACTTGAAGACGTTTGAGGACATCTTCTTTTAACCCTTAGTATTTTATGTTATTGTATGTTATAAAACATCTTGTATTATTGTATGTGTTGGAAACAATTTGTATGGATGGATTGAATATAATACTTGTTTTATTTTTACATTTAGAATGTATGGATCATTTTTTTATAAATGTGTAGTTGACATAAATGTGTTATTCAAGTGTGAGGAGTTAATAATGTAATGACAGGTTACATATAGGGAAAAAATGAAAACAGATAAGTAGGTTTAGTGACGAATTTTTCCATCACATTTAGCTATATTTAGTGACGAAATTTTTCGTCGCTAAACATAACTAAATTTATAAAAAACACTTTTAGCGATGAAAATTTTTGTCACCAAATAGAGCTGAATTTTTCAGATAATAGTTTTAGCGATGAAAATATTCGTCGCTATAAGTACCCGAATATTCTTAAAAATAGCTTTAGCGATGAAAATATTTCGTCGCTAAAAATTATCTAATAAAATAAGGTATATGTAGCAACGAAACAGTTTCGTCGCTGAATAGTATTTTTAACGAGGAAAACATTTAGTGACGAAATAATTTCGCCGCTAAAAATGTTTTTATTATAAAACAACTCGGATCTTTAGCGACGGGGCTATAGCGATGAAACGAATTTCGTCACTAAAAAGAAGAATTCGTCATTAAAGGTACTAGGCAACGAAATATTGGACTTTTAGTGATGGAAATTTTCATTGCTAAAAATACATTTTGTTGTAGTACATTTAATGTGGTGGTTAGGTGCAGAACATTTAATGCGGTGGTAGCAGCTTTCTCCCTGGATATTTCTTCTTTTGTTGTTGGTTATCTTCCTTGAAGCTTATCCATAAAAGGAAGGATTACCTCTTGTATAGCATTCCAAGGAAGGCTAGGCTCCAACCTTCCACAACACTTTCCCGAGGAAGCTCAGCTCCTTGGGAACTAATACTAGCTTGTTGTTATCCTTTCTCGTCCTCGGCTCATTGATCCCCAAACTTAATAAACCCTACGACCATCCCTGGGTTCCTAAGTATCCTCGGGCATGGCCACGGCCCAATACTCTTGCTCAACTTGCTTATCCCCACACTTCCTTTCCTCCTACGTCACAAAACCAAACCAAATTATATATACACACTAAGGATTTGTGTGTATTTTTATTTTATTTTTCGAAAATGTGTGGCTTCTTTAAAAATAGTGATTTTTAAATGTGTGTTTTGAAAACACAATTTTAAAGATAAAAAATAAGTGTTTGCTAATAATGTGAAATTCTTTCAACTAACTATTTGGATTATGTTGGTCTAAAACAATATTAATCTCAATAACACATTCAAATTCCCGTATTTCTAACCTCTAAACCACAAATAAAATAATTGAAAAGTTAAAATATGAATCACATATCAAAAGAAGTAAAAAATATGAGAGAGAGAGAGAGAGAGAGAGAGAGAGAGAGAGAGAGAGATGGTGTGCCTAGTTCAATTTGTGGTGATTGAGCCTGCAGAGCTTGAAGATGATGCAATTGAACATTTGCCTAACATGTCATCTTCTTTGCATTTTTGATAGCCGGTACTACATTTTGAGTACGCCAAGCTTAGAATCCTCTACACAACGTATGTCAACTACCATTGGAGTTTTTGTGTTAAACTTCAAACTTCTTAATTTATGCCAAATGATTTCTTTAACTTAGGTTTTTCATATTTATAAAAACAATATATCACTTGTTTAGTGTCCAAAATTAAATTTAGAAAAAGAAAAAGAAAAATAAAAAAAGAAGAAGCTTTTTGTTAGAAAGCGGGTTTCCAATAAAATAAGAAAAGATTGTGGCAAGTTCCATAATATAGCAAAAGTGAAAGGACTAAATACAAAACCTCACTTTGCCATATACTACTTACACTTGCATTGGCACTGGCGCTGGCACTTGCACACACTCAATTTCCCGTCCCGCCCATTTTTTCTCTGCCAAAGATTTTGACTCTGTACAACCCAAATTTCTCTGTAAGTAAAATGCAATCTCAAACTCATTCACTGTATACTCTATTCTATATATATATATATATATTCTACGCTTTTCATTCTCTTCCTTTTTTCTTTATAATTTTTTTTTTCTTTAGGGTTTCATAGATATACATATACATTCGGCTCTCCAGGCTTTTTATTTACTTTATTTGCATTTTTGATTGACATATGATAGTTAGGATCCGTTTGGTGGCCTAGAAAATAAATGAATAGAATGTGTAATTGAGACTTTTTGATGTTCTGTTGATTTGGTTCTATTTAAAAGAAGAAGAACTGAGTCCATGTTAATTTTTGTATACGAAATTGGAAAACATATATTTGCATTGTTAATATATAAAAATAAACTTCTTCATTAAAAGTCTCAGACTGCCAGTATTTTTTAGCTTGGCAATAGTGGTAATGTAAAATTCTTTGATATTAATTGGGCATTTTATTAAGTCAATGGGTGAAAATTATTCCTACTCGGGTTTCCTGCATTAATGTTTCATTTACTTGCTCGAGGAAAATGTACGTAGGAGTGTAAATAGTCTGATACATACATTGGGATCATTCTGTAATGTGTTTATTGATAGATATACATATTAATCAATTTGCATTGGTTGATTTTTCACAGAAAACACTTAAATGGGTAGCGAATATTTAAATGGGCATGAGACAGGTGATATGCCTGAGAGCTCTCATCCTCCACAGACACAAGGATTTGACAATAATTTTGATTTAAAAGGAGGTGAAGTAAAAAAGTGGCCTGGGTGGCCTGGAGAGAATGTGTTCAGGATGTTAGTTCCTGTGCAAAAGGTTGGTGGTATTATTGGGCGCAAGGGAGAATTCATTAAGAAAATCACTGAGGAGACAAGGGCTCGGGTTAAAATTCTTGATGGTCCTCCTGGGACATCAGAAAGAGCAGTAAGTTGCTTTTCTATAGTTTCGTTTTTATTGGGGTTTATATTTATGTTCTGGGCATATTGAGGTAGTTTTCCTGTCTACCTCAGTGGTTGTTAAACTTAAATTATCAATCAATTTATGTTCTTACCAGATGCTTGACTATCTGATGGTTGTACTGAATATTTATCCTGGTTTTTATATGTGAATGAGTTATGGTTTTTGTCAAAAGTACTCTTGTTCTCATGTTTCTTATGGTATGAATTTGTGCAGTTCTCAACTTACATAAGCCTTAATTCTAATTAAATTGGGGTTTGCTATGGTTTCTCATTCTAATTGGGATTAGTCACATCACACATCTTCTTTTTTGTCATTTTTCTTATCTAAAATTGTGGTTGCTCTTTTACTACTTCTGCCCAGGTGGTTTCTTTTTACTCCATCAACTTGAATAAATCACTCTTTTTCACTATGTATCAACCAGTTTGCATTGCATACAACTGAACCATCATAAGCAACTCTTCCTTTTTTTTTTAGACCTCCTTCAATAAGAGTTACTCCTACCTTTGAAAGGATAACTTCATTCTATTATCTTTCCTGTTGTTATTCCTCATACCATCTTAATATTTTCGTTTGGGCTATGCTCATTTTATGATCATGTTGCTTCTTTTTTTTTTTTTTTGGGGATAAGCATGTTGCTTTAACAGTCTAAACATTTTGTACCACCATAGCTAGTCTTTTAGCAATCCTTTTCTGGTCAACTTAATAGATTTGTACAATACTGTACCATCAAATTCTTATTGTCTTGATTTTGCTTGTTTTCTTGCAATCAATTGCTATAAGGCATTTTCTATAATCTCTTTCTAGATTTTTTTCCCCTGTTGTTGGAATTGCATAAAGGTAGATGCATGGAGCTTTTTTTTTTGGAAATATCACTGCTATTAAATGTTAACTTGTCATACCCTTCAAATCTTGTTTCTCTGTATATTTCTATTGTTTTTGTTTCTGCTATTCCTCAAAATGTAGAACTGTATGAACTATATGTGCAGGAATCCATTATTGCTTAGGGAATTGCCTACAATCAAGGTCAAAAAATGGACTAACTATCTTGCTATCCTAAATTTCAGCAAATAATTAACAACAGATATAGAGCTTTGGCTATAATAAAATATGTTCACTCCAGTATTTAAAAAATCTGCTAAGAAAGTGATAAATTGGGACCATTTGGTTACTAAATAGTTGTTAACAATAAAAGACAATAAGATGAAGATGAAGTAAGTTGGAAGGTGAAATTAAATTAACAGAGGCTAAGTATGGAACCAAAGTAAAAGTGTCTTTTGTCAGAATAACCAAAATGAATGTGTGCAGGATCTTTGCAAATTTAAGGCAACAAATCAATTACCAAAGTGGCTTCAAACTAGAAGAACCAAAGATCAAGGTTGCAGGGATCTGTTCTGAGCATTACAAGTGCTGAAAAGTTCCTTTTGACTTAACAATCTGGAATATGTTGTGCGGAGTTTGGTATCGAGAAGCATTCTCTGTATCTGGTAACTACAGAACTTGGTCGACTGGTGTCTTGCCGGACATTGTTAAACTTTGTACTAGGAAAATCTTAAATTGTCATCAGTATGATGCAGTATTACTAACAAGCTTCTCAATTTTTTCACACTTTAATAAGCACAAAGTACATTGAAGCATGGAAATATAGGTTGTTAAAACCTTTACTAAAGTATAGAAATATGAAATATCTCTTGATCAATTCTGCTACTGGAGTGGCATAAAAAATAATTAATTCCTGAATAGACTAAAGACTGTCACTTGAAAATTATAAGTTTAACCAAAATATAACATGTATAGAAGAATGTGTACAGAGATGTGTGACTTAATCTTAAAATGCTTTTACTCAAATCTCGTATTCTTATCATATTTTAATATGTATACGTCACTCAATGGTGTTTTGGTCTTGTTCTCCCACCACCACTTCAAAAACCTTGAAATTGATAATGAAGTTGGTTTCTTGCTAGGAAAAGAAACCATTGGGTTGGGAGACACCATTGGCATGGTTTTTAGTAATTGCTACGTTTTAGTTAAAATCATTTTTATTGTCCCCAATGGACTACCTTAAAATTGTATTCTTAGGACCCTTGGATGTGTGCCTTCTTAGTAACAGTTTCAAAATTTTAGGACTATGGAAATTTGTTCATAGAAATATTGAAAGATGTTTTTTAAGGTTGATATGAATTGTATGGATGAATAGATGAATCATGAATGGAATTGAACACTTCTTCTAAATGCTATAATACTGATGATTAATTGTGTTATTGTAAGAAGTTAATTGTGTGTTTGAAAGGATTAGAAGGTCCAATAAAGGTGGAATAATTTTTGGGACTTTTTCTATCTGTCATGCATGAATTGATTTGGATTCTGCCACTGGATAGTTTTATGAAATGAATCATGGTCTGATGATGTTGCTAATTTCACTGTTTGTTTCTCTGGCCTTTTTGTAAGGTGATGGTTTCTGCTAAGGAAGAGCTAAATCTTCCTCTTTCTCCTGCCATGGATGCTTTATTGAGAGTTCATAAACGAATCATCGATGTAGACACCAACTCTGCTCATGCTACATCTGGTGCGGTGGGCACAATAATCACAAGGGTTCTAGTGGCAGATGCTCAGGCAGGAAGTCTGATTGGGAAGCAGGGTTCAACTATAAAGTCCATTCAAGATGCTTCAAATTGTACTATTCGGGTTCTCAGTGGAGGTATTCTTGAAAAATATTATTTTCCATATAAAAATGTTAGATTGTTATTGAAGATTTTGAAATATTATTTCTTTTTCCTCACACTCCCCCCACCCGCCCCCCAACCCCCCCCCCCCCCCCCCCCTCCCAAGGTTTTACTTTCATTTTATACATCTTGTCACTTCTATTCAAGCACTGTGACCCTTTGTGTTGACTTTGAGCACTGTTTTCCACATGCTCTTTTACCATATTCTCTTATGCCTATCACATGCCAGATAATGTAGTCAATTTTCAATTTTTTTTTTTGGAGTTGAGCCTTGCATTTGTTTTCTTAGTTTTCTGCATGGCCTAACATATAAAGAACTATTTATTTTAAAAAAAAATTATTACATTGTTTACTGTTTTCGAATGTGAAATCATCACAGAAAGGCTGCTTTAATATTCTGAATATTGTAGTAATTTACTGCAGAACACCTGCCAAAGTTTGTGTTGAAAGATGATAGTATTGTTGAGGTACATGGGGAACCTGCTGGTGTGCACAAAGCAGTTGAACTGATTTTAAATCATCTCCGAAAATTCTTGGTTGACCGCAGTATTGTCGGAGTATTTGAAATGCAAGTAAGTTCGTTTTTTTGTATTATTTGGGATTGGTAATCATTGTGATTTCTATTTCCATGCACTGTTGTTTATATACTGGTTGACTGGCTCACTTGCTGTGGTTCACCATTCCAGGTAAGGGTAACATTGGTTTGGATTAGTTGGCATAGATGACACAAATACTAAAAGGGTGTAGTTCCCTACTTCCCTGGGGATCTAGAATGTTAGATGCTCAAAACATCCACCTTATTTTCTTAAATTTGAAAGATATACAACGTAGGGAAAAGTGAAGCCTTAGTTGAATTTCCTGTTTGAATAAACCAGGAGTATCTCTTTGCACTAGGGATGTATGAGCTCGCTAAAGTGATTCAAGAGGAAATCTTTTGGTGTTTGCTTTTCACATATGATATAGTTTTAGTGGATGAAACTAGAAGTGGAGTCAATGCCAAGTTAGAAATTAGGGGGGACATTAAAACTTAAAGGTTTTTTTTATTAAGTAGGACTAAAATAGAGTACATGGAATGTAGGTTTAGTAAAAGTAAAAAATTAAAATAATATAAAGAGGCAGTAAGACTCGATGTCAAGAGATACAAAAGAGAGAGAGTTTTCGATTTCTTTGATCAATAATTCATAAAGATGGAGAGATCAAAAATGATGCGAATCATAGGAGAAGAGCAGAATGGATGAAGTGGAAAAGCGCATCCAAAGTATTGTGCGATCCTAGAATACCTATTAAGTTAAAGGGGAAAATTTATGAGATTGCTATAAGACTAGCTATGCTCTATGGTAACAAACATTGGTTGTTAATAAGTAACATATTCAGAAAATGAGTGTAGTTGAAATGAGAGTGTTAAGATGGATAAGTGGAAATACACGGAAAGTTAGGATTTGAAATGAGAAAATTTTCTCAAAGATAGGGGTAATCCCTATTGTTGAAAAGACTAAGGAAAGTCGCTTAAAATAGTTTGGTCATGTGCAGAGGAGAGCAATTAATTCACTGGTAAAAAAAAAGTGATTTGATTCAAATTGAGGGAACGAAAAAAGCTAGAAGAAGACCAAATATCACATTAGTAGTAGTTAAAAAGGACATGTAAATTAAGAAAGTAAGAAAGACTATGACTTTATATGGATTAGATTGGAGGAAAAGAATACATGTGATCAACCTTGCAATCTTGTTGAGGATCCATAGCTGACCCCAAACAATTTGGGACTAAGGCCTTGTTGTTGTGTATGAATAAACCAGGAGTATTTGAACTTTTTTGAGTTTAAATGAACTTTAAATGTTTTTTTGACCCAGTTTAAATTCATATTGAGTCTAGGATAGTTCAAATTTGTCAATTGTTTGTTTAGATGAGGTGGTTTATTATTTGTCGTATTCATATTGGATAAAATATAACTTGTATAGTTGTTTTTATTGGTTAGATGCAGATGCCAAAAGTTCAAGCAAACCAGAACATTCCCCCACACCAGTCCTGGGGCCCTCCTCAAGGTTTTCCAATTAATGCTGGTGCTGGACCTGATTTTGCTCCTAATCCTCAATATGTGCAGCCTCCACGTCAATATGACAATTATTCGCCTGCACCACCTCTGGATAATCGGCATTGGCAGGGTCCTATTTATGGAAGGGATGCTTCTATGGGGATTCATTTATCCAGTGTCCAGCCGCAACAGCTAGTGGCCACCAAGGTGCTTTCTTCTTGCTTTGATCTTTGACTGTGTTTAGTAAGATATGAGGGTAACTCTCTAATGGGGTTGCAGTAAACTTATGGAAACTAAGATTTTCTTTCTGTAGGACTTTAATCAATTAAGTCCTGTGTTATACTTTATTAATTTCAAAGTATTTCCCTCTAATTAAAATCCACAAATGTTTCTTAATAAGATCTGATGTTGATGGTAGAGGGCTAGAATTGTTTGAAGCTTTATTCTTGTGTACTTTGTATGAGTGCATGACTGTGTTGTCCACCTTATCTTCTTCCTCTTTGTTCACTTTCATTGATAGTTGTACTATACCTTGACTGTTTTCTCTTAGTATTTCTCTTGTATATTGAGTTTTCCTCAATAAAACTTTATTATTCATTAAAAAAAAAAAAAGAAAAGAATTCTTTGAAGCTTCATTTTGCCAATCTTGATATTAGGTTTAGTTGAAAAATAAAATCTTGGGTAGCATTTATAACTTCAAATGTTGGAAGAGTAAATATTTTTTGACATGCTTTTCTTCTATAAGAGAAGAGTCTTGTAACTCAAATAGTTGGCACCTCTTGGTGTTTTCAATAGAGACATCTTGGGTAAAAAAAAAAAAACTTAATAATTTTAACACTAAACAAATTTTGATTAAATTAGATTTGGTTTTTCTATTTGATCTTAATTTTTCTGAATCTTTCTAATTTAAAAGAAAAATGGAAACTGAAATTCCAGTTATACTTGTATATATAAAAAATGCTTTTCTTCTACAAACTGGACCTGGTGTCCTTTGAGGCTTCAACACTCTTGAATCAGGGACTGGGCCACTGATGTTGATGCTAGAGGGTTGTTTGAAGCTTCATTGTGCTGGAATATTGTTCGTACTTTCCTTTCACTGAGGAAACTGCTGCTGTGAAATGAATTTTTTATTATGAATTATGATGTCAGTTATTTCAGTCTGCTAAGTGGCAGTTGAATATAATGTTAAAATTGTTTAAGAAGGCGTTCCGGGTGAGGGTATTTTCCCAATAAATTGTGCAAGTAGCAACTGCTCTTTTTTCATTTGCATATTATTGTCTTGAAAACCCAGAAAGAGAAAACAAAGAGAATGAGAGAATGTCAGACCTTGTTGAGGGCTAGGCTTATTCTGTTACAGAATTATTTCTGATATATGCTGTTTGCATTTTTCTTTGTAGGTTACGCACCACATGCAAGTTCCTCTATTATATACAGATGCTGTAATTGGGATATCTGGTTCTAATATAAGCTACATACGTCGTGCCAGTGGGGCGACTATTGCAATACAGGAAACAAGGGGTATGCCTGAGGAGATGACTGTTGAAATAAATGGATCTGCTTCACAAGTACAAACAGCTCAACAGTTAATACAGGTATTCTACAATTCCTGTGATTTCCATGTGTGCAATATTTGCCTTTATTCTCTTGTTACCTCCAGTTTGATTTGCTTTTTTTTTTTTTTGGTTCCCTTGTTTTGCAATCTTATTTTTAGTTTGTATTGCTTATGTTTATATTGTACTTTTGAAATTAAACCTGTCATTGGATTTGGTAATGGCATCAAAGCTGTAGTGTATTAGTTTCTGTATTTCAGATCTGTGTTTGATTTGTTTCCCTGTAATTTGGACTTTTAATATGTAGGGTATGAATTGATGTAATTTTCTAAAAATTATGTAACAGTCATATGTTGAAACTCTGTTTGTTATAGTGATAGTTCTGTTGTACTTTTTTTTTCTTAAAAAAATAAGAATGTCAAAAATTTAGGTTTAATTTCAGGGGTGGTTTCATTTTGTCGTTACATAACAGGCCGAAATTATTGGCATTGGTAACAAAATGATTATGCGTCACTTAATTACAGTAAACAAAAATTGTAAGTGGCATTAAAAAAGCCACCTCAGCAGCTTAAAAAAAACCTCCCATTAACATAAAATAGCCACAACTTCCTTTCTCAATCTTCAAGGAAAAAAACAAAAAAAAAAACGAGTTAAAAAAAAAACTCTAATCCCCCACTTTCTTTTCTTGTCCTTCACATTCTTGGACACCAAACACAGTACATGCCTTACCCCAAGTTTCATGATGATGTAAGTATTCCAGAATCCCAAAATTGCTCTAGGCCTTTCAATTTTTAATCTATACTACTATTTAAGGGGTTTTCTTTGTTTGGACCAGATATTTTTTTTCTCAAATACCCCTACACTCCTAGGTTTTAGTAGAGACAAAATTAAATGATAGTCCGATAAAAATAAATATCTAACTTGCACTAAAACATTGCCTACAAAATAAGAACACTTTTCCACTAACCCACTTTTTCAAAGCAACTATATGGTTATTGTTTTTTTTTTTAATAGAAAAATTAGTTAAACTACCTACGTTTCTGTTGTTTTTTCCCTAAAAAAAACCTTAATTTCTAATACTACTTTATTATTATTATTAAAAAAAAAAACACCCTATGTTTATCCAAAAACATTAGTATTAATTTTTATCCAAAAAAAAAAAAAAACTAAATATCCAAAAAAAAAAAACTAAATAGTTATCAACAAAAAAACAAAACTAAATAGATATATACACGTTTTTTTTTGTTTTTGTTTTGATAAGTAGATACATTTTTAACTCCCATTAAAATGTTGCTTACAAAATATAGGATCACTCTCCTGATAGTTTTCAAATTGCTTTATCTATTTATAAAAAAAATTAAAATTAAAACAAACACACGTTTCTTTGTAAAAAAACACATCTGTCATACAGGAAAAAAAAAAAAAAAAAATCTACCATTATTGCCCAAAAAAAAAAAAAAAACCAGAACCCTTACCCAAAAAATAGAAGTCTTTGACAAAAATAGAAGAATTTCTGAGCACGCGCGTGAGCCCATGCTTAGAGGCTAGTTTTAATAAAAAAAAAACTGACAAAATAGTACAAATTAGAAGTTGGGTCCGTGTTAACCCAATAGATCCAAGTCTCACTCCAAACAGCGGTTGAGGGTCAGGCCAATGGAGTCATCCAGAGGGGGGGGGGGGGGGGGGTGGGGGAGGTGTGTTGGAGTCTTCTGGTTGGGTTGCAGTGGTGCAGCTTGGCTAATGGTCGCAATAAGCACACCCTAGCCTTGTGTTCTAGCAAGCTTTTATCAACGGTGCTAGGCTTGGAAACCAGAGGCAGGACAACAGAGGAGCTGAGATTAGCCTACTGTTGTGAGTTGGCTTTCCCAAAAATTGAGATCTCCAGCAAACAGTTGGTCAGACCTAGCGCTTTAATGGATTTGATGATGCAAAAGCAAGGGGATGATGCAGGACAATTGGCACTTTTGTTATGGGATCTTTACGAATTCAGCACTAAATTAGGTTTCTTGGTGATATCTTGATGGGTTCTTGAATAAGGGTTGATGTTCAAGGGTTTAAGTACGAAAAGATTAGATCTTGATTACGTTTGATGAGAAAGAAAGAAAGATAAAATGGTAATCACACCTAGGTTTTCCTAATTATTCACACTTAGGTAGGAGAAGGCAGTTTTCTCAACCAAAAAATAAGAAAGGGTAGGAGAAGGCAATTATGCATTCAAAGCTTAAAATAAGCTGCTGAATTTTTTTAGTAAAATCTATCTTACCATGAATTTTACTACAATAAGGCCTTTATATAGGCTATTGCTATATCCTTTCCTAGAAGGATTAGGACTTCTAAATAACTTGGTCCTAGAAAGGCTAAGATTACTAATAACAAAGAAAAAGTAATTAACAACTTTTCTAAACCAAATAGGTAGCTGTTATTAGGGTTAATGGCTGAAATGGGTGGGTTCAACTTGAAAATTTCTCTTTTTTTCTTTTGGGTTATGACTGGAGGTTGCAAGGTATGGTTGATTTTGGTTTGGGGTTTGGTGGTTGTTCTATTCCGGCTTGGGTTTGGTTTTGAGCATGAAGGTCGCCAATTTGGGTGGCACAAAGAGGTTTTGGTTCATGGGTTGGCGTTGCTGGAATTGATACACAAATCGAAGTTTGGTCTGATGGAAATAATAATAATAATAATAACAAATAAGCTGCTGATTTTTTTGGGAGGTTTATTTTAGTTCCTTCTTTTAATTGCTAAAAAGAAAAAGAAAAGTGCATTTATTTGTGCTTTGTTCTTTAAAAAAAAAAAAGTACTGGAGAAGCGTGCCTATGACGCGCTTCATTAATCCAGCTTCGTTTCAATCAAGTGTAGCACTTAGACCTTTTTTTTTTTGTTTTGAAATGTAGCACTTAGACCTTTGACCTTTAAGCAAGCCTAGGCACACATTTTTAAAAGCACCAGAAAAGCTTCATTAAACAAGCTTTTGCTTCAATCAAGTGCATCACTTAAACCTTTAAGCTTTAAGCAAGGCTAAGCACGCATTTTAACAACCCCACAACCATGTAATACTAAGGTAGAATTACTCAGTTATTTCTTTCTTTCTTTCTTTTTTTGCCTTCACCACTGCAGCGCCTTTTCTTTATCTAATAACCTCTTCTTCCTATTTGCATGATGCAGAATTTCATGGCTGAAGCTGCAAGCTCTACATGCAACCCAGCTGGGGGATCCATCAGTCACGGATATAATGCTTTTCCATTTTATGGTCCTTCCTATGCATCTTCAAAGCCCACCACTGCTGGACACACAGGCCATGCACCTGCCCCAGACTATGGTTCGGTGTATGGCAATGATTACGGTTATTGAGAAGCTGATATAATTCTGTAGGTTTGGGCTCGGCATTTTGCAAACAATGTTCTGTACCGTATCAACTGGATAATACCAGATAATTTGATATGTTGATGTTCTGAATTTGGTGAAATTTTATTGGTCATTCTTTTAAATATATTTTGTTAAAAGTGGCAATGTGCTTTTTAGCTTCGCTCTCTTTCCCTCAAATCCTTATTGCTACTTTGGTCTTTTTCTTACTGGTCTATTGCTGCTAGCACTGAATTTTATAGGCTGTTTAGGACAGTTCAACACATTCAACGGTGGAGTAATAATGCTTGTGTTTTTTCCTTCTTTTTTGTGGGTTTTTTATTCTTTTGGGGGGGGGGGGGGTGGTGGGAGGGCGGTTGGAAGAATTCAAAATTACTTGGAATATTATTCTTCTCTGAGCTACTTGTGTATGTGGGCATCAGGAAATTCGGCATTATTCTGGTTGATGATCTGGTATATTTCATATATTCTTAGTGTGAATCTGTGAATGACCCTTTGATCACAACGTTCGTGCTGGCCAAACATTCTTGTAAGTTTTTTCTTCAATTCCCGTATATTTTGCAATACTGTCTATTTACTTTTAGGATAAATTTCATAAACTACCCTTAAGGTTTGAACTAATGCTAAAAAAGTCCAAAAGTTTCAAAATTGATAAACTTGATCCCTGAACACCGTTAGATCTGTTACTCTTTTCTCCTTGACTCTCTCCTCTCTCATCCCATTCTCTCTAACCTTGGATTAGCCACAACCACTGCCACAATCCAAAACAAACTTGTACCAAAACCCTTGGCAAAACCTCCATTGCATTGGAACCCACAACCCTCACAACAAATCCACCACCCCTAAAAACTCACATCTAAAAAATTCATGGCAAACTAAGACCCACCACCGGCGACCCACAATCATCGCAAATGACTACCCATGGCCAACCCAAACCACTTAGCTACTGTAGATTTGAGGGACACCCACCAAATTCAAACCCAAACTTACACACCACCATTGTTGCCTAAGAGAGGAGAGCGACAGTGAGATTGAGAGCCAAGGAGAGGAGAGTGGGTTGGGTTGGAGAGAGAGAGAGAGAGAGAGAATAAATAATGGGCGTAATGGTGTCTAGGAATCAAGTTGACTAAATCGGTAAGTTTTTAAAATATCTTAAACCTAGTTGGCATTAGCCCAAACCTCAAGAGTAATTATTGAAATCTACCCCTTCTTTAATCCAAAAACTTGTATCGTCTTTCTTACCAAGCATGTTGCTCATCTTTTGGGTCTCATACAAAATGAAATGTGCTCATGGTAGGGACGAAATTTGGGTCTTTAAGAATTTGGTGTTTGGTGCTCTGGTTATATACACAATTCAGACTTCAAAGTTACACTAGATTTTGGTGTATAAGACAACCATTACGAAGGGAATGCTCATCCCTCAGACTACTATTATTACTTCATGTTTTAGGGGTATCCAATGTAGCCCAGATAAAGAAAATGAGCATCTTTGCGCTGTCAGAAGTGGAGAGTGGCAGTCTTGAATGTGAAGTGTCTGACGAGGAAATAAAGGCAGTGTTATGGTCTCTGAAATCAACAAAAGCCTCAAGGCCGAATGGGCTTCATGCGGGTTTTTTTCCCAGCGATTTTGGTTAATTGTTGGGGACTAGGTCAAAGTTGAAGTTAAAAGGGTATTTGTGGAGAAGAAAATCCCAGATTATTTAAACAAGACTTACATAGCCCTTATTCCTAAAATGCAAGGACTTGAGACTATTGGGAACTATAGGCCCACTAATTTATGCAACATGGTTTACAAGGTTGTCACGAAGATAATTGTTGTCAGATTGAGGCCTTTTCTGAGTAAATTAGTTTCTCCTCTCTAGACAGTTTTCGTGCCAGACAGAAGGGGGATAGATAATGCAATTATTGTGCAAGAGCTAATTCACGCTATTAGCCAGAAAAAAGGAAGTATAGGCTATATGACTATGAAAATTGACCTAGAGAAAGCCTATGACAAGCTGGAATGGAGCTTCATTAGGGACATCCTTATAAGAGTTAACCTACCAAAATCCCTGATCAAGATCATCATGAGTTGTGCTTCCACTGTCTCCACCTCTATTCTGTTTAACAAGGGTTGTCTTGATGAATTTTGCCCAACTAGGGGAATTAGACAAGGAGACCCATTATTTCCTTATCTTTTCATTTTTTGTATGGACTATCTTGGGTAGCTTATTGAGGAAAAGTGCAAATGAGGACCTGTCTTCTCTCATTTGTTCTTCACTAACGATCTTGTTTTCTTTGCCAAAATAGATCATATCAATAGTTCAACCATTCGGGATGTGCTAGATTAGTTTTGCAGTATATATGGACAAACGGTTAGTGAGTCCAAATCGAGAGTCTACTTTTTCCCAAATGTTGACAGAGATACAAGAGAGTCCTTGAGTGATATTCTCGGCTTCTAGTCCACATTGGCAATTAGGTAAATACCCTGGCATCCCTATTAAAAGCCCTGGCTTAACTAGCCAAGACTTTAACTTTGTAGTTGATAGAGTGAAGCAAAAGTTGGTGGGTTGGAAGGCAAATATGCTTTCTCTAGCTAGAAGGGCTGTTCTGGTTTGAGCTTCTTCGCCCACCATTCTTGCTTATGTGATGCAATGCACTCACCTTCCTAACAGGATTCTTGAAGGCATAGACCACGTTAATAGAAATTTTCTATTGGAACTTTTGAGCAAGCAAGAAGGATGCATTGGGTAGGTTGGGACAAGATAATGAAACCTAAAGTGGAAGGTGGCTTGGGCCTTCATTCAGCCAAGGGTAGGAATGTTGCTTTACTAGCAAAGCTAAATTGGAGATTTCACAAGGAGGGTGACTCACTTTGGGCTAGAGTTCTAAAGAACAAGTACTGCTCTTAGTAAAGAGTAAGGTCCGGAAACCGAGATAAGTTGCCTTGTTCTCAAATATGGCCGGTATGAATGAAGGAGAAGAATATTTTTCAAGAAAGTATAAGGTGGATCCCTGGGAGAAATAGTAGTCTGAGTTTCTAGTATGATAACTGGTCGAATGAGGGGCCTTTGAGGCAAGTTATCTAAGTCCCCCTGCCCCAGCTAGTGAGGAAGGAAAAATTAGAGATATGGCCTCAACATCTGGTTGGAATTTATCAACGACCCCTTTTGAGCTCCCTTTAAGTTGCAAGAAGGAGCTTCAGGCAACCCCATTTGCAATGGCAGCTAGCAGGCAAGACAAACTAGTTTGGATGGGAGCAAAACATGGGGAGTTTGATCTTAAGAGTACATCCAGAATTGCTTTAAGCCTAGGTCCCTTTCAACCTTTCCATGGTAAATGGGTCTGGGACCTTAAAACCCTTCCAAGAATCCAAACTTTCTTATGGAAGTGTTGCCACAACAGTATTGGAGTTAGAGAGTGCCTTGTATCAAGAGGTATGGTTATGGACACCACTTGTCCTCTATGCCACAGTGGTGTGGAATAAATTGTTCATGCTTTTCAAGACTGTCCTATCATTATGTCTGTTTGGAATCATCTGGGAATCCCAAGCAGCAGTGGCCTCTCATTTTCTCAAAACCTTCAGACCTGTTTAGTTGTGAACTGCACCACAGAGAAAGCCACATCATGATGCTCTATTCTTTGGAGGGTGGTGTTTCCTTTTGTCGTCTAGACAATTTGGAACAACAGGAATCAGGTGGTCTTTAAGAATAGAAACTCCAATCCAAATCTAGCAAAAGAAATAATTTAGAGGGCGAGGAAGTTCTTTTATTGTGCTTATTTTCCAAAGGTAATAGCGAACTTGGTAATCAATCAAATCAGATGGGAAAGACCTGCACAGGGTTGAGTAAAATTGAACACCGACGGATCATCACTAGGGAACTTGGGTCTGGTAAGAGGTGGACGAGTAATTCGCGATGAGGATGGTGCTTGGATTACAAGGTTCGCTAGAAATATTGGCATCACATCTAGCTTTTTAGCTAAACTATAGGCCTTTTGTGATGGCCTCTTATTTGCATAAATCGAAATTTTAAAGCTCTTGAAGTAGAATTATATGCAAAATCTGTTATAGATGTTTTGTCCTTTCCAAGTTGTCCTAACAATCTTATCTCTCCTTTGGTGGGTGATTGTAGGCTACTAGCTACCCAAATTCCCTTGATTCGTTATAACCATTGCTACGAGAAGTAAACAAAAGTGCAGACAAGCTTGCTAGGATGGGAGCTGTCCAAGACAACCAATTTGATCATTTTGTTTGTCCATTTGTGGATGTTTCTAGTATTTTTATTTTTTTCTAGTATTTTTATTTTTGAGTTTAGGAAAATTATTAGGTATTCTTGGAGTACTATAAATGCGTAATCCCTCATCTCACATGAATGGTGGGTCCCACCATGAATTTAATTAGTGGAACCCACCATTCATGTGAGAGGAGAGAGTACACATTTATGGTACTTTAGGAGTACACAATAATTTCCCTTGAGTTTAACGGTCTGTAATTAAGCAGAGAATGCCTTGAAACTTTATTTGTTCCTTAGGCTGCGTTTGTTTTAGTGTAAAATATTTTCCGAGTGTAAAATAATTTTAGGTGAAAATATTTTCAGGAAAGGAAAATATTTTCTAGTGTTTGGTTGCATTTTAAAAATTATATTAGAAAATAATTTCAAGTGTTTGATAACATTTTGAAAATGCAAATTTTCTACTAGTTTCTCACATTTTTTCAGCTTCCAAACAAATTTTATAATAAAAAATTGCAATATGTAAACTTTTAAAAAAACAAAAATCAAAACAAAATCATTCTCAATACACAAAACCATTCGGTCAAACTAAGAGAGGGAGGAGGAAGAGAGAGTGATCGCAAATCGAGGGAAAGGGAGAGGTAGATCGAGAAAGAGAGAGATCGGTTATGGGTGGGTCATGGGTGACGAGACCGGTCCAGCGGGACGATCTAGAGGGCGGCGGGACGATCTCACGGTACAATCTCACGGTGCGATCTAGAGGGGTGTGATCTCATGGTGAGATCTCGACGGGATGATCTCCCCAACGCGATCTTGACGGCGCAATCTCGCGGCTAGATCTCGTTGGCGCGAGCTCGACGGAGCATCTAGGCTTGGGGTGGTGGTCTGAGCTCGACGGCGTGAGCTCGATCTCACTCTCTCTAGTCTCTTTTCGTGCTCTCTCTCTCTCTCTCTCTCTCTCTCTCTCTCTTCGGTGTCTGAGTCCAAAAATCATTTGAAGGTAAAATAGAAGTGTAAAATATTTTCTGCCCGTAAGCCCTTTTTTTACAGTCAACACAGAAAACATTTTCAGTTTGACCTAATTTTCGGTAACTATCAAACACACACGTTTACGGAAAAGCATTTTCGAAAGTGGTTTGAAGCCGAAACAAACGCACCCTTAGTTTTCGCAATGATATCCTCTTTTTACCAACAAAAAAGAAAAAAAAAATCACATTCTCTATACAACAGAAGAAGAAAGTAGACATCAATAAAAGGACGGTGTCCACTCTCTGAGACATTTACTGCCTTCTCCACAATATTATTCCACAAAATTACAGCCAATGAAATCTTGATACGAGCCTGGTTTGCATAAGTGTCCACAACTCCACATTAGATCACCTGATACACCCTTGCATGTATTGCACCAAGCCACCAAGGAACAAAAGCAGGTTTTGCAAAATGACACAGGACAAGCATGTATGGACAGTAAAGGAACTCGCAAAATGGTACTGGAAACTTGTATTCTTTCAAGATCGATGTTGAAAATCTACATCTTTCCTTGCAACTTCCGAGACATGTCCAAAGACAAATTGACTACGAGAAAAGTTTCAAACAGCTGAAAAGAAACATTAAATTGTTTGCTGACACATGTTTTTGGACAAACCAGTTAGTTCAACTTTAGAAGCTTAAGCAGTTTGACAATACGATTTTTTATTTTTATTTTCACAATCTTAGCATGGTTTTCTTTGACACAACAATTTGATGCATTTCATGAGGTGTTGGTAACTGAAGTTGTGGTATATCTTGGTAGTAATTATTTTTATCTTTGGATTGTTTGGACAGGAAAGACAAATCATCAGTTCCACAACCTCAACATTGCACCAAATTTCTAGTATTTCCAACGAAATAAAAACATTGCACTAAATTACAAAGCTCAAAGATTCATTGAATACCTTGAAAATCAATCAAGTCACGACTTTAAATCATTCAGCTGGTAACATGGGTAGAAATCATTCAGCAGGTAAGGTAACCAGTTAGTTCAACTTTAGAAGCTGAAGCAGTTTGACAACACGATTTTTATTTTTATTTTCACAATCTTAGCATGGTTTTCTTTGACACAACAATCTGATGCATTTCATGAGGTGTTGGTTACTGAAGTTGTGGTATATCTTGGTAGTAATTATTTTTATCTTTGGATTGTTTGGACAGACAAATCATCAGCTCCAAAACCTCAACATAGCACCAAATTTCTAGTATTTCTAATGGGGACATCCAGGGTTCAAATCTCCTTCCCCCAACTATCAAATTTTCTATATAAAAAAAAAACATTGCACTAAATTACAAAGCTCAACGATTCATTGAATACCTTGAAAATCAATCAAGTCATGACTTTAAATCATTCAGCTGGTAACATGAGTAGAAAAATAAAGAAACTATTCAAATGAATTATTATTATTTATATATATTTTAAAAAAATAATCAGGTTTGTATGAACAATGCAAAATTCCAAGACATAAAAATAAAGGTATTAAAAGCCGATATTTAAAACCTGAAACAATGAAGTGGACCTCTGAAAATATTACCTATCTAAACTGAAATCTCATCTGAAGAAGCCTATGAATAGTACAGAATATCTCTGAAAACTGAAGCAATTAATAATAAAAAACTAGAGAAAAAAACTAAACGGACTAGATTTTCTTTACACAGTAAGGGAGGGGGGAGTAGTGCTACTTGTATACCAGTACCTATATAGGTGCTGAACATGTTGTTCGAAAGTGCCCAGTCTGATTGCAGCGGCTGCAATGCACAACCCGTTTTGCACGACCACTGTCTTCTGAACGAACCCGCCTTTTCCTTGGCCGTCCCGGTGGCTTGAGTGATTTTGGAGGATTTATGATAACCTCAGCATCTTTATTATCATCATTCTGAAATACTGTTAACATCTCCTTCCAAAGAGTTTTATCTGGAATTGGGTGTATTGTTTGTGAATATGCCTTGCGATAATTTGTGACAGTGAAACAACTTTCAGTAAACCGATGAACATTCTGCCTGCAAGAAAGAAGAGCTGCCACAGCATGAGCACAGGGCAGCCCACAAAGCTGCCATCCGCGACATGAACAGCAACGAGAACGAATGTCCACTATATGTGACCCTTCATGGGATATGACTTCAAATTCAGCTTCATTTGCTCGGAGCACTTGATAGTTATGAGCACGCTCAATAGCCTCCGACACACGCCTTTCGGCAGATGGAACAAGTATACTAGTCCACTGCATGCTTGCTTCACGACGCTCATTGAACCAAGTCATTAGCTGCCGACGGATATACTCCATCATTTGTATAATTGGAAGCCCAGAAGCTTCAAGTATCCAAGTTGTCCAGTATTCAGCTATATTAGCTGTGAGATGCCCAAACCTTACACCCTCAAAATACGCTGTGGCCCACAAGCGAGGTGGGATTCGTCTGATCCAATAGGCAGCATCCTGTGATATCTCTTCAATCTCAAGGATTTTTGCTTCATATTCAAGTATAGTGAGAGCATAAGCAGCCTCCCAAAGAAGGTTGATGAGAATGGCACTGTTGAATTCCTTCCGGAAACTGTCACTAAGATGATGCATGCAAAACCCATGAAAAGCAGTTGGGAAGTTTGTTTCTACTCCATCCACAATTCCCTTCTGCCTATCAGACAAAATTGTAAGCCTTGGCATGTTCTCTGCATTAATTTCAAGCAGGTTATGCAGCTCTGAAAGGAACCACATCCAGTTATCATCATTTTCCTCATCAACCACACCAAATGCCAAAGGAAACATAGCACCATCTCCATCAAAACCAGTGGCAAAAAGCAAGGTCCCAAGGTACTTGCTTTTCAGAGAAGTCCTATCAAGTCCTATAAGAGGCCGGCATGCATTTAGAAAACCATAAATTGATGCTTGAAAGGAAATAAAGAGGCGTTGGAAACAGTTGTCAACAGGATTTCCATAGACAAACGCAATACTTTCTGGATTTGTCCTTCTGATTTGGTCACAATACTGAGGAAGTAAACGATAATCTTCCTCAAATGACCCACGAACTGCAGCCATGATTCGCTCCTTTCCCCTCCATGCTTGCTTATATGATAATGCGATCCCATGGATCCGGTGAATCTCTTCTAATATCTCCTTTGGTTTGTAATTAGGGTTTTCCCGCAGGCGTTGTTCCACAGACTCTGCAACCCATTGGACTGAGGCTTGATGATGACCAAGATGAGTAATTCCACCACAGGTATGTGGCTCATGGATGGTCCTAATTGTGAAGGTAGGAACACCAGGAAGCTTTGCAGCATGAATTCGCCAAGGGCATCCCTCACTTGCACATTTGGCAGTGAAACGAGTCTTGTCAGACTTGACTGTCTGCATCTCAAAGTGAAGGGAAATGGCTGCATCCCTCAGTGCCCTTCGGCAGCTATGGACATCAGGAAACTCTTGCCCAACAGTCAATTTGCGGTCAGGATCAACTAGGGCACGGGACTGAAGGACAGGAGGAGTAACTATCAGGGACTGCTGAACAGTCATATCTGAAACAGATACTATACCCATCTCCTGATTCTGCTCTACTAGGGCTAGATCTAAGCTCTCATGAAGATCATGGTTCTCTACAACAGTCAATTCATGATGGTCGGATAAACCCAAGTCATGATTCTCAACAGTAAAAGCTAATTCATTGTCATGGTTGTCAAGATCATCAGCATGGTCTTGAGCAGCTTCAGAATCTTTATCTCCATCCAACTCTAAACCATTTTCCTCAAGATTGTGTTGAAGAGCCATTTCATGTTCATGTGTTGGACCAAGAGCTAGTCCATGATCATGGGCATGTCCTAAACCCAAGTCATGGTGATGGGTGTGCACTCCTAAATCCAAATCATGGTCATTGGGGGTTTGGCCCAATCCTAAATTATGAGTATGATGAGCAGGACCCAGAATCAAACTGTGATTGTGCCCAAGTGCCAAATGTTGATCTGGCATTAAGGATAAGTCGTTGTTGTCCATAACAAATTGAATTGAATGGGGTTACCTCTATAGATGACGCAGCTGAATCAAATGAAAAGGCTCAAAAAATAAATACTACAATATCTGCTTTAATTAGACGGACCTGTTGACAAAACAAATACATAGTTGTGAATGAAAAGTGAAAATCTTTGCTTTTTTCCTTCCTTCCTTCCTTCCACAGAGACCAGACCATTATATAGATTAAAAGAATTACAGAAAAAGAGCATTTACCTGAAGTACAGAGTTAAGCTGGTTTGTGGGTTTTGCTCCCCAAATGTTGTAGAAACGACTGAGAAATAGAAAACTAATAGTATCAGTAAGCACAAATTAATACGAAGAAGCCACATTTCTCATTGTAGGGACTAGTAGGACATTACATTAGTTGGGGTTTTTTTTTTTTTTTTTTTTTTTTTATAATTTAAAAACAAAATAGAATATATATATATAGAGAGAGAGAGAGAGTCACAAATTCCATTAAACTGCAATGCTTCTAGTTTCTTAGTTATCTGGAAACCAAAGAAAAGAAAAGAAAAGAGAACTCACGTGACGTGCCAGTATAACAACGACCTCCCCAGAAAGAGAACCTGCAATTGAAAAAGAAGAAAAATGTCAATTTAGGGTTTAAAGAAAAGAAATTTGATTGAGGAGAGGAATTGAAGATTAAAAAAAACTAATTAATGTGTATTAATTGAAGAAGCGAGAGAGATAAAAGAGAGAGCTAAGAAGGATAGAAAGAAAGAAAGAAAGAGAGTGAGTGAGTGAGTGAGTGAGGCCAAAAGAGGGAAAAACCTGAAAGGAGAGAGTGAGAAGACTGAAGATTTTTGGAGGAGGGCAAGGGAGGGGCAAAAGGGTAGCCGATGCCCGATCTACTTTTCTACGTTAGGGTTACCCTTTTTTCAGGGTATTTTCGTCATCCTCCTCTCCCCACCTTCTCTTCTTTTCACTATTCCTATTTTACCCCCCCACCACCCACCACTTCCATTCATTCATTTTCCCCTCTTTTATTTCATTTTTATTTACTCTCACTTCACTTCTTTTTTCCTTTTTTACAATATTGAAATCTTAATCTAATCTAATTTAAGTGTATATGTGTGTAAATTTCTCTCCTGAAAATTTGAATTGCAGTCCTTATCTCTACACTTCACAAACATCCCGTTTGATACGTGTGTTTAAACGACAGTTTTTAGTTTTTTTAGAAATACGTATAGACAAAAAAGTATGTAAAAATACGTGTAATGTTGTTTAAAAACTGAAAACATGTGTTTAAACACATTTTCCAAACAGGCCCATAGTTAAGTTTGATTTTGATTTCACTTTTATTTACATTTTTATTTTTTATTTTATTATTCTATCATTTTTACATCTATTTTTATCAAATTTTCAATTTTTTTTTTAAAAAGCAAAAATTATAATTTTATTTTTGGTCTAAATCTCACATTTTTATTTTAAGTTTATTCACAAATGATTTTTTCACTCTTTTTGTCCAACTTTTAATTGACTTTTTGAGTAAGCTACAAACACTGAGTTAACAAGTTATATATTTTGGGCTTATTATAGGTGGCCTTCTTATTATATAGGTGGGCTTTGTTGCTTGAATTACCCATTACCGATTAGTTCCAACACTACGCTAAGCTCCAGCATACTTGCTGTATTTATGAACCTCACAAATACGGCATACTTTTTTTTTTTTTTTTTTTTTTTGAAAAAGTTTTAATTTATGACGTCTATTCTTGATGATAACTTTTTATTATCAGACCAAAATACCAATTAGTTTTTGGTGTATGCAAGGATTGAACCTTAGAATTTTTATTCAATTATTAGAAACTTTACTAGTTGAGCTAATCAGAACCCACACATATACGGCATATTGATACTCAACATTAATGAAATTAATTTTTTTTATTTAAAATAAAAACTCACTTATATTAGTGGGCTGGTGGGATGGCCTCTAAGGAATCTTGAGATTTTACACTTTATTCTTTCTAAACTATACCTCATTTTACCCACTAAACTTTTTATTTTTTTTTTATTTTGAGAGAATCACCCCTGAATTATCTAAATGCATACTTACTCTCCCTAAACTATACCATCTTTTATATTTACTCCCTAAATTATGAGAATATACATTTTACTCTCTTAAACTATACCATCTTTTACACTTACCCCCCAAAGTATGAGAACACACACTCACTTTCCTAAAACAATTGCCCATGAGATATGGTGCAAAGTGTTACACGGGTAATAATTTAGGGGGTAAATTTGCATTCTCATAGTTTAGGGGGGCAAGTGTTACACAAGTAATATTTTAGGGGATTAAGTGTGCATTTCCATAGTTTAAGGGTAAGTGTAAAAAATTATAATTTAGAGGGGTAAAGTGTAAATTTTTAAGGAATCTTTTAGGGTGAATAAATGTATCAAGCATAAGAATCATGCATTGTATGTCACATTATTCAAGCCATTAATTTCTTTCTATTCTATTTGTTATTTTTATAGCTGTTATTACTATTACAATATATATATATATATATATATATATATATAAACGTCTGCAAACTGTTAAAAAGGCAGATGAAAATGCTCTTAGGAATCATTTAATTCTTGAAAAAAAAAATACATCTCGTGTTAAATCTCTACGCATTCCTCAATTGTTTGTTTGGGTAGAGATATTTAAAATGAAGAAGTTTGATTTAATTTTAGTTTAGGTAATAGACTTGGCTATAGCATAAAATGAAATTTTTTATTTTATTTTTTTAATTGATAAAATTTATGGATAGATGTTAGTTTTATTAATAAGCGGATTTCAAACAACTAAATAGTATCACAAACATTTTTGTTTACCAAAACATATAATTTGTTGTTAAATTTATATAAAAAAATTTATACTAACAATTGTTCTTCTAATGCCTTGATTTTAAATTATCAAATCTAAAGGCAACCCAAATCAATTCCCCACTTCCTTGAGAATTTTACTGATGGATATTCAAACTGAAATTTTGGACTTATAATGTAGATATGGATCTTTAGTAAGCAGGAAATGGTGGCTTTATACGACTCTTCACGAAATCATGAAACAGACTCATTTGGAATTAAGAGGGCACTTGGTCACCAAAGTATGCAATTTTCGAAAATAACACCGTACAGGGAAAATTGCTTCCTTTATGCTATTGAAGTATCACATTACAATACCAACTTTACACAAGGAGATTCAGGTACCTACTTGGGAAGCATTCTTATTGCAATGGTGCAAAAAAAAAAATCTACAAAATCATGAATAAGTTGCTTGCAGAAACCCAATTCAGATGTAAAACTCTCTGGCACGTTGAAGCATAGCTGCTAACCTATTAAAAAGCAAAACTATCACCTAAAATCCCGACAGTAAAACGGGCTATGCAACGTTGCTCGCCCCTTCAACTAATTTGATACCCAACAGTTACCTCATCTGATTTGAATGGAGATGAATCCAATCTGTGTTTATTGTCTCCTACCCAGGCCTCATTTCAAGGTAGTAAAATTGTGTGTGCAACCAACTGAGAGAATGCATTGATTCCTATAAAATCTATGTCCATTGCTGGAAAGTTGCCATGTTTCCTAATCTATCAAGATGGTACTTTTCCCTCCACAGGTGAAGATTCAAGCTTAGGTAGCAGTTCCGAGACCACCTTTTGTAGTGCAATACGGTTCAACTGGTGGTTGTTTCCATTAACGACAAATTTCGAGAGAAATGTAATTTCTTCAGTGTCCACATTTTCGGCAAGCAGTTCATTCCAAAATTCTTCGTCCTCATTGAGCTCTGCCGTCTTCATGAGTTCTATTACTCTCTGCAAGGTTGCTACATTCCTACCTGCACCACAACCCATGGCAGTTGCAGCACCCACTGCATTTGCGAGTGCTAATGAACTAACCATGGGCATATTGTGTATAAAACCAAATGCAATAGCAGCCACAAAACTATCTCCGCACCCCACAGTGTCAATAACGTTCACCTGATCACGTTTCAGAATAACAACTACTTGTTTCATTTCACATTAGGCAAGAAAGGAAGATGAACAAGGAATTTAGGAAGGTTAGAATAATGCACTAGAAGAAAGTGAGCGGATATGGACCTTTTCACATTATTGGAAGAAATTTTCATTCCACTAGCATTTAGTTAACACAATAGTTTTAATACAAAATATAGCACACAATCAAATTCACTGCATGTCAAACTCTTGGGTTTTATGTTATCTATTTTAACATTTTTTCACATGATTTGGTACAAAAGGCTTCCTCTATGGTGCAACAGCAAGAGAATGGGTAAATATATAGTTTAAAATAATAAATTAAATATGAAGAACACACTTGAATGCCATTATTAACCCCAAACTTCTGTTATAGTTAGTCAAAACACACCTTCAACAACTATTATTATTATTATTTTGATAAGACTTTCAACAGCAATTATTATTATTATTTTTATTTTTATAAGACTTTCAACAGCAATTATTATTATTATTTTTATTTTTATAAGGCTTTCAAAAACAATTATTAATATCATGGTATCAAAGAAGTCCAAAAAAGAAACTCATGGAAACATCATAAGAGATCATGTTGAGATTCTAAAATAATACCTTGAATGCAGGAGCACAAGATATACTTGACATAGAGATTATAATTGAACCCCTTGAACCCATCTTAACAATCACCCATTTTGTGCGCACACCTTTCTTGAGCAGCTCCTGCCCTGCTAATATTGGATTTTTTATGCCAGTCAGTGCTTCAGCCTGGCAAATCATTAACACAAGCGGAATGGATTAGGAAAAAAAAATCTAGTAAACTATGCACAAATAGAATTTTCCACCATAATTTACAAAGACAAAACCTACACTGTAAAGAAAGACTTTACTGGAAGGAAGTTATTGAAAGAATGGGGTTGTAAGCCTACTATACTCTTGCTAGGTATACCAAGGGCCACAACAGGTTCAAGACAAACTACAATTATTCAGATATCCAACTAAGGTCTATTTACCAACATGAATATGGCACTCCAAAAAAATAGTGATCCAAGGAAAACTTTTTGTGATACATTATATTTAATTCCTCACCAACATGAATCAATAATTCCATTAGGATAAAAAGACCTTTCCGATCTTTGTAAACTTTTGGTACTATTGTATAGAAGAATCATATATAAAAGTGTACAGCCTGACAAATTGGTAGTCCATCTAAGCAAATGTAACAGTCATAGACACTAGAGTGCTGATGTACCAAAGAAGCAAAAAGGAAATTATAATATAAAGGCCAAGCCAACTTTCATTATAAAACCAAAATGTTGGGAATCAACATTTTAATTGCCTGTGAAACGTACTTAGGCTAACAAATTGTTGGTAATATGACAAACAGATGTAGTTCAGACAGGCACGGAAAAAACTAATGGAAACAGCACAATGAAGATTCAATATTTAATATTAAAGGTTTTCCAAGGGTATGAGAAGAAGAAAACGGGTGTAAAAGAAGATGGTAATGACTAAATAGAGGCTAAATGAGCATAGAGCAGAAGTATAAATGGCCCTTGGGAGAAGAATGGCGCAGTAATGCATAGTGTTCAAAAAAGTAAACAGCAATTCAACAGAAAGAAAAGAGTGTAAAATAACAAATATGACAAGTGAAGAGGTCCCTAAACAGAAACTAGACAAATAAAGCGGCAAGAGAGAGAGAGAGAGAGAGAGAGAGAGAGAGCATAATATTAATATTAGGTGATGTAAAGGAAAGTAAAAGAGTGAAACGGACCTCATCAGAAGTGAGAAGGAGAACGTCGCTCATTGTTAAGAAGTGGGAAAGGGCTGTCTGTTGTTGGGGAGTTCCATTGGAAAGAGCGTTTCCACGGGGTCCAGGATCGAAAAAAACACAAGTCCCAACTTCAACAGCATATTGTAGAGCAGAGGTAAGCAGGTGGGGGGAAAGCTCATCAAAGCCATAACCATTACAAAAGAGGATCTTTGAGTTTTGAATGGCCATCTTGACTTGGTTGGAGAGTGTGGTCAACCAACTGAAAGCAGGCTGGTCACTGAAATCAGCTCGACTGAGAAACAGAAACAAGGTTGATTTTTGAGGTACAAGATACATAGATAGATAAGAAATATAATAGTTGGGGGGTGGGGGGTATACCTGCAAAAACCATGTCTTTGTAAAGGGTCTACAAGAACCCAGCAGAGAAGTGTTTGATAAGAAGAGGCAACATGAAGAAGATGATCAGAATGTTGTTGAGTGGGGGTCATCATTCCAACCATAGAAATACCCTCATGATGAAGGACGTCTAGGAGGAAGCGTCCATAAATGTCGTTACCGACATGACCAATTGTTATACAATCAAGTCCAACCCGACCTGCTGCTATTGCCATATTGCAATTACCACCGGCTTCCCAGTATTGCTATAATAATAATAATTATAAAATCAATAAATTTTAAAAAATTGAAAATTGAAAATTGAAAGCTGAAAGTTGAAAGTAAGAGAGAGAAAGAAAGACCTTATCGGGCGGTGAAGCTGATAAGCGATCCATGTAGAGCTTGCGAAGAGCAGGGTCATTGGGGGGCAATTCGGGAACATTAAGCACAATATCAACGCACAGATTTCCCAAAGTGGCCACATCTATTTCTTTTGATTTCCCTGTGGCTGTTATAATTCCTACGTTTGAGCTTCGCTTGGCCCTGGCCCTTGGAGGATTAGGATACACTTGCTCTTTTTTGCAGCAGCGAGGAATTGACCACTGGGAAATGGAGCGCCTCCTCCTAGGTCTAGGTCTAGGTCTAGGGTTTTGTTGATTATGATTATGAACATCATATTCATATTGAAATGGAGCATGGTATGCGAAAGGGAGTGAAGATTTGATGAAGAGGGTGGTGGTGGTGGTGGTGGTTGTTGTTGTCAGATGATGGATCATAGGCATTCAGTTTCCTCAACCGATATCACAAACCCACAAAACCTACGAACTAACTTCTACTTCTACTTCTACTTCTACAACCAACAGAGCAGAACAGAATTACTTTGAGTAATGTTGTGTTGTGTTGTGTTGTGTTGGAAGCAGGAAGCGAAGAGAGGGATTATAATTATAACAATTGACACTACACTACAATGCTTTCTTCTCATCTCTTTTCTTTTCTTTTCTTTTCCTTTTCACAATATTTAAATATACTTATATCTTTTGTTTCAATTTTTTTAAAACTCATTTCAATTTTAATTCTTCCTATAATTACTTCACATCAACTTAACAACATCACAATCTATCTCAACTAAAAAAAAACAACACCACCACCACCACCACCACCACCACCACACTGCCCACATATAACATAATATAACTAATATTAAGATTTTGTCAATTTAAATTAATATATTTTTAAATTTACATATTTACGAAAATTATTGAACTAAAAATTCAAATTCAAATTCAAATTTATTTTATATAACTAATTTTTTTTTATACAAAATAAAAATTCTACTCTAACCTAATTTAAGTGTATGTGTGTGTGAATCTCCTTCCGGGAGACTTGAATCCTGACCTTTACCCTCCACACCCTAAAAGTAATTATATTTGTAAAGTGACTATCGCGCCAAGGATACACAGTAGTATATAACTAAATTATTTGAATGGCAATAGATTTCATATATTTTTTGTCTACAAATGAATTTGGTGCAAACTTATTCCAACTTTTTCCTTGATAATTTTAAGTATTTTTTATTTCATAGAATTATATTTTTTTTGTAAAGGAGAAAAAAAAAAAAGTGTTCCTCCACTCAAGTTTGACAATTGACATTACAGATTTTTCTTAAAGCGTGTGGGAACTGGGAATCTCTATGGCCAACTTTTTAGTAACTATGATGACCTATATATTATTGTTTATGATTTTATTAATTTGTTTCGACCAGAATCCTCAAATCTTTTCCAGTTTATTTAAGACATAAACAACATCTTATCTTTCTATAACCCTTATCTTAAATGACATAGTTAAATAATTTTTTTTTTTATTACTAATAAGGCCATACACTTTTATTATCCGATATTTTTTTTTGACCTTTATAATAAATTTGATAATCACAAAGAAGAGGGGATATTTTGAATATTGGACGTTTTCGTTGTCATTGAAAGTACTGGGTGGTGCCACAAGCTCAGGCCCAGCAATTGGAGTTTTCAATTTTCAAATATTATGATGTCATGTAAACTTTTATCTAATGCACAATTTAACATTACAAGCACCACTCTATACAAATGTATCCACTACCAGAGGTCCATCCAAAAGATGCATATTCTATATATATCTCCGTCCATTTAGAATATATCTTTTATTCTAAGATGATGATGGTTGTGAATTTATGATAGAACTATAAAAGCATCCAAGTTGCTACCGCTTGTTAATGTAATGATCCCTCTAAACCCCGCTTTTTTTTTTTTTTTTTTTTTTTTTGCAGCTTCATATTCCGTTTTTGAAACATCCTGAACCATCAAAATCCCATCTCTCTCTCTCTCACTTTAACCAACTTGAACTTATCTTTCCACTTAAAAAAAGAAAAAAAAAGAAGAAAAAATGAACAACTTTCAAAGTTGGAAATCACAAGGTTCACTTTTTTCCAAATTTTCCTAAGATGTTGCAATGTAAATACGTTGGGAAAAAATGTATAAAAATTGCATAATTATTGTCCCATACCTATAAGAATAATCCATATTTAAAAAATTGCCTAAAGAACTCGTAGTAACTGGTAAAGGAGGCGCTTTATTTAGTTTCTGAAACAAACCCCACAACTTCACAGCAAAATCTCGGGAGGAGGGTGTTCCTTGGACAATTCATCGAGTCTGTCCACAACTTTTTGAGCTAAATCACCATATGCTTTGGAAACTAGAGAATCAGGCGCTGACACTACTATAGGAACACCGTCATCACCACCTTTTCTAATGTCCACTTCTAATGGTATCTGAAACAGCAATAGATGCAAACTAATTACAACATATTATTAGTTGATAAATACAATAAGCGTGTGAGACACATGTTTCATAATTAAATCACATTCCTAAGTCGCATTCCATAAGTATTTCGATAACATATACTCCTAGTACCCGTTTGGATTGGGCTGAAAACCCAGCGCGTCTGTGTCTGGCATTTTTCTCTTTTTTTCTTTTGCACACGTTGGAGATACTTTTTAACTGTTGCGGCTACTGCTCATGAACAGTAGCCGCAATGGTGGACTTTTCTCACCCTTTTCAGCTCATTAGTCACTGTTAACGGACTCACGAATTTCACTTTTCAGCTCATTAGTCACCGTTGACGGACCCACAAATTTCACTTTTCAGCTACTTTTTCATTAAAAATGAATTCCACGATACTATTCACACATTTAAAAATAATTTTACTAGTGTTTTTCAGTTTTCAGTTTTCAGCCATATCCAAACAGACCCCTATTAAAGATGCGCATGGCTGTCACGAAGTTCAAGAAAGGAAGAAAGTTTTGAAATTTCCCCCCAATCATTCCAAATGCCCAAATACAAATAGTAGCACAATCACCTGGCTTCTTTCATTTACCTTTAGCAGCCACATTAATTGTATGTGAAATACAAATATCCTACCATCTCCTCAGATAATTCAAAACCCAAATAGTCACAGGATTATTTGAATTTCTTTCATCTACCTTTAGTAGTCAGATTATTTGTCAGAGACACAAATATCATATCCTTCTTCTTTGGAAGTGATGAACTTCTACCAACTTAAAATTCTGGTAGAAATGTTAATCACAGCAAATAACTGTATGAAAAAAATTCAGGTGGATTTGCTGATTGGAGGCATGCTCAAATGGGGTCAAGGTTTCAGTGAATCAGTGCAAGAGCAGCATTCTGAGTCCAAGAGAGCTTTTAGAGCCACAATATAAAAACTATAACATCTTCATCATCAGGTTATAATTTTAAGATACAAATCATAAATTGTTGATTTGGTAACATTTAGAAATGCCCTACCTTCTCTCTTTTATCCATGGATCCTTTACTCATTTTCACCTGGAAGTATTTGATCTGATTCAAATACAAATTATGTTGCATAGTCCATTTTTCAATTGAATCTTTTGGAACTTGGAAGAAATCACAAGGATGACTATTATTCCTTGAATCTTTTGTTGAGAGGAAAAAGATTAAACCCTTTTTACATCAAATTTTGTTTTCCTTGAAGAGCTCACAATTTATTTATCTTTATTATATCTCTTTTTTAAAAAGAAAAAAAGAAAAAAAAAAAAAAGAAAAAGAAATTGGGATACCTTCCCTCCCCAAACCCCTCTCCTCCCTACATGCTCAACCCAAGACCTCCTGTTTTAAAGTAGAGAGGTACCACCTGCCGATAATTATGTTTCCCAGCTTGGTATTATTGATCTTAAACTTTCCTACTTTCACTTTCAATCAAATAACTGTTGCAATTCTGTAAAATCCTAATTTGAACCAAGGTTTCATGCCCTATATTTTCAAATTATTTAGACACCAACTGATTAACCAACAAAGGGGGAAAGAAGAATCAACTTCAAAGGGATCATATGGAAAGTCAACATTACTATGACAGTAATGAAATAACAGAAGTAATAAGCATACCTCACCAACAAATTCCAAGCCCATTTCAGAAGCAGTCTTATGAGTTCCTCCATTACCAAAAATGAACGAAGGTTCACCACAATGTGGACATGTAAAGCAACTCATGTTCTCTACGATTCCCAAAATCTGTGAAAGCATTCAGAATTTTCATATAAATAATTCAATTATGCTACCTGTCTTTCCTTAGTAACACATGTACAACAAGGAAAACTATAAGACAAAACTACAACTGTAACTATTGTCATTCCTAATCTACAATGTACAATATTATGTTACTAAACTTAGATTGCATAAAGCACATTACTTGCAACTAAATGTTCCAGAAAATCAAAAACATTTCTAGTGAACATATCAAAACCGCATGAAGTTGAGATCTTGCAACCAACAGCATTTGACTAGATTATAATGCAAGAAACAGAAAAATCAGCAATTTAGATAACAATCCCACATGTCAGGTGTTCAAGGGCTGGTAGAGAGAAAGAGAGAGACAGAGAGACAGGTGGGGTGGGGGGGGGGGGGGGGGGGTGGATAAATAATAATAATAAGAGGAAGAAGAAGAAGAGAAAAGAGTGATCATACAGGAACTTGGACTTTAGAGAACATTTTAACTCCTCTACGAGCATCCATCAATGCCACATCCTGAGGAGTTGAAACAATCAATGCACCTGCCAGCAGAGCAACAATGGTTACAAAAAACCAAAGAAAAGTTTCACCAAAACAGATGATGCATGTGTCCCCTGCCCACTAGTGTTTGGTGGGGAGGAGGGGGGGGGGGGGGGGGGGGGGATTAAATGACATAAAAATGAAACAATAGTTTGTAGCATTATCATATTTTCTGTAATAAAATTAATAAAAAGGTGAATATTCACAAAGGAAGCAAAATAATACCCCAAGTGTTAACAAAACATCCATTATCACTTCAAATGCCATGTAAGACACAATGGGAAAAAAAAAAAATTTCAATGTACTGTCTGTGTCACAAAAAATGATCAGACAAGATGTCGACAACAAAACAAAAACATGAAAAGGATTTTGGGGGGGGGGGGGGGGGGGATAAGAAACAAATTTATAACTGCCAATAAAGACAGTTCAATCATTGAATAGGCAAAAGTAAATTTGATGGAAGTATTTTCTGCAAAGTAGTACCCAACCTCATGTGAACTAAATAACATCTCAAGAAGGGATGGAGCAATTTTCTTTCTTTTTACTTTTTCCTAATCTCTAACCCTTTTTACTTGAGTAACGTGCAGGTACTAAATGAAGTAAAACTGTGGCCACTTTTTTGCCCTAAGTATCAGAAAATGGTGGAACACTGACAAATTTAATACTTTAAAAAAGAAAAGAAAAAAAGAATAACATTACTAGTGGAGACAGTCTGGAATCTTAATATCTTTTACTCTAAATCCCGCCAAATAGCAAATAAAGCTAATTAATGTTAGCTAAATACTGCTAAGTTCATTATTATAGTTATCATACTTTAAATTTGAAACTATGGCTAGCAATCATACATTTTCAAGCAAGGGACAGTATCAGTAGTTCACTGACTTAAGTGTCAGGTCTACGGTTGGAATACAACTTCATGATCAAACGACAATAGTAGGCTACACTATGGGGAGTAGACTTCCCTATTTAAAATCCCTCCCTCCCATGTATTGGATCCAAGAACTCCTCCTTTACCATTTGGCTGCAATGAGTAATACAAAAATATTAATTTCACTAAAAGTTGAAATCAATTATCTATTTAACTACAACATAAGTTTATTTTGTAAGTATTCATTTGTCCACGCATCCCACATATTACAACCTGTAATAAAGCTTTATCAAAATATGGAAATAGAGAAAAGGGAGAAGAAGGAGGGGGGGGGGGGGGGGGGGGGGGCGGCGCAGGGTGACACAATTTCTAATATATCGAAGTGTACAAAGGGCCTACAAGGGGGGAGCAGTACATCACAACATATTATCAAAAAGACAAGCAATCAATAAATGTGAGTAAACATTTAAAAAGGCATATCAAATGGACATTAAACCAAAACTACATTTTTAGAAATCCCATTTTAATGTAATGAATTACTGAATCATCTCAAATCAGCTTTCTGCTCCAATCACTTGGATTAGTGGTAGTTCACCTGATTTCAACACAAATGCTGTGGTTTTGTTTCCCTATGTTTCTTATTTAATCTTTCATAAGCTAGTTTGTACTAGTCACATTGTAATCGATCATGACCAGTTCACATACTTATCTGATCCAATGAATGGATTGAACCCAGCAATAAAAAAAATGAAAGGATTGAACCCAAAAAAAAAAAGAGAGAGACTGGAATGAAACTAAACCTGAACTGATTCTTGTTTTGTGATGCAGCGGTGGAGCAAATCCTATATGTTCGATTGTTGCAACTTTGTTTTTAGGTTGTGACCGGTTTGAAGGTTAACGTAGCTAAGAGTGAAATGGTTCCTATAAGAGAGGTAAATAATGTGCATGCTTTGGCAGAGATATTGGGCTGTAGGGTTGGAGGCCTGCCAATGACTTATCTTAGTATGCCGTTGGGGGCGTCCCATAAGTCCCCCTCTATTTGGAACCCTATAATGGAAAAAATTGAACGGAAGTTAGCAGGGTGGAAGAAGTTGTAATTGTCGAAAGGTGGTAGATTGACATTGCTTAAAAGTACGCTATCTAGCCTTCCTACTTATCTTTTTATCTCTTTTCACCATTCCTACACATATGGCGAACAAAATTGAGAAGTTGCAAAGGAACTTCTTGTGGGGTGACTCTAAGACACATTTGTTGGGTTGAGATAAGGTGTGTATGCCTGTTGCTAATGGCGGTTTGGGTATTAGGATATTGACCACTTTCAATAAAGCCTTACTAAGAAAGTGGCTTTGGCGTTACGGGATCCAGGAGAATAGGCTTTGGAGGAGGGTAGTAGTTTTGAAATTTGGGGAAGTATTGGGGGGGGGGGGGGGGGGGGAGAGGGGGGGGGGGGGGGACCTCTAAGTTGGGAAGGGGTGTTCATGGGTAAGGTTTGTGGAGAAGTACTTAGATGGACTGGGAAGTTTTTGGCAAAAATGTCCAATTTAAGGTTGGGGTGGGGGATATAGTGAAATTTTGGACAAACAAGTAGTGTGGAGATCTTCCTTTCCATTTGGCTTTTCCAGCCTTGTACAATTTTATTGCAAACAGAGAGGCTTCCGTAGAATCATCTTTGATATGTTAAGGAGCAAGGGATAGGAGAACTTGGAATGTTTGTTTCATTTAGGGTCCTAATGATTGGGAGGCAGATGTTGTGGATGATTTCTACCTTTAGTGACTGATAGTGATCGTATGAGATGGAAGTTGACAAAGAACAGGGATTTTACCATCTGCTCGTATTATCATAAGTTACATGGTTTTTCTTCCATCATTTTTCTACGGAAAGGTATTTGGAAGGTTAAGGCACCCCAACGTCTCTTTTTCTGATTGGACAGCCGCATGTGATAGGATTCTCACAGAGATAACTTGTGGCTTAGGGGCTTTGACTTCATTGACTAGTGCATTATGCGTCGTTGTTGAGGGGAGATAGTGGATCATTTGTTATTACATTGTGAAAAGGCTTATCGGCTGTGGTGCTTTGTCTTCAAAATTTTTGGGATTTCATAGGTCCCCTCATGTACGGTGTCAGATTTTCTATTTGGTAGGTGGAATTGGTTGGAGAAGCATTCATCTCACTTTTGGAATTTAGTTCCGTTGTGTTTGATATGGTGTATTTGGAGGGAACACAAATGGCGGACATTTGAGAATTTGGATAGATCCGATGACCAACTGCTTGCCCTCTTTTCTTGTTCCCTTTTTGATTGGGCTAGGGCTTGGAGACTCACATCTAGTGATTCTCTTCCTTTATTCCTTAGCTCTCTTCTTCTTTGTAATTAGTGCTTTTTTATGTTTTGGCTTTTCCATCTTTTTTTGTACTTTTGATATGCTACTTTGCATTTAACAGTTTTTTGAATATACATCTTTCTTACCTATCAAAAAAAAAAAAGTGCAAAAGGAACTCATACACACCATGTTATGTTCCTAGTGTCTCACAAGGATTAAATATAAGCTTAACCTTGTGTTTATAAACTCTTTGGCACCCTCCCCTTGCAAGTTAGTTTTCAAGGGTGAGTTCTACCCATGGGTTCACAACATTTGGTATCAGAGCCAACAAATCCATCTAGTTTTTTTTTTTTTTTTTTTTAAATCTTTACTGCCTTTCTCATTCCAGCAAACCACAGAAAATCCATCCTCCAAATCACCATCAACCAAAATACTGCTGCCTTCCTCATCTAGCCACCACCCATAACCCCAAGAAAAATATAAAAAATTGCCGCAACATGTTTGACCCATATTCATTAGCACAATCAGCCACCACTTGTGAACAAGCCTTCAAGGATCTAAGGCATGTCTTTCAAAACTTGTCTACAGCAGTAAATCGATTGGGCTTCCAAATGAATCGATGCAATCTATCAAAAGAACGACCAACGACTTTGAAGGCAATGTTTTACACATTCAAGCCAATACTATGGAGTCACCAAAATTTCTGATAGAAGTACTGATGACAACAACAAGCGTTGCTTCAGCCTTCATTCAACAAGAACCTACTAAAGAGCATGAACAGGAGAAGGTTCTACAAGAAAGTGATTCATTAGACGGTGCACATGCTAAAAAGTTTGAGTTTGATGAATGCTTTTATGATCAGCCCTCCATGGTGCATGACCAACAAGAGCTTACTGAAGTTAGAAAGATTGAGACTACAATGCTTCCTTTGACTCAAGAAAAGACAACCACGATTGCACCAATGCCTATGCACATCGATTTTGTAATTCCCGATAAATTTAATGGTGAGGAATGCAGGAATTTTCTATCCTTGGTACCCCCGCAGGACATGCTTAAGCCTAACACCAAAGTTCTTATCCTTCAACATTTAAGAATTCGAGGTCGAGTTTTCTCCAATCGAAGGAGGAGGACGTGCTGTGATGAAGCATCAATTTCCTATCTAGGAATCTTGAGGACAAGATTCATTTCAAGGGGAAGGGAATGCTATGACCCAATAAATTGTATTTGAATTAGAAGTATTTAAAATTTAGGCTTAGTGATAGATCTATATCTGAATAAAGTAGTAGTAGATTAGTATTGTTATTTTGCTTGTTGTCAAATTGATTCCTGTGTTTTAGGATAGGATTAGTTCTTATATTTTAGGATTTGTTGATGAGGTTATCTTATGCTTGGCTATTTATGTACGTTAAATGCATTAATGAGAATTAAGCAGAAAATTAATCCAAAAATGTCTATTTCTTCTCTCAAGTTCAGGAGGCTAGTTACCTCGAATTGACTAATCTATCTTTCAATTATCTTGGTTCACAACACACCACACATAAGATGCACCCAAGATTCCCTTATAACTTAATGCACAACCCTAGGAAACTTCAAGCCCCTAATGGTCAATTGAGACATCTAATTTTAGCTTCACTTAAAGGCAAATTAAAGCAATAGAACCCAAAGCCTAAGTTCGTAAATTCTTCAACTACCTGACAAATGTAGCAATTGAGAAATAGCTATCTGAGCATCACCAGTGCCAGGGGGCATATCCACCACGAGAATATCAAGTTTTCCCCAGGTCACATCCTTGACCATTTTTCCAAGAGCATTCCCTACCTGCAAGAATTCAAGTTAACCCATCTAAAACATTAGCAATCTGTTTGAACAGGCATATCACATGTGAACTTTTTCTGTCTATCTTTACAGAACTAATGGGATGTTTGAACCCAACCACGATGTGGTTAACTGCCACAAATTGAAGTATGAAGATTCCACGTTTTAAGGGCAAATCATGTGGAAGTAAAATTTAATTTGCTGTAATGAAATACACAAGATATTTTTAATCAACAGATATAACAACACATCAAAATTGGTTGGCTTACATTTCAATTACATCTGACATACTTCTGTGACAATTGAGACAACCATATGGATGGTTTAAATTACATCCGTAAACTACAGTCTGATAATATCATAATCATGTAAAAATTATTAGTCCATCTTTTAAATAGATATCCTTAGGGATTAGCCAATATAAATTTTTGAACCATTATGCGTCTTGAAGCAGAAAGTTTGCAGTGAGCTCGAAGAATATTGATTACAGAAAGAAAGAAAACATACTAGTAAAAAGAGTCATTTTATTCAATTTAAAAATGCCTTTATCCTAAGCAAGCATTGGGAAAGGGGGGTGGGGGGAGTGGGTGAGTGGGTATAGAGTCCTTTACATGGCACGAACTAAATAAACCTTGGGATTCATTTCAAATAATAATAATTTCAATAAATGTTACATTGCCATCCAGTGATTTTGAACCAATGAATACCTAACTTCCATTCCTTGATAGGAGAATGAGCAGAATTTCATGCATGTCAGGGAAAACAACAAATTGTAAATGCAAATATGATTAAAACAATTGAATCAATTGCATATGCTTGGAAGATTAACAAAATAAAATATCAATTAAGTTACATACCAAAATTTTACATCCCCTTGTGTGTGTATATATATATATATATATGAGCTATCCATGATCTTTTCATTTTTATTTGATTGGCAAGGGTGCCCCATCAAAGTAAATATCATACATACAAGACCATTGACATTTGAAAGATAAAAAAGGGGTTAAAACAAATGCATCTTCAAGCAAGCACTGATAGCAAGGCAGACATACCATGGGACCTCTCCACACAAAGGCAGCATCTGTCTCCACAAGCAACCCCATTGACATACACTTGACTCCGTAGTTCTCAATTGGAAGCATTTTTTTATCTACCAGAGAAAGATAAAATATAATGAAATATCTCTAGATTAATAATTAAGAAGAAGGCCATCAAAAGGTATCGATTTGTATTCAGGCTAGAGCTTACCAGAATGAATCTACATGCACGCACGCGCGTGCACACACACACACCCACCCACCTTCCATACTTGCAAAATTCAAGGTAATTAGAGATCAATATCTATCTATCTATCTATCTATAAGATGTTTAAATTTCAAGTTTTTAGTATTTTATAATTGTCCATAAAAGATGAGCTGTAGACCTAGATATCCTGATTTCCATCCCCAATAGGTGTTCCCTTGGATTACCAAATACAGAGTCTTGGCACTTGGGGTTGTGTATCCATGGCTTACTCTACTCTCTAGGGATGGTTCTAAAGAGCCCTGCCTTGGTGAGGTTCTGAGTCCGTTTGGTTGGAGGAGTGGAAAAGTGAGAGGATAGAAAATGGTGGGAGAGTGGAAAAGTGAGAAGATAGAAAAAATTTTAATTTCCCTCATTTTTGTTTGGTTGGGAGTGGAAAAGTAGAGGGATAGAAAAAATGTGTTTGTATAAATTTACACATATACCCTTGTTAAAAAGTGATACCCTATTAAACAAAAAAAAAATGACAAAAAAAGCAATCACCCAAATTTATTAGGAAATAAAAATTATATCTAGAAAAAAAAAATCACGTCTAAAGAAAAAAAAAAAAAAAAGAGCAATGGATTGGACAAGCCCATGTGCAAGTGCACATGAGCATTTTTGTCATTTATCTATCAAATTCCTCCCACTCAGTTTTCTCTCCATTTTGGAGAGAACATTTTGGTGGGCCCTGAGAGAAAACTCCTGGGCCCCACCAATTTTTTTCCTCCCCTCCCTCCAACCAAACATCCACAAAAAAAGTTTTCTTTCCCATTTTCTCTCCAAAGTTTTCCATCCACCCTATTTCACCTCTAAACAAACACACCCTCCAAGTCAAAAAAAAAAGGGGGAAAAAAAAAAGTAGTACAAAAGCATAAAATGTAAGCGTACACCTAATCGAAGATTCGAAGTTAATTTGTAAACGAACAACTGAGGACTTTCCACAAAACTGAAATTTTAGACTGCTTTGTAATAACCAATTTAGCAAAAACATGAACTAACAAGATTGTAAATTAGAAAAATGCATAGATCACATACAATTAAAAATTTTGAAGTAACTCAACCAACAACTTTTTTGTATTCTTAACCTGTTTCAATGGCGTTGGTTAGTTGATATGTGGTTTCTTCTCATAGCACATTCCAAAAATCAACCAAAAAATAAAGAAGAAGCTATTTCTAGAGCACCTTAGGTGATGTTAATTTAAAGAAATACCTTCAGTCACCTCTGGCTTGCTATTGATCTTCATCATGATAGGAACATTTGGTCCATACACATCAGCATCAAGCAAACCAACTTTCAGTTGGCACTTGGTAGCAAGTGCAACAGCCAAGTTAACTGCAATCCCAGCAGCATGCATAAGCCGAAAAATAACAGTAGCAACAGTTAAAAAATATTGGTAGGTGCCTTATCTAGTTCAAAGACAAGGCCATTATTAAAACCATTATATCATAGATAAATTTTCAAAGATGACAAATTGAAAACGTATTCCATGTGATACTTTGACCATGTTCTTCCTAAAACACCCCTACTCTTTTTTTCATAACTTAGACATGCACCATATCTTCAACCCACAACTTTACCCTGAATCCCATTCTTATAAATGGAGGATATGCTATTTGAGCTAAAATCCATTGGTGTGTGCAAGTGTGCGCGCGCGCGTGTGTATATTTTTGGGGTCCAATGGATGGGCTACACAACCAGGGTAGCCCTTTCTCTCGCTTAAATCCCCCATCCCTATGGTGAGCAGGATTCAATTATATGTCTCTAGAAGAATGCCAAGAGACTTCACCAATTAGTCTAATTGGCACCCACATCATTGGCATATATTTTAGTCTAGCATACTACAAAGTTTAACTTAGATGTCTTATGAAAAAATATAGAGAGGTTGGTAAATATCTTCATATGGTTTTTTATTAACCTAGACAAAGCATGTGGTAGGATCCCTAGAGAGGTTATTTAGTGGGTTTTAGAAAGGAAAAGAGTTCCTATAAAACATATTAAGTTGATTAAGGATATGTATGACAAGAGATATAATTAGTGTGATAACAAGTGGAGGCATCATAAGTGAGTTTCCTATCGGAATAGGTTTGCATCAAGGATAAGCATCGAGTCCATATATCTTTATACTAGTGATGGATGAGCTTAATAAGTCAATTCAAGAAGAAGTTCCATGGTTGTATACTTTTTGCAGATGATATGGTTTTAGTGGATAAAACTAAACATGGGGTTAATGCCAAGTTAGAAATTTGGCAAGACATTTTAGAATTTAAAGGCTTTCGGTTAAGTAAACTAAAATAAAGTACATGGAATTCAAGTTTAGTAAAAAAAAATATATATATATAAATGGGTTGTAAGATTTGATGGTCAAAAGATACCAAAGAGAGAGACAGCTTTTGATCAATAATTCATAAAGATAAAGAGATTAAAGTGGATGGATACAAATCACAAGACAAGAGCAGGGTGGATGGATGAAGTTAAGACGCACATAAAAAATATTGGTTGATTGTATAATACCTATAAACTCAAAGAATTTTTTTTATTTTATTTTTAGAAGAGTACTATAAGACTAGACATGCTTTATGGAACTGAATGTTGGAATGTTAGGAGTCATCATATTCATAGATAGAGGGTGGTTGAAATGAGAATGTTAAGATGGATAAGTGGAAATATAAGAAATGATAGGTTTTGAATGAGGAAATTTGCTTAAAAATAGGGGTGACCCTTATTGATGAAAAGATGAGAGAAATTCGCTTTAGATAGCTTGGTCATATTTGGAGTAGAGCGATAAATGCACCAGTGAAAAAGAGTGAGTTAATTCAAAATTTTAATTTTTTAATTTTTTGTATTTTTTTATGGAGTTAATTCAAGTGGAATAAAAATAACATTAATAGAAGTAATAAGAAATGACATGTTAATTAAGGAAGTAACAAAAGGTATGACTTTAGACACAATAAAATGGGAGAAAAATACATGTGCCCACCATGACTCCCTAAATAATCTATTAAGGATCAAAGGCCGGCCCAAAATTTTTGGGGTCTAAATGAGGCTTGTTGTTGTATGCCACTGGAAGTCTCCGGTTTTCCTAAAATGTGAATATAAAGTAACTACAGAGACGGCTACTACAACACTATGATTAATGAATCATGAAAAATCCACAGACCTTAACCCTTTCAGAATCAAAACTAATGTAGTAATCTCAGCAAAGGCCCGAAAACTTTACAAATTTAGATTAAGCCCAAAAGCCAAAAACCGTTTGATTAGGCGAAAATTCAGTAATTCGCGGCATTCGCCCCAAACCCCAAAAATAAATTCAATTTCAATTTTAATTTGAGAAATGTAAATAAATCTAAACATTAACATCTATACAAAAACCCAAAATCTTGTTTTTGTTTTTGTTCGAGAAGAAGGAAATACCTGCAGTGGTAGACTTGCCCACGCCGCCTTTACCAGAAGCAACCGCTATAGCATGCTTAATCCCTTCAACCTTCTTTATGCTTGAATAACCTCTAACACCACCAACCCTCTACAGAAACAAAAATAGAATATGCCCATTCCCATTCCATTCCTTTAAACAACAATAACAAAAGCCTTTTCAAAGGTTTCATATGACTTACAGTGAAAGAGCTTAAAAATGCCTTCATGAATTCCTTCCTTCCTTCAAACCCAAAATGAAGATTATGGAAATTCCGACAACATTAAAGCTAATCCCTTCGGCTGTGTTTGGATGGCAACATTTGAATTTGGATTTGGATTTGAAATCTATTGATTTAAAATGCCTTGATTTCAAATCCCTTGATTTTGAAATTCTTTGTTTGGATCTTTTTAAACAATGAAGAATTTGAAATTCATCATTTAAAATTTCATTGTTTGGGTACGTAAATTTGGATTTGGATTTGGATTTGGATTTAGATTTAAGATCAATAAAATCTATTTTTTAATTATTATTTTTCTTAATCATTCTACATTTTAATTTTAATTAAATGAGGTAATATTAATAATCCTTAACAAGATGATGATTAAAAATTACAGAAATAATTGGCCTAACATTAATCACAATTCTAGAACAACAAAAAATTGATAAAACTATAAAAAAGTATAGCTTTCACACACACACACACACACACACACACACAGAGTATGTTGATATAAGAATGCCCAGATTCAAGAACCATTGATCTATGCTGTAACAAGTCCAAAACTTTGAAAATATGATACCAATCACAACAACAAACAAACCCAATTTCCAAAATTCAAGAACCCATCAATCTCAGCAGTAATAAAAACCAAAACTTGGTAACTAAATATGATACCAATAACAAAAAAAAAAAAAAAAAAAAAAAAAAAAAACAGACCCCATTTCCAAAAACCAATATTCTGATCAAAGAATCATAGATCAACCATTTTAACTAACACACACATAAATGAGTTATCCAAATCCACATTTTAATATATACATATAAAGGAAAATAAAGAACAACCCATCAAAGCAAAGTCTGATATATACCAGAAGCAAACCCTCTGTGGAACGCTGAGATCCAGAGGTATGAGGCAGCCATTGAAGCCCACAACAATCTTGAAGACATGTTGGAAACTTTAAACCCAAAAACAAAAAATACTGCCCTTTCTATTTCTCTCTCCCTCAACACACAAAACACACTACACAAATATTTGTTTCTCTTATAAATTCTAATAAATTAGGTGGGGCTTGGAGAGTTGGTGGGGGTGTTCCAAACTTCCAATCACTATATTTTTAAGCCACCAGTGAGAAGAACTTTGGAGCCAGTTGAGAATTTTGGGTAGTTTAGAATGTTCTATAAGGAAGTGGAGACCATCACCCTCAATATGTAAGGCTCTCTTCAATTCTGAATCAGAACATCCTTTGCCTACAGAACAACTTTTGCTTAGGCATTGGGTTAATGTTGATGTTGGTGCATCGCAAGATGGTAGTATATCACTTAATTTAATGGAATAGATTATATAAGAGGAAATGCCCTTGTACACAGAGACACAAACGTACAGAGGCTTGCTAAGATCTACTCCTAATGATGGCAATCGCAAAAGAGAGCTAATACTAAGACATACTACCTCAAGGTGGAACAAGCACTTCAACAACACCCTCAAGCATTTGTGTTACACTCCTCATGCATAAAGATGTTGTAGTTTACCACTTCACTTCACGTTACACACACACACTGAGTCTTGAAAAAAATGAACCAAAAGCTTATAACAATTCACATGCTCTAATTATGTACATCTACAGTTCATAGAAGCATTTCATCAAACACAAAATTTGCATTACAAACCCACAAACGAAAATAGAAATAGAAAATAAAGACAAACTCAAAACAAACCACTGAAAATACTATGAAACGAAACCCACAAACAAATCAAACGAATCCCAAACAAAATCCACACTCAAATCAAAGGAAACCCAAACAAACCCACAAAAAAAAAAAAAAAAAACCCACAGAAAACGCCAGAGCCTTTATGATTCAGATTTAGTAGAAAGAGAGAAATAGAGAGGATAAAGAGGAGGAAAAGTGTAGAGAGAGACAAACCTTGCTGCGAGAAAGAGCAAGAAGAAAAGCTTGGCAGAGAGAGCGTGACAGAGAGTAGCCGATGAAGAGAGCATGAGCGTGAGGGCTGGGCGAGGGATTTCTAAATTCCTGGGTTTGGGAGGGTCCATAGATTTGTACCCCTGAAATCCAAGATGGATTTGGGCCAAATCCAAATCCAAATTCAAATTCTTGTCATCCAAACAGACCATTCATGAATTCTTTTTTGTACGTTGGAACTCCGAGAAATGCCAATGGCTGGAATTTCGCTCTCTCAGGTGTTTTTGTTATAGACTAACCGGGCCTCTGTCGACGACCCAAAAAGACAAAAAACTAAGCTTTTTTTTTTTTTTTGGCCAGAGTTCACATTAGAGCATTCCACATTGGGCTCTTCCAACGGGCTTTTTTGCTGAATCCACCAATCTTAATAAAATAGAAAGTGGCATGGCCTATGTTCATTAAAAAAATCTAAAGCAATATGGAACGTTCTCACTCTCTCTCACGCGATGAAGAAGATGAGCTGGTTCCGAGTAACAAGAAAGTCAAAGACTCACACCATGCAAATGAAGATAACAGCCTAGTCTGAGTTAGGGTTTCTGCCTACCCCTCTAAACTCTCCTTTAGGGATAAGCTAGTTGGGGAAATACCGGGAGCATACTCCCAAGCTTTCGATTTCTCAGAGTATATGGATGCAGAATTGGACTCGGATGATGAAATGGAGGAAATTAAGGAGGGGATTGCTTTGGTCAGCTTGTCCAAAGAGACCAAACAACGTATTAGAGCCCCTTGGTCCAAGGCGCTCATCGTGAAAGTTTTTGGTAGAACAGTGGGGTATAAATTCCTACATTCAAGACTTATGAATCTTTGGAAGCCTTCAGGGAGAGTAGACCTAAGAAGCACGGGTGCGTTTCGAGATTCGGGTGCGGGTGCGGGACTCGGCAATTTTTAAAAAAGGTGGGTGCGGGTGCGGCGGGACTCGGCGATTAAAAAATTATTAAAAATATTTTTATTTATATTTTTAATATATTGCTAAGCGTACTTTTTCATATTATATTAACATATACCATACTTTTTCACATTATATACGGTACCTGAGTTGAGAATGTGTGAGAGAGGGCTGAAGTTTGAATGGTTGTGTGGCTGTGTGAAGACTCTAGAGTGGCTGGAATGGAGGACTTAGTGGCTGGTTCAGTGAAGGCAGCCCAGACAGCACAGAGAAGAGAGAAAGAGGCGATGGAGTTGGAGTGAGGATGATGTTTTGTTGTCTCTGGACGAAGTGTGATGGAGCGAGGGATTTTGAGGTGCGTTCTGCACCTTTTTTTTTTTTTTAATTTCGGCCTGAACCGGCCGTTTCGGCCGAAACGGCCGATATGTCCGATACACGGCCGATACAGGGCCGAAACGGCCCGAATCGGCTCGAATCGCGCCGCGTCGGCCCGCGTCGGCTTTGCCACGTGTCCCGACGTGGCCCGATGCGCGTCGGACGCGCGGTCAGCGGCGTCCGACGCGAGTCGGCGCGTCGGTACGCGTCCGACGCGGGTGCGGCGCCTCTGGCACCGCACCCGTGCTTTCCAGGAGTAGACATGGTTGATCTAGGTAGAGACTTTTTCTTAATGAGATTCTCAATCCTTGAAGACCTGGAGATGGTGCTTAGGAAAGGGCCTTGGTTCATAGGCGAGCACTTCTGGTCCATCAGAAGATGGGAAGAAAATTTTAAACCTTCTGAAGCTCATGTTTCATCTATGGCAGTTTGGGTTCGACTTAACGAGTTACCGATCGAATATTATGATGCATCAGTTCTCAGGCAGATTGGTCAAGCTCTAGGTAAGGTGTTAAGGATAGACACACACATAACTATGGAAGCTAGGGGTAGATATGCCCATATTTGTGTTCAGGTGGACATTTCCAAGCCGCTCACTACAACGGTGCGAATTGGATAGCGTTGCCAAACGGTTATCTATGAGGGGGTGAGCAAGCTTTGCTTCTCCTTTGGCCGCCTCGAACACCAAAAGGAAGCATGCCAATACACGGTTAGGCCTCCTTCTTCACTGCCTAAAGATTCTCTAGAACTACACGACATCGATAAGGTGGTCTAATCGCCATCTTCTCCTTCAGCGCAATCCAAGGAATGAGGCAAGTCGGAGATAGAGTCAAATGAGGCAACTTTTGGCCTCTGGATGATTATTTTGCAAAAAAAAGAAAGACTTCAGAGTGCCAAAGAAAAGTGGACTAAACCCCTTCTCAGTTTTGAACCATGCAAACAAAAACAGCTCTAAAGAGCCGTTAGGACGAGACAAATTTGATCAGTCTTCTAATGGGCTGAGCACCTCCCCAATTGCTGAAGGAAAAAGAAAAGCCCACTCCGAGCCCGTGTCCAGCCCGAACTCTCAGACCTTTAATGTGGAAGCCAACCCACTGCTTGCTCACTCCCAAGTGCAGTAGATTGTAGCAATATAATTCTCGGAGTACCGAGGTCGAACCACAAGGAGCAGGATAGATTCAAAGACAATATAATTAAAAAAAATTTGGGTGAAGAAGAAAAGTAATTTTGCTTGGTAATTGTTAACAAGAATAATAATAAAAACTAATTTAAATCAATAATGTAAATACTAGGGCATCAGGGTGTTTCCCTATGTCGATATGAAATTTTTTGTGATCTAAGAAAATAAATATTTCATAATTGATTGTTCTTATACAATTAAAAACTTATAATTCGGTTGAACTGAGACAATTCAAGAACACATGATAACCTCGATTAATAATGCGGTTAGAAAAGTTTTCAGAAAAACCCATTCACTTTAAAACCTGATTTCTATTGAAACTATTAGAAATTTATCTAAACAATAAGAAAAACATGATTGAACTTATTGAAAGCATGGAAGAACTAATACATCAAAAGAAATCTAATTGAACAAGCAAATATGTTGTTGATAAAATCTTAGAAAGAATTACATTGAATATTCATACTGTATAGAAGAAGCATAACCCCTAGCCCTAGCAACAAGTTTAGGCTGTCATTAGAGAAAGGAAAATACAAGTTTTTCCCTGCCCAAAATTTGTTCTCCCAGCCTCCCCTCTAAAACCTTAATGTCTAAGTGTCCAAAGAAAAAATAACTTTTACTATTTTAATTTCCGTCTAGGTTTACAGCAGTAACTTGTGAGTTAATTTCGGCCTTCAAAAGTTGAGAATTTTGAAAAACTCACAACTGGAAAGTTGTAGATACTTAAGTCACGATTCCAACCCATCTAGTCTTGTGTCAATTGGATTTTTAAAGAGAGAGATATGCCCAAAATACTGATCAGTGCTCAAATCAGATTTTTCCTTTTTAGATTCTGCCTCTTTGATTTCTTTCCTTATTTGAAACTTCCAATCATGGTAGACGATCTAAGCACTCCAGTTGCACCTCCTTAGACATTTAAGCATGGTCCTTTAACTCCACTTTAATTCCAGTTTGGCCTCCATTCTCTCACAAATTCATGTAAACTCATCTTTCTCACATGATTTCCTGAAAGTAGAAAATTACACACAATGAACAACATCTTATTCAAGAAATTATGTAAAGATAAATAATAGGGACTAATGTAAATCATGACTTAATTATACAAATTAAGCATAGTAATAAGGAGATAACACCCACATAAATATATAACAAGTATACATTTCAATGCGTTATCACCCACTTGTATCCACACGCTCGGTCCTAGGACATGGTGTTGAGGGCCAAAATTTCACAAGAAAGCTCATTCCATGAAAAGTAAGGAAAGATCATAAGTTTTAATAAAAGAAGGCCCAATTCATGAAGCTAAGAATCAACATTAAGGCCCTATGTATGTTCAGATTTCCAACAAAAAAGGCCATTAAAAAATTCAGCAAAATCCAGTGAAAGAAATGGACTGGGATCTCCAAAGGCTGCCAGAGGCTCGGGATCATCGGGACGTGCAGCACAGCTAAAGTGGGATTGAGACAGCTCAAAAGGGGTACCACGAAATACAAGAAATGAAGAACAGATATGTCCTTCTCAAGCACCCAGTGTTGTAGTAAAGAACCAGAAAGCTTGGAAAGTGACAATTTATGAACAAAAGGCTGGTACCTCGGGGAACCCAGAATGAAGAACTGTAAGGGGAAGTGGCTAGAAAACCTTCAACCTAGTAGGAATGGATTCCGCTCACTTGGGAAAAATGACAGCAAGAAGGACAGTAAAAAAAGTTGAGTCTAAGAAGTAAAAAGCCTTGAAAGAAGAGATGATGAAGGTCAGCTCTCCAAGAACACCCCGGAATGGAAAGTTAGCAAGTGAATTTAAGAGAAACAACAGGAAAAGAGGAAAACAATGAGAAACAGGGAAAGAACCAGCCATCAGAATGGCTGGCATAATAGGGGCTCTGATACCCAGGGAGCGAAGGGGGAAGAATCAAAGGTACATTAAACCTTAGAATGACATTATAAAAGGGGGGAAGTAGCCAACAAGAAGGGGATTGAGCAGAGAAAAAGTCACAGCAGAATCATTAAGAAACTCTGTCAAAAACTCAAAGAAAGTAGGGAAATATCTCTTGGTATCCCAGAAACAGCCACTAGTACATACTTGGATTCAAAATGATTCAAACTTTGCAAGTCTTAGAGGCTTGGAAAGCCATCTAAGTCTGTAATTTTTGAACTTATTTGGACCTTGTATCACGTCTTAGTGAGCATATTATAATCTACAATTAAGAAAAATAATGAAATATCTCATGTTGATTTGAGGATCTCTAACAATTATTTTGCGTATTTCTTATTACATTGTCTTCCTTTACTGTTTCTTACTGCTCAATACATATATTCTTGCTTGCTAGTTTTTCCTTTTACTTAGCTAAAAGCTGAGTCCTTTTACCGGGGTCCTCACTTCAACTTGGGCCTTAAACACAATTAGCCTCCAAAGAAACATATGCCAAAACATACACATATCAGATTTCACTCTCTCCCATAAAAATCATTCTCACCTAACTATCTTGGAAGGCAATGCCCAAGCAAAGCCATTTAGACTTGAGTTCCAAATCCCACAAGTCTTGTGCAAAAGCACCAAATCTGTGAGAATTGGGGCCAAGATCCTCGTGGCTGAATCATTCTCATGAAATTCATTTACATATATGTATATGTATTAAAATGTATATCCTAATCTAAGAAACTAACAATTATTTGAAGATATGTGTATTGTATAGTGTGTTTTTATGTAGCACCTATAGAGGTAAAGGGAAAGGACAAACTCTATTACATAATAAACAAGGAGAAAGATCATATAGTTCAGGGAACCATCATTCTGGGTTCTTACAAGTCTAGTACGCCCTGGGATCCCACAACAGTATACTCGGGATCCTACAACAGTACGCCCGAAGTCCTAAGTAAAGGAACTCTTATAAATGTTTATACAATAAAAGATAAGCCTTAAATACTCTATTTCAATCTCATTCTCATTGTGAATATTATGAACACTTATTTTACTTATTTCGTAAAAGTAAATGGTCATTTTACGAGACTAAAACACTTATAATGGTATTTTATTGCTTAGGAGGAATTGCATTTTTGCCTTGAGGAGATTTATGTGACTTGCACACAACTTGGTTCGTAATCAACCCCCATTTAGCTGCGGTGAACCAAACCCAGTCCACCAAACGACAAGTAAAGGGCCCAGGATCCTTGCTTTCTACTTGGGCCTGTGTGCTAGGAAAAAAAGCACTCTCACAAATGGTAACCATAATCACCACTTACCTAAACCCGTAGGTAAATTCCACAAAGGTACATCCAAAACAAAACCTTTTACCGCGTTAATCAAGGGCAAGAAAAACTATGCACGTGCAAGGGCCTCGTCTCTTTCTCCAAGTCTAGCCGCTACATCAAAAGGGGGCAACTCTTCTAAGATTAATTGGTTAGCCAACATTTCTAAGCTCCAACCCATTCCTAATGGTGATTTCAAGTTCTGCAACCTAACAAGAAATGAATTGGGCAACCAACGTCGACGGACTGATAGTGGAAATTCCAAGGGTAATCATCGAAGAGATCAGAGAACAACCTACCCACTCCATGGATAGATAGAGGGTGGTTGAAATGAGAATGTTAAGATGGATAAGTGGAAACCTATCAACAAAAAATATAAGAAATGATAGGTTTTGAATGAGGAAATTTGCTTAAAAAAAGGGGTGACCCTTATTGATGAAAAGATGAGAGAAATTCGCTTTAGATAGCTTGGTCATATTTGGAGTAGAGCGATTAATGCACCAGTGGAAAAGAGTGAGTTAATTCAAGATTTTAATTTTTAATTTTTTTTATGGAGTTAATTCAAGTGGAATAAAAATATATTAATAGAAGTAATAAAAAATGACATGTTAATTAAGGAAGTAACAAAAGGTATGACTTTAGACACAATAAAATGGGAGAAAAATACGTGTGCCCACCATGACTCCCTGAACAATCTATTGAGGATCAAAGGCCGACCCAAAATTTTTGGGGTCAGAATGAGGCTTGTTGTTGTATGCTACTGGAAGTCTCCGTTTTTCCTAAAATGTGAATATAAAATAACTACATAGACAACTACTACAACACTATGATTAATTCATTAATTCGCCCCAAACCCCAAAAATAAATTCAAATTCAAATTCAAATTTAATTTGAGAAATGTAAATAAATCTAAACATTAACATCTATACAAAAACCCAAAATCTTTTTTTTGTTTTTGTTCAAGAAGAAGAAGGAAATGCTTGCAGTGGTGGACTTGCCCACACCGCCTTTACCAGATTCACTGCTATAACATGCTTAATCCCTTCAACCTTCTTTATGCTTGAATAACCTCTAACACCACCAGCCCTCTACAAAAACAAAATAGAATATGCCCATTCCCATTCCCATTCCATTCCTTTTAACAACAGTAACAAAAGCCTTTTCAAAAGTTTCACATGACTTACAGTGAAAGAGTTTAAAAATCCCTTCATGAATTCCTTCCTTCCTTCCTTCAAACCCAAAATGAAGATTATGGAAATCCCTTCATGAATTCTTTTTTTTCTTTTTTATATGTTGGAACTCCGAGAAATGCCAATGGCTGGAATTTCACTCTCTAAGGTGTTTTTGTTATAGTCTAATTGGGCCTCTTTCGACGACCCAAAAAGATAAAAACCCAAAGCTTTGTTTTGTTTTGTTTTTTTTTTTGGGCTAGAGTTTATATTAGAGCATTCCACATTGGGCTCTTCCAACGGGGTTTTTTGCTGAATCCACCATCCTTAATAAAATAGAAAGTGGCATGGCATATGTTCATCAAAAAATCTAAAGCAATATGGAACGCCCTCACTCTCTCTCACCGAAAATTATATGTTGTACCTAGCATATATGCCGGGTCTCTCACACATAGGTGGGCCCCACAGTGTGTGGGACCAACATTTCCTAGGCGAAGTGTTTCCAGAGGAAAGCTTGACTGCGAGGAGAATGATGGAGGACCAAGCCATCATGACAACCTTTGTAGGTAATCGACATGCAATTAAGTTACTGCATATTTTTCAACCCATAACAGAGTTCAACATCCATTTGTTTACCACAGAGAAAATGTTGGGTGTTCTAGAACATTGTGTGACGTTGATGCCGGGAAGAGGCCAGACAGAGGAGATGGTAAGGGAGACTGGATGGAATCTGATGGAGTAAATGAAGTATATCCCTCAATTTGATGAGTGTTCGACCCTAAACCATTATCTAGTCATGAATATCATTGCTTGGAATTGCAGGGGTGCTTTGAAGCCCTCTTTTTAGAACCGTGTGAGGGATTTGGTTCATAACCAGGACCCGGCCATTATGATAATTATGGAAACTCGTATTGGGAGAGACAGAGCCAGCGATATCACTGATAGGCTACCTTTCAATGGAGCAATTCATACGGACATGATTGGGTTTGCAGGCGGCCTTTGGATTTTATGGAACTCGGACAAAGTACATATCACTCAGTTGGCCATGTCAAAATAGGAAATTCACGTCTTGGTGAAGGTAACATCTTCAAATTTTGAATTTATTTGCACTACCATATATGCTAGTCCTAGTTTCCATGAGAGATGCATATTGTGGAATAATTTAAAAAATGCTGCTAACCTTCATAATATACCTTGGATTATTGCTGGAGACTTTAATGAGGTTCTTACAGAAGAAGACAAATTTGGGGAAGAATGATTAGTGCTAACAGATCACTTATCTTCAAAGAATGTCTTGATTTTTGTAATGTGGTGGATTTGGGGTTTAATGGACCTCAGTTTACTTGGACGAATCGAAGGAAAATTTCTGATCTTGTCCAAGAAAGAATCAACCGATTTTTTGCCAATCCTAGTTGGTGCACAGCCTATCCGAATGCTAAAGTGACCCATCTCACTCGCTGCTTCTCTGATCACTGCCCTGTGCTATTGGAGTCAAATCCGAACAATGGGGTTCTCCTCCCCAAACCCTTCATCTTTCACAGTTTCTGGTTGGTTGATTTGTCTTTTTTGGGTGTAGTCTCAGAAGCCTGGAGCCGATCCTTGTCCCTACAAGAAGCCATAGACAAATTTGCAAAAAGAGCTACAGACTGGAATAAGACTTACTTCGGAAATATTTTTGGAAAGAAAAGGAGAATCCTGGCTCGTCTCAATGGCATTCAAAAGGCCATGGCCAGTAGTCCTTCTCACTCCCTAGTGGTTTTAGAAAAAGAATTACAAAAGGAGTTAGAGAACATTCTAAATTAGGAAGAAGAGCTTTGGGTGCAAAAATCTCGCATTACTTGTCTAGTGGTGGGTGACAGAAACACTGCCTTTCACCATATGACTACTATTGTTAGGAGACGACGCAACCGAATCTCCTATATAAAGAATGAGATGGGAGAGTGGATCCAAAGCAAAGGTGGAGCAATGGAATATATAAGAGGGGGCTTTGCAAAACTTTTTACTTCTAGTTTGACATACTCCCTCCTTTCTCCGACCTAGCCATCAAGATGGTAAGCTACCCTCTTTGAGGATGAAAGCCTTAGCCTTAGCACCCTGGTTACTGATGAAGAAATTAAGCAAGGTCTTTAGTCCCTTAAGGCATTCAAGGCTCCGGGTCCAGATGGACTACATACTGGATTCTTTCAACGGTTTTGGATGATAGTTGGGGATTCTATCAAAAAAGAGGTAAAACAAATTTTCAATGAGAACAAAGTTCCTGAATATCTTAATAGAACTAATATTGCTTTGATTCCCACGATTGCTGGACCAGAAACTATTGGAAATTATCGCCCCACTAGTCTGCGCAATATTGTCTATAAGATTGTATCCAATATTATTGTAGCAAGACTGAGACCACATCTTGACAAGCTCATCTCCCCTCTCTAATAAGCTTTTGTCCCATGAAGGAGGAGTGTTGATAATGCTACTGTGGTCCAAGAGCTCATCCACACCATTAGCAACAAAAAGGGGAAGGTGGGTTATATGGCTATTAAGGTGAACCTCGAGAAAGCTTATGACAAATTAGAATGGAATTTCATTAGAGAAGTTTTCATCAATGCCAATCTCCCCCATAATCTAGTTAGTCTTGTGATGAGTTGTGTCTCTTCCATGTCTACCTTTATTCTTTTTAATGGAGGAAATGTTGACCCCATCTTTCCTTCGCGAGAAATAATACAAGGTGATCCGTTTTCACCTTATCTTTTCATTCTTTGCATGGAAGTCTTTGGACACCTCATCGAAGAAAAATGTGGTGATCGTAGTTGGAATCCTGTGAAAAGCTCTAAGAGCGGGACTGCTTTCTCTCATCTATTCTTTGTGGATGATTTGGTACTTTTTGCAAAAGTAGATTATGTTAATTGCATGGTGATAAGGGATGTGCTTGATGCTTTTTGTGCTCGGTCTGGACAGTCCATTAGTGAGAGTAAGTCCCGGGTGTACTTCTCTTCAAATGTTGATATTGATTCTAGGGAGTCACTATGTGATATTTTGGGTTTTAGGTCCACTCCTAACCTTGGAAAATACCTCAGGTTCCCCATTAAACACTGTGGAGCCAGCAACCAAGACCTAAATTTTGTCTTGGATAGGGTCAAGCACAAGTTAGCAGGATGGAAAGCAAACCTCTTGTCTTTGGCAATCTAGAGCTGTACTCATTCAAGCCTCCACCTCCACAATCCCCGCTTACATAATGCAGTGCACGGCTCTTCCTGAAAGTTTGCGCAATAACATTGACAGAGTCAACTGTAATTTCCTTTGGGGGTCTTCTGATAATGTGAAAAAGACCCGTTGGGTCGGGTGGCACAAGGTCACAAAGCCTAAGGCAGAGGGAGGGCTGGGTATACAATCTGCCAAAGGGAAAAACAAAGCATTATTAGCAAAACTCAATTGGAGGTTTCATCTGGAAAAAGATGCTATATGGACTAAAGTTCTCAAAAGCAAATACTGTACTCACTGTAGACTAAGTGCTAGAAACAAAGATAAGCTCCCTTGTTCCAGAACTTGGAAGGCCTTAATAAAGGGATGAAGGTTTTCAAGAAAGGTATCGGGTGGATTCCAGGAAGAAACAGTGACCTTAGTCTTTGGCATGATGATTCCACAGCCAATGGCCTTAAGACTCCTCATTCAAGGCCCTTTCGTGGCTGAAGAAGAGGACTTGAAAGTAAAAGATGCGCTTGGACCCGATGGATGGGATTGGTCTAATTTGTCAATCCAAATTCCGGATTCAATCTTGTTGGAGATCCGATCCATTTCGTATTCAATGACTTCTAATAATGGGGATGACAGATTAATTTGGAAAGGAGATAACAAAGGGGACTTCGGCCTCAAATGTGCTTATGCCACGGCCATTGATTGCAAGGATGGTGATGGTAAGTTCACTGGTACCTGGGTTTGGAAAATAGGAACGTTGCCTAGGATAAAAACATTTATATGGCAATGCATGCACCATAGTATTGGACTTGGAGTGTGTCTTGTGCAAAGACGTCTCAGCAAAACTGATGTCTGCCCTCTGTGTGAAAGTGAGTCGGAAACGATTATCCATAGAATTAGAGATTGCCCTTTCTCTAAAAATATCTGGCACCGGTTGGGCATAAATTCTAATAGCAGTTTTTACGAGGGTGACCTTCAGCTTTGGATGGAGAAAAACTGTAAAGTCCAGTCCCATAAGTTGCGGCATCAGCCCCCGTGGAAGATTATATTCCCTTTTGCTATTTGGCGTATTTGGAAGCACAGATACAGTGTTTTCTTTTGGGACCGACCTGCTCAATTAGACATCCACCAAGACATTGTTTTCAGAGCTTTGGAATTCCAGCATTGCGTTCTAAATCCTAAACGCATGGGCAACAAGACCGTGGTACAAATCAGATGGGAAAAGCCCTAACCTGGGTGGATTCGGCTCAACACTGATGGTTCAGCTCTTGGAAATCCAGGCAGAGATGGAGGTGGCGGCATACTCAGAGATAACCAAGGGAACTGGGTTGCGGGTTTCTCTAGGAATATTGGTTTCTCCACCAGTTTTATTGCGGAACTTTGAGCCCTTAGACATGGGCTTACCCTCTGCAACAATTTAAATTTAAATGCTGTTGACATTCAAATTGATGCTAAAGCAATTGTTGCTCTGCTTTCTAATCCTTCTTATTCTAACAACTTTGCCATGCCAATTGTTGATGACTGTAGACAGTAGATTTCCCAGATTCCCCAAGTCCAGATTGGGCACTGCTATCGTGAAGCCAACTCTTGTGCGGACTTCCTTGCTAGGATAAGATCCTCTCAGAATAGAGATTTCATTTTGTACAATGATCCGCCTGTGGATCTTAAGGAGCTTATAAGCTCAGACTCTGTTGGCCTGTATTGTAACAGACTGCTCTCTGAGCCCCCTCTTCCCCCTTAGTTTGCTGGTTTAACGAAGTTTCCTTTTAACCCAAAGAAAAGAAAGTGGCATGAATTGTTTCATAGGTCTGACAAGTGACTGCGTGCCCCTTAGCTTTTATTTTTAAATGATATGCATTATATCATAAAAATATATTTCAAATTAGAATATACTATATCAGTAACCTTGAATTCATCTTAGAAACCAATAGTATTGGTTTACACGTCGCTTATTTGTTTCAAAGATATAAAAGGGGTTAGTTTTTAGCACTTAGCACTACTGTTGAGATATCAATGATTTGATTTCTTCTTATAATTAAAAATTAAAAAGCTGTTAGAAAGTTATTTATTTATTTATTACTACTATAAAATTTAAAGATAGATAGGTAGGCAATCAAAAATGAGATTGAATGTCAACAAAACATTGATTATAACTGAAAGGGTATCACATGCATGTATTAATAGGTGTTGTTGGCATATCATGGTTTGGTAAGCTTCATATATACTCCACTCCATATATTTCAGACTCAAATTAATGGTAAAGAATAAAATATATAAGAATTCAAGCTTATTCAGCATTTAAAAAAAAAAAACAAAACCAAATTAAAGAAGAACGAAATATAATAAAAACCTATAGGTTATAGCAAAAATGGTATAGCCTTTAATAGTTGAAGTGCCTGCAAGTTCTTTGGCGCCACACAGAGAAAGAAAAAAAAGAAAAAAAAAAAGAGGGTTATAAACAGAATTTACAGTACAGCTTTGGGTTGAGCTTTTCCTTTATTAGGCAAAGAAACAAACCAAAAAATAAAATAAAAACAGTTGGTTTCAACGGTCAGTCACTTTCCCAGAGAAGGACTTCCTTGTAATTTAGGTACTTCCTTTTCTTTGACATCCATTTATTAATATATATATTCTAAAATTTTCAATTTACTAAAATTGCACCGTCCTATGGTATGCTATGCTTAACGCGGCCTCAACCAAACCTGTGTCTCCTTGGTTGTTTCATCAAGCAGCTCCACAACACAAGACGAGGTATGTCATGTCTATGAATTGAGGTATATACATACATTAATTTAATTTAATTTAATTTATTAATTTATTTTTTTGGTATTGGAATGTACATTGTGTTCATTTATCTCGCCCTTTTGATCTTCATTTATGCATGTAGGTCCCTCTGTTCGTTCCCAATTAATTTTGTTAAATTTTTTTTTTTTGACAACTTTTCTTTTCAATCTTACAATTTGTTGCCACCCACCCCAATTATAACCTCCAAAAAATCGGGGTTTGTGGATCACTCTTCTCTATGTGCATCCTTGAATTGAATTTGGGTTTTTTTTTAAAAAAAAATTTATTTAAGGTTGTGTCCTTGTTAGTTGAGTTGATTCTGGCATTAAGTCGAACAGTTGGATTGGTTTGAGTTTATTTTCTGCTTTTCTTCACGGTTGTCATTGTTAGTTGATTCTATTATGACAATTGCGTCATTGGGTATACAATAATACATTTCCTTTTTTTAATCAATTCTTCTGTCTACTGCATACATGTAGATGTTTGATGTTTTTTGTTGTTCAGTTTAAGATTTTTGGCATTCTGCTTTTCTGGCCATATTTTATGTCTCAAATTAACAAATTACTTTTTTGATTTGATTTTATTCAAAACTTCCATTGAATTCGAATCTTTATTTGATATTGATCATTGGGCTGTGTCAGCAATAGCACGTATGATTTCTCGGAAGTGGGTTTTCCTCCTTTCTTCTATTTTCGTTTCTGAAAAGCATGTTCTTTGTTGTTCCAGTTAGATTTTTTATCTTTTAGTTTGGCTGTTCCTAAGTTTTTATTATTATTTTAGTTTCTGGTCTTTGGGTTATAAAAGCTTACAGCTACATTTTGGCTGTTCCTGAGTTGTTCCATTGTTTTCTTTGGGTTGTTGAAGCTTACAGCAACAATCAGTTCAGAATGGGAATCTAAACTTTGAGAATCGGCGGGAGTGGAAAACTATCATTTTGACCAATCCAACCTTTCCTTGATTTACTCAATCAGGCACCTCATGCATTTTTAGAGCAATTTGGGTGGAAATGGCTGAAACGGGAGCTTCATTTGTCAAAGTAAAGAGGCATCTACCAGGGTTTACAGCTGTTCTGACGTCTGCAGCTTGTGAATGGTTTTTGATTTTTCTGCTGCTTGTTGATGCTGTATTATCATATCTGCTGACAAAATTTGCTAGTTATTGTAAATTGCAAGCGCCCTGTATTTTGTGTTCCAGGCTAGATCATCTCTTGGGCCATGAGACACCCGAGTTTTATCGAGATTTACTTTGCAGCAACCATGTATCAGAGATATCATCTTTGATTTCTTGTCACATACATGGTAAGCTTGCTGATGGCAGTGGGATGTGTGAGGATTGTCTCTTATCATTCACCATGAAGAACAAATCAAGCCCTGAAACACATAGGTTGTTGGTGGGTATATTGGGAATGGATCTTGTTGGTTATGGTTTCCAAAGCACATTACCAAACACGGATTTTATTTCTGGCTCCTTGGGCACAAAGCTCTGTTCTTGTTGCAATAAACCTTGGAGGTCAGGACAAAATGCCCCAAGACTACTCCAACTAAAATCACCTGGAACTAAACCTAATATTCCTTTGCCTTATTTGCCAAGCTGTGGCCGCCAGAGCCATCGAAATAGCTTGAAGAAGATAAGGGATAAATTTTCTGGTCCAGTGATATCTCGTCATCTAGGAAACAGTGGTTTTGATCCCTTGTCTCATGTAGGATACTCCGAGCTGAAGATCACCTCTGATTCTGAGTCTGAGGTCCCATTTTCTGATGATGATGATGATGGTAGCAGTGTAATTTGTAAAAAAATTGAGGCTAAAGAAGATTTTGCAGTTCAATGTGCTTCCAAATTTCCACCCGGAACACTTTCCAGTGGTTTGGATCTCAAACAGCCAACCCATCATAATGATCTTGGTCCTTCACTTTTAGATTCATCTGTGCATCCTGATGGTAGTAAGCAATTCATGGCTTCTAGTGTTTCTTTTGACCATGGCTTAGGTGAACTTAATTGGAATCAATTCAATCAGGAGTCTGGACCTTCCGCATTACCTGAGCTTATTTCACTAGATGATATTCCTCCATTGGCCAATGTTGTGGGAACTCCTTATGGAGAATCAACTGAAAGTACTCTCATACTTCCTCTCTGTCAGAGTTCCAATCCTTTGGCACTTGCTGAGCTTATTACTTTAGATGGCACCCCGCCATCTGTTGGAGCATCACTCGAGAAGTGTACGCTCCTCTCTCTCTCTCTCTCTATGTGTGTGTGTGTGTGTGTGTGTGTGTGTGTAGTGTTTGTTACCTGTAACTGATTACTCCTATCTGAAATGATTGGTAGCAGCGGATGTTACTGGAGCAAGTGACAGCGGACGTGTATCTATCATTGGGCATGAGGAAGTAGTAAAGTTGATAAGTGCAACAGATGAAGTATTCATTAAAGGCGATCAAGTTGTAAATGACCCTTCTGTTATAAAGCCGATTCGTGAGTATTCAAGTGATGTGTGTCAGTGGGCTATCAGTAGTGAGGAAAGCAAAGCATCTGATATTGTTGCAGAAAAACCTACCCTGAGGGAACCTGATAAAGTTAATGAAGAATTGAAGCTGTTTCCATCTCATGATTATTCTGCCCAACAGATGAATTTATCAATAAGTAATACAAATCCCATAGTACATGGTTGTGATGAAGAACAACAGATAACTGATACTTCCAGCCCTAAAGGAATTCATATGCTGCAAAAGTCGGTCTCAGTGGAATCTGGTCTTGAATCTTTGGATGGAAGTGTAAGTGAAATTGAAGGCGAAAGTCTTCTTGATAGGTTAAAACGACAGGTTGAATACGACAGAAAATGCATTAGAGCTTTGTATAAGGAACTAGAGGAAGAAAGAAATGCTTCTGCAGTTGCAGCAAGTCAGGCAATGGCCATGATAACGAGGCTGCAGGAGGAGAAGGCTGCACTACACATGGAGGCCCTTCATTACTTGAGAATGATGGAAGAACAAGCAGAATATGATGTAGAGGCACTGGAGAAAGCTAACGATCTCCTGGCTGAAAAGGAGAAAGAGATACAAGATTTAGAATTTGAGATAGAATTTTGTCGATCAACCTTGCCCAATGAATCAAAGATAGAGATTATACATGAGGGAAGCACTGATTCAAAGGGAGAAAATGTCACTTTGGAAAGTGCGAGTGTACCCTCCATAACAAATAATCTCAATGTTTGTTGTAAGTCAATGTTGACTGGGGTACTGAAAGGCAGTGATAAACCTTTTGTTGCTGAAACTCCTCGCTTAGAATTTGGAGAAGAAAAGTTGTATATTTCACAATGTCTGGAGAATTTGGAGAGGAAGCTTCATCAAATTTCTCATGATGGGACTTTATCCAACATGCCTAACGGTGGGCATTCTGAAAAATTCATAGATGGTAGAAATCACCAGGAAGAGTTTCTTAATCATAAGGTGACTCAATCAAATGGTCCAATGGAAGAGAATGGTTTGTATATGAAAAAAGACTTATGTCTATCTAATGGAAGCTATACTTCTTATGATGGGTCAGCTGCTTCAGACAGTGATGATCATTTTGTTAGTAAAGAGAATGATCATTTTAATTCCAATGGGCATAAGTATATCATGCACCACGGAGAGATTGATTTGGTTGCTCTTGAAAATGAAATTTCAGACCTCAATGACAGACTGGAGGCACTTGAGGCAGATCACGATTTTCTTGAGCATAGTCTGAACTCTCTTCAAAATGGAGATGAGGGGCTACAATTTGTTCAGGAGATAGCCCATCAACTGCAAGAATTGCGGAAAATTGGGATAAGATTAATATGTTAATCTGTTCCTTGACACGTATCATGACGTGGTAAGCATACTGAAAAATATTAGTTGTTCTAATTTTCACAAGTCTTTTAATTTCTGATTTTTACAATATTGTTTTTTTTTTTTTTGGGTGGGTGCATTGATGATCTCTGCATAGCATATATAAATATCAATTCTATGTCAGTGGTGGCTGAGAGCTGAAGCTTTTATTTTTAATAATTAAATATGTATATCAATCCTTGAGCAAGCAATAAAACTGACTGTTCCTCTATTCTGGCTGCCAACGTTGATTTTGTTGTAAGTGAGTTGACTTCTGAACTGAACCTGGGGGTTGTTTGGAATGAATAGGCAATGTACACAAATTGCTCTGGTGAAGTTCTGAGCTCTTTTCATATTGATAAACATAGATAACTGTGATAATACACAGGTTGAATGGCATAGTGTAAGTATATAATCGTCTCTTGCTAAATCCTGGTGTTTAATTGAGGGGTAATAAGTCAATACAGCTGTTTTGCTTGAAAGAGTCTACTTGAGGACATAGAATCTCCATTGACTGTTGACAATTGGTTTATTTTCACTAGAATCGTCAAATTAGTGACTTACAAATTTTCCAAATTTTAGTTCCTTATAAAATTTTGGAATAGCAATGAACTGGTGTTGGTAAATAGCATTTTGACACGGAACTATATCTCAGCTTTTAAGCAATGGTTCCTATTATGCATTATTTGATATCACTGAGTAGCATTCACAAAAGAGTAGCATTCAGATTTAAGAATGAGTCTCTGAACCTGCTGATGATGGAACTCATTTGACTAGCAACTTGAGATACACCTAATGAGGGAAACATTAAAAGAAAAACCATTGTCAGCTCAGATTTGAGAATTCAAGGCACATTTGATGAGTCATGCATGTAGGGTTTGTCATGCTTATAAATTAACATCTGTTTTGCATTCCTGGAAATTCTTTTCTTCTTTCTAAAGATGTTGGCATTCTTTGCTTTTCCGTTTTAAATTTGATCTCTTTAAGATGAAATTTATTGTGCTTATCTGCTGATAGCCTAGCCCTCTTCTTCTTTTTCCTGAATTATATTTCTCAGGTGTATACTAAATTGTTATGAGGAAACAAGAAATGAAAAGCCAATACTACAGGAACATTTTCAGCCAGTTGTGGGGGGGTACATAGACCAAAATATCATGGCTCGTTTATTCTCTGCTCACCTACAAACATGAAAGATTAAGATAAGGTTTCATGTACAGCTTCCACATTAGATTCTTGGAGAAACAAAAAAGGTATATATTAGCAAACAGTGTTATCAAGTATGGAAGTAATGTCTTCTATTTCCTTTTGTGCCCTATTGGGCCTTGTTTTAAGGAAGAGATGTCGGGGTTAGTTTTTGTTATATCAATGATGATGAGGTTGTAAAATGGGTGTTTTAATCTTTTAGCATAATTTCTTGTTCTCAAGGGTGGTTCTGATGGTACCCAAACAAAGAGGTCCTCAGAATATGCTGCAAAACACAAGTTGCTGGCCATGGAGAGTCCTCTAAATATTAGAAGACATTCTAGAATTGGTGGGGGGATCAGATTTAGGACATAGGACTTTTGTTGTTCCCTCGGCTGTTTTGAGGAATGCCTTAGCTTTTAGTTAAGAAGCCCACAACTCATTTTGTTAATAGAACCTTTATGTTGAACTGCTTTATCTTTGTTGCAATGGTATAAAAAAAAATTGCTTCTCATGGGCAAACCAATTCTGTTGTAAATTCAAATAGAATGTTATAATTAGTATTATAGAGATTATAGGCCAAAGTCAATTACAGATATTTTCCCTAGTACCTTATTTACTTAACACGACTTGTCAAAAGTAGGACAAGTCATTGAAGCTTAGCCCAAAGCCCAGAGAAATAATGTCTTCCCACTCATAGCCCTGAATCCCATATGGCGCAGAACTCACCAATGGCCCTACTTGTCATAGATCATCGGGGCTTCAAATCAGACCTAGTTCATGGGTCTCAATAATCCACCCTAAACAAAAAAAGTCCTATTACCCTAAGCAATAATCCACATTTAAGCCTCATCCCAAACAATACTTCAAACAGAAGCCCATGCTTGAACCTCTACCGCCCATACCCACCCAAATCGTGAAACCCACCAATTTGTCTGCGCTTAGAAGGAAGCCCAACCCAAGGAGTTCACCCAGTGATTTGAATTGATAGAGGAAAGATTGCGAAGCCCCCTAGCTAGAGACTAGAGAGAAAAAAGCATGTAAAGCGGTTGGGCTTTTCATTGGCAAAGAATTTTTTTTTTTTTTTTCTTTCTTAAACGAAAATGGATGATATATTAAACGAAAAAAAAAGCCACAAATTAATACAACTAGGAACAAACAAGTACGTACGTACGTACAGACCCGATATTCACTAAAGTTTGAGCACACAGTACAAGAAACAAGATAACAAAAGAGCAAAGAAAAGAAGGGTTTCTATGAAAATAGAATCCGAGATTCTTAAGGAAATCAAAGAAAAGTCGGAAGATCCTGTTTATGACGAAGTGAAAGACATGTGGTCCATTTGGATATAACTTATTGTTGCTGAAAATTGATTGTTGCTGAAAATACTGTAGCAAAATAATTTTTAAATGTATATGAACGGTTTAGACCCCTTAAACTATAACCAGATTGCGTAGCCTAGATTAATTAGCCAAGTTGTTACTTAGTCAAATTAAGCAATTCTAGGTTAAAACAATCACAAAATCATATCATGCATGTAAAACAAATAAAGCAGCGGAAAATAAATAACACAGTGATATGATCACCCAGGAAACCACACGGAAAAACCTGGGGAGGATTTTACCCACCGATCCTCAAGGCAAAATGGAATCCACTAAGAAAGAATTGAAGTTCTTACAAAAGGACTTACAAGCTCTCCGCTTGACTTCCTAATGCTACCCACCAGTAAAACTTCCTGACACGACCACGCGCAGGCTCCGAGTCCACGGACTACTTCTTTCTTTGAATCCCTTCAATCAGCTACAAGCACCCACGCTTGATATTCTTTAAGCTTCAAAGGTAGCAACCAAGTTGATCATCAAGATGTTGAAGTGATCTCAATCTTGAAAACCCTAAGCTTTGTGTAAAGGAAAGCTCCTTTAGATCTCACAAGAGATTTACACAAAACCGCAATGTATGAGCAACAATACAACTTGTGCAACTCTGAAAAACGTGGCTAGGGTTTGCCTTATATACCTAGGGTAAAAACATAAAACCCTAAACGTTTAAAGAGTTAGGGCTGAGTTGGAAATTCTGCAGAAAAAACATTCTGGCCGACTTTCGATCGATCGAGTCTAACTTTCGATCGATCGAGCCAGGCCGAAAGTTACAAATACTTCTGCAGCCACTCGATTCCAACTTTACAATATTAAACCAACTTTGAGCAAGCATAAACAAGAGTAAGTTCATTGTTTTGATCATGGTTTGCCAACATTACAAATTAGAGTTCTAAATACATAAAATCATAAGACCTTAGAACCTAACAGTATAAATAGTGCCGTGGGACCTATTTTTAATATTTTTTAATGTGTAAACAGTACTGTTATAGTACATGAACAGTGCTCATACTGTTCATGAACAGTGGATTTTGTCTCTAAAAGCAGAAATAAGTGCAGAAAAAAAAAAAAAAAAAAGGGAAGGCAGAAAACGCAACGCGGAAACAAGTGCTATCCAAACCCATACATGGTGTACACACACGCCTCTTTATGTGAAAGCATGAGGCTGTACCCACCAGCCCCATTGGATTCAAAGGAGGCAGTGAACGACGATGTATTGCCCGGGGGAACGGTGGTGAAGAAGGGGATAAGAGTAATGTACTTTCCATACGCTACAGGGAGGTTGGAGATATATGTTGTGGGGATCGAACTAGGCTGAGTTCAAACCCGAGAGGTGGCTGCAGATGCAGAAGGAGGAGAATTCCAAGTCATGGAGGTTTGTGGGGAGGGACTCATACATGTACCCAGTGTTCCAAGCGGGTCCTAGAATATGTTTGGGAAAGGAGATGGCTTTCTTGCAAATGAAAAGGGTGGTAGCTGGGGTTTTAAGGAGGTTTAAAGTGGTGCCAACATTTGAAAAAGAAGGTGTGGAACCAGAGTTTGTTTCCTACTTGACTTCCAAGATGAAAAGTGGGTTTTTAGTGAAGATTGTGGAGAGAGCTAGATTAGAGGGATCATCATTCCCATGAGAATGAGTCATGAGTATACTTCACACCTCACAAACACTTATAATACTTGTGGAATGACCATCGCACTAAGGGTGTACGGTAGTTACTTAGCTATTGTATTAGTTATAGAACTACACGTACCACTTTCCCTTTTCCACATGGATGACACCTCACCCCACCCCCACATCCTATTCTATCTTCCTGAACATTCCCACCCTAAGTTCATTCTCATGTTTTAATTCCCTTCCTGTTACTTCCCTCACCCGAAGCCTTACATCTCTCTGGTTGAAGCAACAATCCCTCCCCTCTCTCACCTAAATATATATATATATATATATATATATATATATATATCACTCTCTATCTCTCTCAAGAATGGATCAACACACTATGAAGACTAGTGTTGAACTTCTAGGTTTAAGGGTAAGAAAATAAAATGATTTCCTTGCCATGGGTATTTTTATCATCAAAACTGAAAACTATTGGGATTTTGAATTATTGTTTCTGGCTTAGAATAATTTTTGAAAGAATTTTAAATATTAATATCTTGAAAATCTGTATGTGAAGTGTACTTTAGTGCCTTTTTTGTCTCTTGTGATGTTGGTAGAATCTATGTTGGAAAAGATTAAAACTATGGTGGTTAATTTAGTGTTTTGGGTGAAAATGCATGTCTCAGTTCCTTGATCTTTCCGTTATAATAAATTCACGCCCAAATATGAAATTGTTTATTTCTTGGTTAGAGATGCTTCATTAGTGGTTCTTTATATGTATGGTATTAATCTAGTGATGTGTTATTTAGGAATATCATAATGTTATATTGTACAAAGTAAAAGAAAGATATATGCATGTCTACTAACTAATCTATGAAGTTTTGTCTTCAAATGAAATAAAACTCTTATGAATTAGTAGACTATACAATAAGTTCTACCATCATTATGTTATCACCATGTTTAGGCTGGCTTCCTGCATGGGAATACAACAAGTCTTTGCTCTTATTGACCCTTATTTAGGAAATGTTTACTTATATTATTTGTACCATATTATTACATCAATAAAATAAGGCAAACTATGTGCATTGTTATTTAAAGTAAAAGGCCCTTTAGGGCTAAGCCATTTGGGCATTGACAAATCATCCTTTTGGTGTAATTTACAAAGATTTCATTTTATTTAACAAGTTGTAAAACCTAATGGACTCTTAAACCCTTTCATTAAGCTTGAATGTGATAACTTAGTGAGGTTTTGAATCTAAGAAAGTAATTTCCAATACATGCATTGTTGCTTCCCCATTTCAAGCATGTTTAGAATTTAGTTTGGTTCCATTTGTGACATGATGTGAATACGAACATGAATGTGATGGTTTCTCTTTGGTTATGTGACTCATGCTATTGGATGTATGCATTTTGTGTTTTGGGAACCTCTTTAAGGTGGGATAAGAATTTCCTTGATTTTGAGAGTTAGGTTTTAAGATGTATCTATAAGTCAACGCTTAACTTAGAATTAATAGAGCGTAAACACCGTCACTTAGTTGAAACTGGCCTTGCTTTAATGTCTCATGCTGGTGTTCCCTTAAAATTTTGGGATGATGCATTTCAAACGACTTGCTATCTCATTAATCGATTGCCCACTCCACTTCTTCAAAATTCCTCTCCTTATGAAACACTCTTTTGTTCCCCTCCTGATTACTCTCTCTTACGGGTTTTTGGTTGTGAATGTTGGCCTCATCTTTGTCCTTATACTGCCCATAAACTTCAACCTCGTTCTCTTCCTTGCATTTTTTTGGGCTATAGTTTGTTGCATAAGGGATACAAGTGTCTTCATTCTTCCACAGGCCGAATATATATCTCCAGAGATGTCATTTTTAAGGAGACCCATTTTCCTTTTCTAAACTCTTCACCCTCCAGTCCAATTTCTTCTCAGTCCACTGAGTCTTTCATGCCTATGGTTACCAAGTCTGGGCCAGCCCATTCACCTATCTCTACAAGCCTGATTCCTTCACTCACCTTACCAACCCACTTCACTATACCTAGCCCAATCCTACAAAACCCAACACAATCTGCTCCTATTCAAGATATCTTTCATCCTCCACCTGTCAACCCCATCTCTTCTTCCTTAGCTAACACCTCATCAGCTTCTTCTATAAGTGAGCCAATTATCCAATCTCAAAGTAAACCAACTATCCAATCTCAACCCAATGTTCAGCCAACCCACCCAATGACTACAAGGTCCAAGAACAATATTTCCAAACCTAAACACCACACTGATGGCACCATCCGTTATCCCATTCCCATGGCTCTCTTGGCTGAACATGATTTTAGTGATTCTGAACCTACTTGTTACTCTACAGCTTGTAAGTTTCCAGAATGGCGAGAGGCTATGAACAAGGAGTTTGATGCTTTGCTCAAAAACAAAACATGGGTCCTTGTTCCTCCAATGGCTGCCAACAATGTTATTGGCTGTAAGTGGGTGTTTCGCATAAAACGGAAAGCTGATGGTTCTATAGAGCGCCATAAGGCCCGACTTGTTGCCAAAGGTTTTCATCAACAATCTGGAGTTAATTTCACTAAAACTTTCAGTCCAGTTGTGAAACCTACAACGGTACGTATTGTGCTCTCCATTGCTATTTCTTTGGGTTGGCAAATTCGACAAATTGATGTCCATAATGCCTTTCTACATGGTTTTCTCTCTGAGGATGTTTTTATGCACCAGCCACCAGGATATGTCCATCCAGACTATCCTAATCATATATGTAAACTTCAAAAGGCTCTCTATGGCTTAAAGCAGGCACCTAGAGCATGGTTTTCTAGACTTACTTCCAAGCTGATCTCACTTGGTTTCAAGGGTTGTCGTTCAGATACTTCACTTTTCATCTACAAAAATCATCTTTTTACTATGTATATTTTGATTTATGTAGATGACATCTTAATTACATGCTCTAACTCATCTGCCATTACTGAGTTGATTTCACTGCTTGGTGTGGATTTTGGCATTAAAGATTTGGGGTCTTTGAATTTCTTTCTCGGCATTGAAGTTCTTCCTCATGAAAATGGTGTTCTTCTTTCTCAGAGGCGATATATTCTAGATTTACTGAATAAAACTAACACGCTTGAGGCTAAACCAGTCAATACACCTATGGCTGCTTCAACTAGTTTATCTGCCTTTGATGGAACTTCTTATGAAGACCCCACACTTTTTCGTAGCACAGTTGGAGGGCTGCAATACTTGGCTATTACACGGCCTGACATTGCCTTTGTTGTTAATAAACTCTCTCAGTTCATGCACTGCCCAACTGTTACTCATTGGCAAGCTACTAAACACCTTCTCAGATACCTCAAACATACACTCAATTTTGGTCTTCACTTCCAACGTTCTAATGTTTCTTTCCTTCAAGCATACTGTGATGCTGACTGGGCAGGTTCTCGCGATGACAGAAGATCAACTTGTGGCTATTGCATTTATCTTGGCACTAATCTCATTTCTTGGAGTTGCAAGAAACAAGCTACTGTAGCTCTTTCAAGCACTAAAGCTGAATATAAAGCTTTGGCTAATACTGCAGCAGAAATATCTTGGCTGACTTCTCTGCTTTTTGAACTCGGCTTTCCTGTTTCACCTTCACCTCTTTTATGGTGTGACAACATTGGTGCTACATATTTATCCTCCAATCCTGTGTTCCATGCCCGTACAAAACATGTTGAAATTGATTTTCATTTTGTACGTGATATGGTGGTGCGCAAGTCAATTAATATTCGTTTTCTCTCTAGTCGTGATCAGATTGCTGATATCTTTACAAAGTCACTGTCATCTTCTAAATTTGTCTCTCTTCGGACCAAGCCCAAGGTTGTTCCTCTATCCTTGAGCTTGAGGGGGCGTGTTAAGGATAAGATTACCTCTGCCATTCAAAACTCAACTCTCAAGATCACACAACTGGAGGATAACAGTCAAGATTACAACAATCCAGCTCACAGATAACATTTTAGCTGTTGTATATTTAAATTCAAACTCTTTATGTATATCTGTAAAAACAGAAACTCTGTAGCTGATCAGTGTATAAATGCAAAGAGCCTTCACCGTATTTGGTAAGGCAGCACAATATCAATTTGTTGTTAGCTTTTACAAATTCTCTAGATAAGATGAGACAGTGGAGTAATGTCGATGATCTAGCCCACAAGAAGCTGAGATGAGAAGAGTACACCGAGGAAGCTCTCGCACTAATGGCCGCAAGACAAAGGCAGTGGCGAAGGCAGTCACAAGGATGCACCGACAAAGCTCTCGCACTGATGGAAGGATGGGCCGACAAAGCTCTCGCAATGATGGCCGCAAGGCAAAGGCAGTAAGAAGGATGCGCGAATGAAGCTTATACACCCCGTGTCCAAGGATGGCAAGAGGATTGCTGATGCTCGAATATGTTGGACGCCAAGACAAGAAGGGCAGGAAGCAGCAACTCGCTTTTGGACGCCAAGACAAGAAAGACAGGACGCCACAACTCGCTTTGAACCTTCGCGCCGACTCCTAAAGATAGTTTAGAGACGAACGGGATGACGATGGTAGTTCCAAGAGGAAGCAATTGAATGAAATGATGCTTGAACCCATGCCGCCGACTTCAATGCTCTGCGAAAAAAGAAAAAAAAAACAAATAAGGCAAATGAAGGATAAAAGCAAAGAACATGTTTCTAGGCTGCACAGAAGAAAGTCTTAGATGACTTCACGCCTCCTTTGAGATTTGTGTTCACTTGGAGACCATCAGGTTCACTTTTATAAGTAGGCTAGGCTGTAAGAAAAAGAAAACCCTAGCATCCTAAAAGCTGCCGCTACAACATTGTAAAAAAAAAAAAAAAGAAATGTGTGCAAGGGAAGACAGCTTGAACACCGACTCTACTAAGAAGACTACCGTGGGCCTGTGGTCCAAAAGAAAGTCTTTTTTTGCAATCAAGCTCACAAGGCGTCAAGTGACTTAAAATATATATATATATATATATATATCAAATGATAAATGGGCCGTATGCCTAACTAAGACCATGGAACAATACTCTTCAATCTAATGCTAAAACTGTAATGTACAGCATTGAGATTGAGGAAGCTAAAATCTTCTTTTACGTGGATGAAGATCTTGCTTTCCTGTGAACTAAGTCCGAAATTGGAATTAATAAAATACTTCAAGCCTCGTCTTCCTTACATCAGAAAGATGCAAAGTCGAATCTTGAAGTGGGGGCATTTGTAGACATCAAAATTTTATGACGTATTCACAACCGTCCGATTGTTCATGATAAAATATTTGTGATCGAATTAATCTCCAATTGATGATGTGGACGATCAGCTAATGAAATCAAGTCACGTGGCAACATCAAATGAAGAAAGTCATATGGCAGCGTCAAAAGAAAAGACCTATATGGAAAGTTCTTATTAAATGAAATACCAAATTAAATTCATAATTCAACTCTCAATAAATGTTGAGAGAAAATTTCAAATTAAATACTATTGAGTTGCCTATAAATAGAGGCTTCTCATATGAAGGAAAAAAAAAAAAAAAACACTTAGAGAGAAAAAACCCTACTGACATTCTGCCAAAATAGAGAGTCATCTCTATGTCCAAAAGAGCACTCTTGCTCCCTCAAAATTAAGGCTCATTTTTACTTCTTCAAATCAAAGTAGAGATTTTCCTTCAATTAAGTTCGAGATCAAGCCAATGGCCCTCAACTTCAAATCAAAACTCAAGTACATCCAATCACAAATCCAACTTGGAGACATCAAAGTACGATTCAAGATCAAGCTTCATAGCCCTTCGAATCGTAAAGTTACTTGGAGATCGAATCAGAGGAGTTTCACTGTATTATTTCATTGTAAAGAGTCATACAGAGGATTGTACTCACATATATACAAATCAATACAATTGATAATTTGTTACACTGTTTCATGATCGTGTGATTCTTCTTTTACGAAAATTGTGTGTACAGCGACATCATAGTATTTTTGTATTTTTTCTCCTTAAACTCACACATTGTTAATGTTTTGTCTTTTATGTCATTAATTTTGCTTTTATCTCATTCTTAGCTACCCACCAACTCACTTTCCCTCACCCATTAGATTTACGGTACATTTGGTAGATTGTAATAGGCACTGTAATGTAATAGTTATTCCTATGGTTTAGCTATTCAGTAGTTTGGTTATCTTTTTATTAAAGGGAATAAAAAATCCTCAATGGTTCAATTGAAGTGCAGATTGTGGTGGCTTAGGCAAATGAGCAAATGAGCATTTGTTAAACTTGATGTGTTTGAAGTCCTGTTTCAATAAAGACAATTGATGCACCTTTGAGCGAAAATCATGATTGCTTTGCCACTTGCGCTAATGGAATCACTTGATCAAGATTGGCTTGCACGAGGACCTTGAGCTTGGTTGAGAATGACAGGTTCCCGACAACTTTCCTAGGTGTATTGGTTCTAAAGGAAGTTTAGTTTAGGGTTTTAATCTACTGAAATAGATAGTAATTGTGTATATTACGGTTTAATATTTTATATGCAATTATTTTAAAATTTAAGACGTGGTAGAATATTATTGGATGGCGTAAACATAGGCCTTTACACCGCGTCCTTATTGAATTTAATTTATTTATACATTTTCCTTGAAGAGATCTATTCTAAAATAAAAGAGTGTTAAATTAAATGTTAATGACTTAAAATACAAACTATTCTTTAATATTTAATAAATAAGTTATATGTCAGTTCATCAAAAAAAAAAAAAAAAGTTATATGTCATTACCAATCAATATTAACACACAAAAAAAAAAAAAAAACATATAAGGACACATGACTGCCATGCGTTTAGGTGCATCACCCAAAGTTCTCAATTCTCATATAACTGCAATTAGTATTATTTTAATTGTTTTTTTATTTTTACATTTGTAGGCTTCAAAACGTAAGCCACATCATAGTATTTTTGTATTTTTTTTTTCTTAAACCCACACATTGTTAATGTTTTGTCTTTTGTGTCATTAATTTTGCTTTTATCTCATTCTTAGCTACCCACCCACTCGCTTTCTCTCACCTATTAGATTTACGGTACATTTGGTAGATTGTAATAGGCACTGTAATATAATAGTTATTCCTATGGTTTAGCTATTTAGTAGTTTTGTTATCTTTTTATTAAAGGGAATAAAAAATCCTCAATGGTTCAATTGAAGTGCAGATTGTGGTGGCTTAGGCAAATGAGCAAATGAGCATTTGTTAAACTTGATGTGTTTGAAGTCCTGTTTCAATAAAGACAATTGATGCACCTTTGAGCGAAAATCATGATTGCTTTGCCACTTGCGCTAATCGAATCACTTGATCAAGATTGGCTTGCACGAGGGCCTTGAAGCTTGGTTGAGAATGACAGGTTCCCGACAACTTCCCTAGGTGTATTGGTTCTAAAGGAAGTTTAGTTTAGGGTTTTAATCTACTGAAATAGATAGTTATTGTGTGTATTACAGTTTAATATTTTATGTGCAATTATTTTAAAATTTAAGACGTGGTAGAATATTATTGGATGACGTAAACATAGGCCTTTACACCGCGTCCTTATTGAATTTAATTTATTTATACATTTTCCTTGAAGAGATCTATTCTAAAATAAAAGAGTGTTAAATTAAATGTTAATGACTTAAAATACAAACTATTCTTTAATATTTAATAAATAAGTTATATGTCAGTTCATCAAAAAAAAAAAAAAGTTATATGTCATTACCAATCAATATTAACACACAAAAAAAAAAAAAACCATATAAGGACACATGGCTGCCATGCGTTTAGGCGCATCACCCAAAGTTCTCAATTCTCATGTAACTGCAATCAGTATTATTTTAATTGTTTTTTATTTTTACATTTGTAGGCTTCAAAACGTAAGCCACATCGTAGTATTTTTGTATTTTTTTTTCTTAAACCCACACATTGTTAATGTTTTGTCTTTTGTGTCATTAATTTTGCTTTTATCTCATTCTTAGCTACCCACCCACTCGCTTTCTCTCACCTATTAGATTTACGGTACATTTGGTAGATTGTAATAGGCACTGTAATGTAATAGTTATTCCTATAGTTTAGCTATTTAGTAGTTTTGTTATCTTTTTATTAAATGGAATAAAAAATCCTCAATGGTTCAATTGAAGTGCAGATTGTGGTGGCTTGGGCAAATGAGCAAATGAGCATTTGTTAAACTTGATGTGTTTGAAATCCTTTTTCAATAGAGACAATTGAGGCACCTTTGAGTGAAAATCATGATTGCTTTGCCACTTGCACTAATAGAATTACTTGATCAAGATTGGCTTGCACGAGGACCTTGAAGCTTGGTTGAGAATGATTGGCTCCCGACAACTTCCCTAGGTGTATTGGTTCTAGAGGAAGTTTAGTTTAGGGTTTTAATCTATTAAAAAAGATAGTAATTGTGTGTATTACGGTTTAACATTTTATGTGCAATTATTTTAAAATTTATAACGTGGCAGAATATTATTAGATGGCGTAAACATAGGCTTTTACACCGCATCCTTATTGAATTTAATTTCTTTATATATTTTCCTTGAAGAGATCTATTCTAAAATAAAAGAGTGTTAAATTAGATGTTAATGACTTAAAATACAAACTATTCCTTAATATTTAATAAATAAGTTATATGTCAGTTTATAAAAAAAAAAAAAAAAAGTTATATGTCATTACCAATCAATATTAACACACACACACACACACACACACACACACAAACCATACAAGGACACATGGTTGCCATGCGTTTAGGTGCATCACCCAAAGTTCTTAATTCTCATGTAACTGCAATTAGTATTATTTTATTTGTTTTTTATTTTTACTTTTGTTGGCTTTAAAACGTAAGCCACATCTTAGTGTTTTTGTATTTTTTTTCCTTAAACCCACCCATTGTTAATGTTTTGTCTTTTGTGTCATTAATTTTGCTTTTATCTCATTCTTACTTATCCACCCACTCGCTTTCCCTCACCCATTAGATTAAGGGTACATTTAGTAGACTGTAATAGGTACTGTAATGTAATAGTTATTCTTATAGTTTAGCTATTCAGTAGTTTGGTTATCATTTTATTAAAGGGAATAAAAAATCCTCAAAGGTTCAATTGAAATGCAGATTGTGGTGGCTTGCTACATATTTAAATGAAGTTAGGACCACTCGGGATTCATTGCAAAATAAGCTTGGCAAATGTTATTCAAATTATGTGAAAACTGGGACACCAAAGCATTTAATGTTTTATCAGAATGGCGAATGGATTGATTTACCCCAAAGTGTGGTTAATCTGGTTAGGGAAGATTTTCAAGTTAAGAAATCTGCTGTAGAGGTTGAGTTCAATGGCCATTGCTTTATGCTTGATTTTCTGCATATGTCTCGAGTGGACTTGAAAAAAACCTTACAGGAACCCATTGCTTGGATTGATGAAGCAGGTAGTTGCTTCTTTCCTGAAACTTTTGACTACCATCAACCTGAAATTGGGAAATATCAAGACCCAGTGTTGGAGGAGCCTTATGGGCCTCAAGAGATCAAGCCGCTGTTGGAAATTGAAATCAATGGTGTGGATCAATCCAAGCTGAATGAATGTAGTGGAGAGTCAAAATGATCTAGTTAAGCAGATACAAGTCAATGTGGGCTACAATACCAGTGTCTCCACTATTGCTATGGCTATTTTCACTAGGGGTAACCAATCTTTTTGTTATATTTCTATATTGTGAAGTTATAAATTCTTTTTTTTTTCAATGATTTCTAGGCTCTAAATCATTTAATTTATTATTATTATTTTTGGACTTTTGGAAATTTTAACATCTGATTCTTTGATTTCTCACTTTTTTTTTTTTTTTTGTTTGCAAGATCTAAAATTGTCTAACAAATTTCAATAACTATATCCACAAATTATTCTTTTGAAGGTAACTCAACTTTCTCTGTGTAATTACATAGACATATATATTTTGTTTTGTTTCAATAATTTTTTGGCCTTTTGAAAGTTTTAACATTTGAACTTTTGGGTTCATTTTTTGCAATAACTGAATTTGTCAACTATATAGCCATGGATTAATCTTTCGAGTGTAGCCACATCTTTCTCTTATATTTCCCTGTTGTGTGATCAAATATTTTTGTTATGCTTTAATAATTTTAGCTTTGAATCTTATACATGATACATTATACATTTATGAAAACTTTTCCCGTGCATTGCACGGGTTAACGACTAGTTTATCAAAAACCCAATTCACATTGGCAACATCAAAAGCCCAATTTACATTGTCAATATCAAAAACCCAATTTTCATTGACAATATCAAAAGCCCAATTCACATTGGCAACATCAAAAGCCCAATTCTCATTGACAATATTAAAAGCCCAATTCACATCGGCACTATCAAAAACCCAATTTACGTTAGCACTATTAAAAGCCCAAACTAACTACTTGACACAATTTCATCAAAAGCCCAAGATTATTAATACTTAGCAAAATACTATATCATAATTATTTAACTTAAAGTCTAATGATGAACAATGCTTTAAGTTCTTAAATCTATCACTATAATATTACAAACTAATGAAATCTATAACAATGATCTATTCTCAAAACCCATTGCAAACATATATCAAGCCCATGTAGAATTATGAATTTGTGTTACTAATATAAAAGGCCATGGAAAGTTACGATTATTTATTTTAGACCTATGACATTTATTTATTTCATACTATATTATAAACTCATGGAATTTACATAATAAGAACCCATGATCACTATTTATCTTATATCACAACATTCATAATATTTATTTCCAAAACTCATGATAATCCTGCAAGCCCATTATGATTATCTATATATATATATATATATATATATATATATAAAACTCATGAGAATATCACATTATTCCATTATAGTGTTGTTACCATATTTTATTTGAAACCCATGGATATTGCCTCTATTAAAACCCATGGTAAATATTATTCACTAGAAATAATTGAGGTTACTATTTAAAAGTCCCAAAGAAAATATCATTTACAAAATAATCTATAGCAAAAATTATGAGAAACTATACAAATTGATATTTAAAACCCATGGAAATTAATACCCAAAACCTATCATAAATATTTATTAAAACTCATGAATACATTTCATTTTTACTAACAACTAAAGCCCATGTGAAATAAAAATCCATGGCAATATATGGTAGCTTTGTCCATTTTGTAGGGCTCACAATGAGAAAGCAAAAGGATAGGCCCAAGTGGAGAGAACCACCAAGTTAGAGGCTCACCAAAGTACTCAGCCCTAATGACCAAGCCCAACATGAAGTCTCATCCAAAACAGCCCATGTGTGCAAACTGATCCAACTAGAGAACTCCCTTCAATTCCGCCTTCCGCTGGAGAGCACCTCAAGAAGCAACCAAACTCCCAAACCAAATTAGGAGCTGGCCACCTGTCCCATCAGCCTCTCTGCCACTACCAACTTTGACGTGAACAGTACCAGAGGTTGGGCTAACACCTAAAAGCTAATGGGCAATAAATACCATTCTTCTCCAAGTTTTGGTCACAACTCAGGAAAGCCATTAGAAGACCTCCAAGCTCATGAAATCCTCAACTAAATAGTTTATTTTATTACTAAACACGTATGTAATTGATTCATGAACCAAGCTCATGAATCCTAAAATGGGAAAAATTAGGGAAAAGTGGTTTGGATGGCATAAGGGGGTGTCCAGCAGAGGCATCAATAGTTGACACCTGGCTTGGAGTGTCAACCAACCCTCTTGAGCTCTGATCCTAGTTACAGCAAACAAGATCTCTAGTTCTCATATTTGCTCTAATCCTATTGGATGAGATTAGTCTCCAAATCCCAACATTTAATGCCTAGATTAGGAGCATCTCAACCTCCAGCTGTATTACCCAAATGAGCAAAACACTTTAAAAGCAAGTGTAACCATTTTTGGCCAAATCTCAGAGGAGATATTTTGAGATTTTGCTATTATCTGACTTGGTTCCTTCTAAATTTTGCTAATCAATCCCTTAAACTTCACTATAAAAGGAACTACCATCAACTCATCGAAGGGACAAGATCTCCTCATAAAATTCCTCACCTATCATGCTATTTTCAGCTTATAAATCAATCATTTAGTTCATACATCAGCTTTTGATCCATAAATACCCATGTATGCTTAACCATAAACATCCCATTCCATCTCCTCAGAAAATCTCAATACCTTAAAATAGTCATAAACAGCCCCTCTTTACACCATACCCGAAATGGGCTAAACACCACTTCATCTCTCTTTCATATTTTCATATATTCACTCATACTTTCTATAAAGTCATTCCCATCACTTACTATACACATATATTCATCATTATGGGCATGATATGGCACATAAAGGTCTTATTCAAACATTTGTTGCACTAGATGGACACTCTTTCTCTCCCTTCATTCCATCCTAATTTTTCATCTTTTACTTGTAATTATGAAGCCTTTAATCCTTATTTATTGCTATTATAATGAAGGCCATAATGTCTCCTATGGAAATTTTCCCTTATGTTGACTTAATAATAATAATAAGGAAAATATATGATTTTTATCATGTAAACACATTTATTGACTAATCAGACATTACCATTGGAGGTCTGTCATATTCACTGTTGGACCATTTTCCTCTTGTGTACTTGTTATAATGGACCCACTTTTATATTAACTAACTAATGAGGAAATGCATAATTTTTTGCTATGCGAATACATTTATTAATTTTCCAAACATCTATTGCTGGACGTTTCTCGTGTTTACTGCTGGACTATTATTTAAGCACTTATTGTGATGGGCCATCCTTTATGTTAGATTATCTTTGCAAGAGGCATTTTTTGGGCTTTATTATAATCTTTATTGGATGCAACCCAAACTTTGAGCAAAAATGGACTTTTCACACTTCACCGATAGCCTTTGGGCCATATTCCAAGCCCAAAGTCGAGTCTCGGTCTTAGCTTCCCAAATATCATATTGGCAACGAAAAAAAAACGCCCCCGACACCTTTTTTCTCTCGACTCTCTTCAACTGCCTTTGTTTTTGGTTTATTTTTTCTCTGGCCTCAACTTTTCATCTTCTTCCTTAGTCCTTGCTATGCATAAGTCATCAAAAGTTTTATTGTTTCATTGTCACATATTTTTGTTTTGTCTTATAGCTCCAGTTTTTTACTTTTTTTTTTCCTTTTTTAAGAGATTATGGCTCCAATTGAGAGAAACAAGCAAGCAAGCAAGTTTGATAAAATAATAATAGTTCTAGCATTCTTAGTAGATAATAATCAACCAAGTCATTCCTTATCAGATAAAGTTTGATAAAATAAAATAATCTAAAACTCAAATCAAATGTTATCTGTATATTCAAATCAGATTGTAATCTCTGCAATTATATATATACAAGAGAACAAGCTCCCCAATTAATGTTAATGGAAACCAATTATTTTCTATCTGTATCGATTGTTTTAAAAATCTACACATGTTGAGGCACATGACACATTAACTAATCACAAGAGATTCTCCTTCTAATTAGTTCACATTTGATTGAAATGCCTCTATAGTTCTATGGAGGAGCTTCCCTTCCCTAAACTCATTCAAGAATTTCAACAAACATGTAAAATATCTAGCAACCCCAAATATTTACTGAATACAACCTTCATTGAACATAGAAACTTTTTTCTCTCCACACTTTTCCTGATGGAACAAAAATCAAACACCATCACCACCATAGACAAGTCACTTTTTTTCTCTCCACACTTTTCTTCGACAACTTTGAATTTTCCACGGCCTAGAGAACAGGATTTCAAGAAAATTTCATATCATAAACCTAAATCTCAACTTTCAAAAATCATTACTCCCACATCAAACCCTGAAAACACTTGGTAATGAAAAAACACACTATTTCCTTTCCACCAACCAATAACGTAGAATTGGTTTTTGAAAGAAGCTGAACTTGGATTTGTTGGCTGTGGCGGCAGTGGAGTGAGGCGTTTGTGGAAGAACAAGAAAAAGATTTAAAGAAAGGGAGAGTTGGCGATTGGTAGTTGGTAGAGAGAGGTGTGTCTTGAATTCCCAATCAATACACAATGAAATCCACTATAATGAGAAAATATTGCAAATCCTAAATACAATACTATTGCAACTCCCTAAGAAAAAGGACAGATGTGGAAAATAAACAGCTTATTTAAGTGGGATATACAAGAAAAAAAAACCATAGCCACAATAATTATAGAGAATTAATGGTCAATTGATTTAAAAAAAAATACTCCTAATATAGTGCACATTATTAAAAGTATAATACCATAATTATGGGCCGGTTATCTAATACCATAATTAAATTACTCCTAAAATAGCTCTTTAAACATGCAAACATTCAAAGGTCAGTGCTTCTTCTTATTCTTTTTTCTCCACTCATCTAATAGTATTTTTCTTAGTAAATAATAGTATATTATTATAGAGATACACTTATACACTTATAAATATAATGAGTAAACCTTTGGATTTTATAATATTTTTTATTATTGCCCATTATCAAGTACAATAACTATAATTTCAAAAAAAAAAAGTACAATAACTACAAAATTAAATAGCATGTCTTTTTGTATATTGGAAGTTACCTTTAGAGAAACATAAGCATAAATGAGCAATGATGTAACATGTAGGGGAGAGCTCTATATAAGTTTGTGGAATGTTTTGGCTAACATCCCTTGAGAGATATGCAATAAAGAATTGAAGTCTATAACTCATGCACTATTTTACTGGCCAAACATGACGAAGGTGTGGATGGCAAGCAGACTAGACATAAGAGCATTAGCATTATGAGTTCTAAAACTCCCAATTTGCTATTTTATAGCATCAAACCACACAAAAAAACACTTTTTACCTGGGTGTCTATTTCTAAACAAATTTACCCACATGCTATAGTAAAATTGTATATGTACAAATTACTATAGCAAGTTGTATTTATGTTTTTAATTGCTTTTATTCTCTTTCTCTCGCCTCTATCTCTTCTCAGTCTTTGGTATCTTTTCTATCTTTCTCTGTCCTCTCTCTTCATCCTATCCTTGAGTCTCTCTCTCTCTCTCTCTCTTTGGTCCATTCCTCCCCCATTTTTGTGTTCGAGGTTCTATCTATTATATAGCCTTATTTAGTTGATCTCCCACGTCCACTTGTCGGTCATCTCAACTTATGTCTGAGGGTTTGTCCCATTAGTCACCTCTACAGGCTTTCTATTAGTTGGAGTAACCAAGGCTGCACTGTTCACTGGTCACTTCACCATTAATGCGGCCAGAGTGTTACTGGCATGCACTTAATGAGTGAGTGACAGCTTCCATCAATCAACATCGGCCTGTCGAGGACGTGGGCGTCCTCGGCGAGGTCACCTAGCCACCTGGGCCTCATCCGCTTATCCTCGGGCTCTGCCTCTCCTCGGCGTGGACCTTGGGCCCGATGTGGAATGGGCCGGGGTTGTTAAATATTTGAGGCCCCACAACAGCCCCTCAAAATTCTGCTGTCCGACCTCCTGGGCGGAGAGGAGGATTTTGACATTCTCGGGCTTATTGTCCTGGCTTGTCGAACCTTGCCCTTCTGCCAGTGTCATCATCCTTTTAACCGCCCCTGCAACATTTCTTAGCACAAAGGGCCCGTCTGAGGAGTTTTTCCTCGTTTCTGTAAGTCTCCTTTTCTCTCTAGTCTGCACTTCTCTGCCTGAGTTCCTTGTTAGTTCTTCTAGGATGGGTAGGTTTAAGTCGTTGTGCTTTAGCGCTTAGTTTTTCTTGATTTTCGTCCCTAACAAGGCTCATTACTTAGCATCAAAGGGATTGGCTTCGCCGTAGGTTTAGGCCCATGGTCATTACAAAACCTTGGTTTTGCCCAGTGCTAATATCGTCCTATAGTGACTAGTTTCCACATAGGTTTGAGTCCAAAGACCATGTAATGCCTAGGTTCTGTCTACCACTTAGTTTTTAGTCTGAAGTAGTTGGTTTCCCCAGAGGCTTGAGTCCGAGGACCATGCAAAGCCTTGGTTCTGTCCAGTACCTAGTTTTCTGATTTTAAGTAGTTAGTTTCCCCAGAGGCTGGTGTCTGAGGACCATACAATGCCTAGGTTCTGTTTAACACTTAGTTTTTAGTCTGAAATAGCTGGTTTCCCCAGAGGCTTGAGTCCGAGGACCATGCAAGGCCTTGGTTCTGTCCAGTACCTAGTTCTCTGATTTTAAGTGGTTAGTTTCTCCAGAGGCTGGTGTCCGAGGACCATACAATGCCTAGGTTCTGTTTAACACTTAGTTTTTAGTCTGAAGTAGCTGGTTTCCCCAGAGGCTTGAGTCCGAGAACCATGCAAGGCTTTGGTTCTGTCCAGTACACAGTTCTCTGATTTTAAGTGGTTAGTTTCCCCAGAGGCTGGTGTCCGAGGACCATACAATGCTTAGGTTCTGTCTAACACTTAGTTTTTAGTCTGAAGTAGCTGGTTTCCCTAGAGGCTTGAGTTCGAGGACCATGCAAGGCCTTAGTTCTGTCCAGTACCTAGTTTTCTGATTTTAAGTGGTTAGTTTTCCCAGAGGCTAGTGTCCGAGGACCATACAATGCCTAAGTTCTGTTTAACACTTAGTTTTTAGTCTGAAGTAGCTGGTTTCCCTAGAGGCTGGTGTCCGATGACCATACAAGGCCTTGGTTCTGTCCAGTACCTAGTTCTCTGATTTTAAGTGGTTAGTTTCCCCAGAGGCTGGTGTCCGAGGACCATACAATGCCTAGGTTCTGTCTAACACTTAGTTTTTAGTCTGAAGTAGCTGGTTTCCCCAGAGGCTTGAGTCCGAGGATCATGCAAGGCCTTGGTTCTGTCCAGTACCTAGTTCTCTGATTTTAAGTGGTTAGTTTCCCCAGAGGCTGGTGTCCGAGGACCATACAATGCCTAGGTTTTGTCTAACACTTAGTTTTTAGTCTGAAGTAGCTGGTTTCCCCAGAGGCTTGAGTCCGAGGACTATGCAAGGCCTTGGTTCTGTTCAGTACCTAGTTCTCTGATTTTAAGTTTTTCCGAGGAGGGGACCCTGCTCTGTTCTGGCCTCTTCGTTTGGCGCGACTCTTCTGATTACGAGACGTCTCTTAGGTTGTTCGAGTAATGCGTTTTGATGCTTCGGTGTCTCCTCGTTAATGAGGCGCCTCTTCATTAATGTCAATTACGGATTTACGAAGATCTAGTGGCGGATAAGCCCCTTGGAATTTGGGCGGAGTTATTGCCTCCGGTAATCTCTCCCTAGGATTTAATGCGGATAGGCTTTCACCAATTTTTTGCCTTCTATATAAGGCGTTTCTAGGATAACCTTTTTCTTCACACTCGAAAAACATTCGTCTTAAACTTTCCCAAAGACATTGCTCAGGGGTTCTGCAAAAAATAGCAGTTTGAGCCCCACCAAATGAACTGGCCCTTAAAAAGGGCGGTTTCGAGGAGGCCTAGCCCATTTCTGGAGCCGAGGATGGCACCCCGACCCTGGACGTCGTGCTGGGGTTGGAATAGGAGAAGACCGAAAATTCTCCTTCTTTTCAACCTAACCAGAGATGGAACCCTCCTTACTGTTTGGAGGAGGATCCAGAAAGAACGTAACCTCCTTCCCTTGGATCTGGGTCTGTGAACCCTCCAAGCTGGCAGCGATGGGGTTGGGAGGGAAACCAGGCGGAACTAAGAGGTGGAACCGCCCGGTGCCGCGGCCTCTTCTTCCCTTAACGTTGCCTTCCTTCCTTCTTTTCCTCCTCTCTCCTCTTCTTTTGCTTCTCAACCAGCCTTCCTTCCTTCATTTCCTCTTCTCTTGCTTCTCAACTAACCTTGTTTCCTTCATTTCCTCTTCTCTTGCTTCTCAACTAGCCTTGTTAGGCGCTTTTCTATGTAGTTGGCTCTAGAACAAGCCCCATGGGTATCAATTGTAAGATGTAACTTTTTCTTCATATATTAATAAAGAAGTAGACATGTTTCATCTCTTTTATTTTTCGCACATTCTTGTTTCTTGTGATTGTTGCCTTCTGAGTGAATGTTGTTGCTACAAACTGTATGGTTTTGGTTTTTTTTTTTTTTTTTTTTTTAGAAGTGTTGCTCCTAATCTCTTCATACCAACCATCGCACTTGCCAGTGCACAAGTCCCTCCCCACAGACGGCGCCAATTGTAGGGACTCAAATAGTATTGGACCCAAACAATAACATTTATAGAGTAAGGGTAGAAGGGCTAGGCACTAGCAAAGCGAAATGTAATTTATGTGAGATTCATCTGAATAACATTGAAGGAATTTGGCTATGTATATGCGACAATCAAAACAGTAATTTTTGTTAAGTGTTTATGAAGAAAGTTCACCATCGGCTCAGTCCGATGATTAATTTCTTTGTCAAGAGTTGTCCTCGGACTCCCTTAAAACCATTTGTCTGTCTTTGGTCCATTCCTCCCGCATTTTTGTGTTCGAGGTTCTATCTATTATATAGCCTTGTTTAGTTGATTTCCCACGTCCACTTGTCGGTCATCTCAACTTATGTCTGAGGGCTTGTCCCATTAGTCACATCTGCAGACTTTTTATTAGTTGGAGTAACCAAGGTTGCACTGTTCAGTGGTCACTTCACCATTAATGCGGCCAGAGTGTTACTGGCGTGCACTTAATGAGTGAGTGATAGCTTCCATCAATCAACATCGGCCTGTCGAGGACGTGGGCGTCCTCGGCGAGGTCACCTAGCCACCTGGGCCTCATCCGCTTATCCTCGGGCTCTGCCTCTCCTCGGCGTGGACCTTGAACCCGATGTGGAATGGGCCGGGGTTGTTAAATATTTGAGGCCCCACAGGTTATATGTGAAAATAGAGTTTGGTATGTTGGGTGTATTGTAAAGTGGTATGATATAATAGATAAAATAACTTTTTAGATAATAAAATAGAAACTATTAAGTGAACTGAAGAAGTTTGCGGTTATTAATACTAAATATGTTCTTGGTGGAGTTGAATTTTTTTTTTTATAGTATTTTTGCATTCTTTATTTTTAAGAAAAAAAAAATTCTTTTTAGTAATTTGTACATGTTTATTATGCTGACTTTAACATGGATGGTGAACCACATATAAACCCGTGCAAAACCCGGGCGTACAAACTAGTATAAGTTTATGATCAAAACCATGTAAATGTCAAGGTCTTGAACCGATGAAAATAACTATGATAAAAAAAAAAACAAAAATAGTGAAAATAATAACCATTTACATTATATTTTAATTTCCAATTGAATAAAGGAAAAAAAAAAGGTAAAGAAGGTTTTTTTTTTTTTTTAAGGTAAAAAAGTTTTGGGCAATACAGTTTGGTGAAAAATGGGATTGGCTTAGCACTTTAGCTTATTCCTCAATTCTCGACATGAAGATGCCACGTGTAAGTATTGAAAATCCTGCACTGTTCGCACGCAAAAGGCGTTGAGAAAATGGAAACGAATAAATAAATAGAATAGTTAAGCTAAAATCCAGATTCATTATGTTATCACGCTAGCGTTGTTGTTGAAATGAAATGACTGAACCAGAACCTCCTCCATTTTCTTCTGCTTCTTCTTCAGTAGTTGAAGAAGTCGAAATCGTTGAAAGCTTAACCCTAATTCCTGGCCTCCCAAAGGATGTGGCGGCGCTGATCCTGTCGTTGATCCCTTACTCCCACCAGGCGCGGCTGAAGGCCACCTGCAAATCGTGGCGCCTCTTCCTCTCATCGAAAACCCTCCGCCGACTTCGACTCCGAGAACTTTGTTCCCAGTCCCACCTCCTCTGCATCTTCCCTCAAGACCCATCACTGGCGTCCCCTTTCCTCTTCGACAGGGACAACCTGGCCTGGGCCCCACTTCCAACCACACCCCCAAACCCCCACACCTACGGCCTTTGCAACTTCACCTCCCTCTCCATTGGAGCCCACCTCTACGTCCTCGGTGGCTCCCTTTTCGACACCCGATCCTTCCCCATCGATCGCCCTTCCCCTTCCTCCTCCACCTTCCGCTTCGATTTCACCACCCATTCTTGGGAATCCCTCGCCCCTATGATACACGCGCGGGGGAGTTTCGCCTGCGCTGCTGGATCCAACAACCACATCTTGGTGGCCGGAGGCGGGTCCCGCCACACCGTATTCAGTGCGGCTGGGACTAGAATGAATTCGGTGGAGCGATACGATATCGGGAAGAACGAGTGGGTGGAATTGGAGCGTTTGCCTGGTATGCGAGCCGGGTGCGTGGGGTTCTTTGTGGAGGAAGAAGAAAAGAGCGGGTTTTGGGTGATGGGAGGGTACGGGGAGGAGAGGACGATAGGTGGGGTGTTCCCCGTCGATGAGTATTGCAGGGACGCTGTGGTCATGCAGTTCAACAACAGCACTGGGTGTGAGAACTGGAGAGAGGTTGGGGATATGTGGGAACAAGGGGAGAAAGTCAGGGTTGGCAAGATTGTGGTTGTTGAGGATCACGAGAGATCGGGTCATCCCGGGGTCTTTATGCTCGACGGCAACCATATTTTCAGGTTCTTTTTCTTTCTTTTTCCAGTTCAGTTTTTATTTATAGTCAAGTATTTCATTTCAATTACATTTTCTGTTTTTGTTTCTTATTTGTAAATTTGGCTGTGGCGCGTTTGCTTAAATATGTGTGGTAATTATATTGATTTTTCACTTTTGTGTTACTGAGGTTTTGGTAACGTTATTAATAATGTTATTTGTATTTTTTGGAAATATGCGCGGGTGAGTGAAAAAGTGCCTGAAAATATGTGTATTGTTGTTTAAAAACTGAAAACTGTTGTTTAAGTTGTGATACCAAATGGCCCTTAGTGTTTGTAAACTGCATTCTGGTGTGAACACAGTTTGATATACATACATATACTAGCTTGTTAGCGATTATTTCCTTTTGCTTGAATTAGCTTCTAAATATGTGTGAGTGAAGAGTGTAGAAAGGCAAAGTATGGTTTATATGGATTTAATTGGAAAGTTTCTGCTACTGGAATGCTTCTCTGGTTGGAGTAGTTCATGCTTTGCGTCTTGAAGTCCCTCTGGAGTCTGGACTCTGGGGTGGTCCAAGGATGAGGAGACTGGTGAGGGAGAGCTACTGTTCTAATGATTGCATTCCCCTTTTTTTCTGGTCTTTATCATTCACTCCCACCTAAAATATATTGATTATTTCAGTTCAAATGAAAATATATTTTCATTAAATAAATACTCCAGTCCACGTAATTGAGAACGCACAGAGCACATTTTTGAATAATTTCTCAGAAGACCAAATTTCTTTACATATCGTAGTGAAATGGACTATTTTGAGTGTAACTTTTTTCTTTACCCCCTCCTCGCTTCTTCCATCATTTTGATTTTGGATAGGATCTTCGAATTTTTGATAGAAACTGATGTATTGGAACAGATTTCCATAAATACTTATCTGTTCCTTTTCTCTTATATGTGCCAAAATCTTTTGGCTTGCGAGTGAGGATGTCAAATTTACGTAAAATATTGGGAAATTGGATGGTGGCTTATATTATATGCTCTTAACCATATATTCACATTCATCACATACTTGTACTGTACACAGGCACATGTGATGATGAGGTTATCATTACTACCTATGGTTTTGTAAAAATATGGAAGAAGCAAAAAGAATTTGAAATTTGGAGTTGTAAAGGTGCTTTTGTTTAGCATTAATCTACTATTCTTTCTTCTGTTTGTTTATTTATTTTTGAAAATTTTTTATTTTATTTTAAAATAGTGATAATCAAGATTTGTGTTGAAAATGGAAACAACTTTTGAAGTTTGTGAGAATTGAATCATTTTGTTTTAGAGAGGAGAATTGATGTAGGACAAGGGGAACAGGGTTTAATAGGGCTTTAGGAATGAAACAAAGGTGAAAATCAATATTTTGGTTGCTGTGAACAGTGCTGTGAATAGTAACCGGAAATAGTAAATAAAAGATAAATTCCTAAGAATCACTCCTAGGGTTCCTTGGCATCACCCCTAGGAGTAGTCTGCATGACACAAACTGTAACATGCTTATAGCTCTAAAGTCTGAAAATATTATTAATCTCTACCTCAATAGAAAACGCAACTCTTTAAAAAGAAGATTAAACCTAATAAGATTTGGACTTGGACTCCTTGGGCTTTAATATTAAACCCAAATTAAATAACTAAACTTAAATAAAACTAAAATAAAACCCAATGGACTAATAGTACAACCCATTCCAGAAAACATAAAATTACTAAAATACCCCTAACACTTAGTTTTAAAAGTCTTTGGACGCTTTTTATATGTCTTCAATGGTTGCTGTCATGGTCCTCCATCAAGTATCTATATAACAATGCAAAACAATTGCTCTCTCTCTCTCTCTCTCTCTCTCTCTCTCTCTTGTTCGTGCATGTGCACGTGTGCAAGTACATGTGCTTGTTCTCACTCACTATCCCACTCTCTGGATGGTAGAAAGTGAACTATTCTCATAACTGTTACTTAAGTTGCTATTAAAGTTTTAAAGTGGTTTTAATTTAAATCTAATGTTAAATTGACATCCTGATGCCATGAACTTAGTTTCTCTTGAATATAGGAATCCAAGCTTTATGAGTTGCCAAAGAGATCAATGTCACTTCTGAGTTACCTTACCATAAAGGGGTAGTTAATACAGGAAGCTCCATAGTAGTAGTATTCCTTAAAGAGAGTTCCATTAAAGCCCTATAGCTATTCCTATCATTGGTATTCCTATTACAGCTATTGTTAGACTAGTACTACTAGCTCATAACTCATAATGTACTACTAGCTCATAACTCATAGTATGGATTGTTACCCCCATGGTTTTAAAAACCGAACTAGGAGCCGAACCTTTTTTTTCAAAATTCCCGGTTTAACCCGATTTTCACCACTTTTTGGGGTTTTTACTGGATCGGACTGGCTCCCAGTTCTTGGTTGAACCGGTCAGACCGGCCAGTCCGGTAACCCCCCGAAGTCCCCCTCAGGGGGATTGAGAGCAGTTGAGCTCTTTAGTTTACTGATAGTTTGGTTAAGGAGTGAAGCTCTTAACTCTATACTGGCTTGCTTTCCTTCGCTTGTCCATGTGAGAGCGTTCGTGCCACATATTGATGAGTCACTTCACTCCCTTGAAAGCCTATTTACAGGAGTTAAGCGTTGATATCTACCTTTAACTCATTTCTTTATCTTAGCGTAGTTCCTGGGGGCACATCCCCCGGGGACCCCCTGGTTACATTCCTTGTTCACTACCTTTAGGTGAATGAAGCATAAGGATAGAAACGGTAGTTCGTGCCTCATTTTGATGAGTCCCTTCACTTCCTAATGTCATAAGTGACTATTGAGCCTTCAAGTGACACTCTTTAAGAAACTAAAGGGATGTTCTTACTGGAAGCATAATCACAGTGCGTGGTCATCTCCTTGTATCGCACTTGAAGACAAGATGGCAATAGTTGTCCAAAGAAGCTATAGGATTCATGTGGCCCTTAACTGGGTGGGGGAAGGACTATTGCAGTAGATCCTTTCCGTTTCCTTGCTGCAGACATTGGACGTGGTTGGTGCTTAGGACGAGGGGTGGTGCCCTCTATAAAGCCTTTTCGCCATTCCACTGCCATACTATACGCGACGGTCGGCTCCATACGGTATAAAACTAGGTTAGGAGAGACTTCGAAAGAGTTCTGTGTAAATGCACTTTTTTTAACACAGGCTTTTTCGTTGTGCTCCATACCTATAAGACCTATTGTGCCTAAGATAGTTTTTTAACTGTATCAATTAGGGTCTTGCATCTGACTGATTAATAAAATCAAAATTATGCAATGGCAATGGAATCTTGCTTGTAATAACCTAAGAAAAGAAGAGGCACAATTTTATGGGACTTCATACTACATTATTTGATTAATTTTGCTGAAGGTAGCATTATGTATGTAATTAATATACAATTTCTTAAATCATAAGCCATGTATATCCAAATCCATCCATGTTCATTTGGTGTGCTCACTTCTATTCCTTTGCCTTTGCCTTCACCTGATTTTGTGGACTTGCTAGTAATCCTCCAACAAAAGCAAAACTGTGAAGACTTGACTGGCATATGGTAGCCTTAACTATTGCTGTTCCCTTTAATATGTCAATGATCAGTTTAGAACCCTGCATTTATGGTTTTCACTTTTTTGTTAGTTCCACATGATTAACAAAAGTCATCTTTGATCTACTTGGGAACACTCATTTGCTTTTTATCTTTACCACATTACAGATATGACATGGCTTCAAACCGTTGGCAGGAGGAGTCGCATGTTCCAAAAAAAACTCCTCATAACTCAGCATTTGGTTTTGTTGTATTGGATGGGGAATTGCATGTATTGACCCTATTGAATGCATTTGATCCACAAGAAACCCGAAGGAAGCAACATCATAAGAGGGCTGGAACACTTTACATCCAGATCTACCATCCCAAGAAGAAGACCTGGAGAACTCTCATTACAAAGTCACCGTTCCCTCACCCTTTAGATTTTAATACTGCAGTAATGTGCAGCATTCGATTGTGAACTATAGTAATTCTCATTTGTGTGCTGCAAGTACTCTTACCAAACCACAAATTTACTTGATCTCAGCAAATAGAAAAGAGGGTAAAGCAAGGAAAAAAGAAGAATGATTCATGTGTGAGTGATTGATGTTAATTGACGTGGTCGTTTGCCTTTGGCTTATTTGTATAGACCTCAATGTACAGCTTTACGTGTTTGTTTGAATGGATGTAAGTGCTATATAATGTCTCGGTTGTAACCTTAATGGAGTAAATAACTCATTCAGCCCAGGAAAAACATTTGTCTATGTAAATTTTCAGTGCTATTGACTTTCTGTATGCACACACACACACGTGTGTATATATATATATATATAATTTTTTTTTCTAGTTATGCTTTTATTTTGTCTAGTATGGGCCTTTGTTTGTGGTGTAATAAAACAGCCTTAGAAAGCCTAAACAACTGGCGGTAAGTTTGTTGTGTTGGTCTTGACTGTATAGACATGTCAAGCAGGGGATGCGTTGAGACTTAAGAGAGAGAGAGAGAGAGAGAGAGAAGGCAAGGACAGTGAGTCGCTGAGGGCAAAGGATGATTGAAATGATAGGAGCAAAAAGCAGGTGGATTTCTACCTGCTCAGTATTTGTTTATGGGTTTTGAGATTAGAGTGTGAAAGAGGGAAGCAGATGATAAAAGGGGATTCTGTGTGGTTCTTGGTACTTTGGCTCAACACAACAGGTGAATCATCTCTTTTTCTTTCTTTTTTTCTCCATCCCTTGCAAGATTTCAGCTCCAGTTTAGGTTCCTTTCTTTCCTTTTGGTGTTTTGGGTTGGAGATATTTTTAAAAGAATTTCTTCTTCGTAATTTATATGATAATAAAATGCTGCGTATGAAATAATTTTCTTTCTTAGTTAAATTAAAGTTTGTTTGGTAGCTGAAAAAAGGTAGGGAAAGAAAGGAAATTAAGCTTACAAATTTAGATTTAGATTTAGGAATAGTTTTGAACCTTCACTTATGATCTTGTTGTTCTGGCTTTCAGGTGTTTGTTGTTAACCAAAAAGAACTGTGATGCTTCAGAAGTTTTCAAGTGCATGCATGACGATATTATTATGGTAAAATGCCATTCCTTTGTATGCTACTAGCTGGAATTCCCTGCCGTCATTTCTTTGGTTGTTTTGTTGATAGTTATTATTTGCCTTTTTTAAAGACTACTTGCTTTTATTTTAATTATGTTATTCAGCCAGAAAGAAAGTTCATTTTTTTCCTTAATTACTCTTACTCTCAAGTCTTCTGTCTTACCTAATTAGCTTCCATTCTTCAACAACAGAGGCTTTGTAGTTTGTACTACCATTACACTAACCTTCAACTTGCATAAGATCAATGCACTTTGCTGTTTCTTTTTATCCATTAGAAGCATGCTTATACATTTGAATAATTTTGAATTTTTGATATCCTCATCTTGAATAAATATTAAATAGTGTTAGTAGTGGCCTATACGTTAATAACCCTAATGAGCCCATTCTTTAGGTGGAAATTTCTCATATGACAAATTGTACTTATATTAAACTCCTTTCTTGGAAAGAATCATCAATCTTTGGTCCGATAACATTTCTTAATTCCTCTATAAGCTTCTCTTTCATACTTTAATCAGGTACCAATGCAGGGTTTATTAACCCCAGAGCACTTTATAGTTTATGCAACGGCAATAGCATTAATGAATGATTTGAGCTGGTTTAAAATTTTGTTGTATAGGAATGTTTTGTAGGCTGTGATGCTTCTATTCATTTTCTTTGTAGGATAAAACTTAGGTACAGTATCTTAGGTGCTTTTCTTTAGGTTCTCCTCTTAAGATTTTGCCATGTGGCTACTTAACAAAAAAATACACTTCCTTCTCATGAGAAAAAATCTACATAGCAGAATCTTAAAAGAAGAACCTAAAGAAAATACCTAAGTACTGTTCTTAAGTCTTGCTTTTCCCTGTATTATGGCTTTCTTAATTAACTATTATATATTTTTGAATGCAAATCCCAATTCAGCTCTCAATGGTTTTACTGAACGGCAATAGCATTAATGAATGAAGAAATATGACGAGCTTATTAGAGAACATGACTAACATAAACTTATACATGCCACAGTATCTCTTCAACATTCTAACCTATTGTGGCCATACCGAATTGTAATATTCTGAATGCATTCATGATGGAAGGTCCATGACTACACAACAATAATGAATTAAGTCTATTGATTCATGATAAAAAGATACTTGCGGTGTCTAACGGTTTAATTGATGATGACCATTGCTTTCAATGTTCTTAGAATATTTTTCTTGGCAGATTAATGACTGTATGTTCTTAGCTGCATATCGTTATAGAGAGAAATGGCCTCAAAGCAATTTGGATAATTATATGTTTTTCTTTTATATAAAAATAAAAATAAAAATAAAATAAAAAAACAAAAAAACTATGTGTTTTTCTTTATTTTTCTGTTGAACCAGATTAGGACATCTGCTGATCCTCTCCCTTCCTCAAAACAGAGCTCGGGTTTTATGGCATCTCTACATGTGATTGCTTTAAAAATAAATTTCAATGGAATTGTTTTTTTTTTTTTTTTTTAGCAAATGATGGAATTGTATTTAAGGAAGAAGAGCGGGCTGGTATAGGGGTCATTGTCCGAGATAGTAGAGGTTTGAATATTGCTTCTATGATTCAAAATGTGCCTTGGAGTTTTCTCTAGACTTATAGGAATTACCAAGGTGATAGTTGGGGAGATTCACAGCTTATTATAAATTCCCTGATATCATATGAGGTTTGTCTTGCTTCGCTTGGTCTTTTGATTCAGGTTGCTAAGATTTTTGCAAAGTCTTTTGGCAAATTAATTTCTTATATTTTAGATGACAAGATAACTTTGGAGCTCATAACCTTGTTAGACGTGCTAAACATGTCACAAGAATATTGGCATGGATGAAAAATGTTTCTTCACACCTTAATGCTATAATCATAACTGATATGATTTTTCATTAATGGAATTTTCGGCCTTATTCTCAAAAAATAAATTAAATTAAATTAAATTTTCTTAAAATAATATTAAGATTTGTAAGAATATCAACACTGCATATCTCTATATTTGGTGATCTTAAATATGGTGATCTAAAATATTTAAGAGGTTAGAGTTTGCCAAGATGATTTTCATTGCATAATTTTTATTTTTAGTGAATGAGTTCTCCTTTAGCATGCTCTATTATCTTCTGATAACTTGAAGTTGTTTCTAATTTGTGATGCAAGCAGTGTCTCAATCGTACCATAACAATGCTATATTTCTCAATTAGCTCGTCTACTTTTGTATTGTGATTTTAATATTTAAATTTCTCATGAATAGTCCAAGTGTCCAATTAATTCTTTTTGCATCATTTAACTTTTCATTTTTCTTACTTTATATCATTTATGATATAGTTTTTTTAAAAAAAAAATGATTTTGATGTTGTTGCAAGAATTATTATAATTTTTATTTCTATATGGTGATAGAAATGGAAACTTAAGTTAAGGTACTGTAAGGTACAAGGTACATGAACAAAGCATTAAGGAACTATTGCTAGTTAAATAGATCAATACAAAATTGATCAAATTTTTAATCTTGTCAAAGCATGTCGAATCATTTTGACATGAATCCATTTACACCTAAAAATTCTTCCGCAAAAATTATATCATGTTCGCTTCATGTAACATTCATGTTCGTATGTAATGTCAAACATTATCACGTTTTAAGCAAATACCATAAGTTTCAAACTCTATTACTTGTGCATGTTTATGAAAACTTTTTAACTAGCAATTGCCACCGAAAACTAATTATATATTAAAAGGAAAAGATTAAGGGTACAAAGAGAAGAAGAACACAAATTATGTAGTAAGTCTAGGAGTTGATAGTCCTTGGACTTGGCATAAGTACACAAAATGTATAGATGGGGTAAGTCCAATACAAACAAAAGGATTAAGAAAAGCATGGTTCCCAAGTTAGCTTGACTATCAAGCACATTTATTGGCTTCACAATGTATATACTGGATAGAAACTTGTCAAGCTCTAAAGAGAATGTTATTGCAATAGGAAATTAAAGCATTTAGGCAAGAACAACATGTGAATTATTAGGCACCCATTCTGTTTGATCTATAAGTCAATCTTTCAGTACATTGATTTGTTTCCTAGATACAATCTAAGAGAAAAGCAAAAAGAAATTATAAGGACTTGGTCTTCAGACTCAAGATTTGAATATGAATGCTAGGTTATGAAGGTGGGAAGGGGCCAGAATGGCCAAATACCATCTTTTGCTTAAATATTTAGCAATTCATCACTATTTGCAAAATATTTAATAATTTACCATTGTTTTGAAACTCAAGTTCATGAAAATTGAGTTCCAAAAAAAGTAACACGATGGCAGAAGTTGAGATCTGGCATTTTATAATTTAAAAGTTCACGTGAAACTCGAGTTTTAAGAATTCGAGTTCCTTGTCATATGAAACTCGAGCTCTTGAAGCTTGAGTTTCTTTAAAAAATTGAACCTCTCCTTTTCTTTTCCCATTTCATTGTCTTTGCCCAAGCCTCAGTTGAAACCAGTCAAATCACACCATCCCTCAGGAGCAAGTGTGGTCATTAGAGTTGAAAAGTCAAAGACTCATTTAAAGAGCTTGTCTCACAAGCTTTATTTGTTGTCAAAGATGTGGCCTTAGAGCACTCACATCAGTGGTGCTATAATGGTATATTGTTATATTTTAGCTCCTCAAACACCCAAATCATGCTCCAGCAGTGGAGCTAAATCTATTTTTTTTAGCTCCATTGCTATAGTGCATATTTATAAATAGATGTGCACTGTTCATGAGAGCTAAACAAAAAAAAAAAAAAAATTATTTTATTAAATTTCTCTCTCCTCTTTCATTTAAAAAATATTTTTCTCTTTCTTTCTTTTCTCTCCGGCTTTTCTTCTTTCTTCCTTTTTCCTTCTCATTTTTTTTTCTCTCCCTCATCTACTCTCTGCTTCACCGCTGCCAACCCACCCCCACGCTGCCGACCCACACCACTGGCATGCCGCAGACCTGCCGCCGCCAACCCATTTTGCCTTTACTTGGTTGTTTTTTTTTTTCCCCCCTGCTGTGGGCTGTGGTGTGGATCGGCGTCGGTGGGTGGCTGGGTTCGTTGGCATCAGTGGAGATATTACCTAGTGAGGAATGGAGTAGATCGGCATCGGTGGTTGTGGTTGTGGTTGTGTGGGTAGATCGGCATTGATGGGTGGCTGGGTTCATTGGTGGGTGGCTAGGTGGCTGGGCTGTGGATAGATCGGTGTGTTCGTGGTGGTGGCTCGGGTGGGTTTCGTGGTGGTGGGTGTAGGTGTGGGTGTGGGTGTTGCCTGGTGGGTTTAGTGGGTGTGGGCTTGGTTGATTTTTTTTTTCTTTGTTGTGTGCTATGGTGGTGGTGGTGGTGGTGGTTGTGGTTGTGTGTGTGGCTATGATGGTTGTATATAATGAATATATTATTTTATTATAGTGAGATGGATTATTTTATTGTAGTAGATATATTATTTTATTGTGATGTTTATATTATTTTATTGTGTTAAAAACTAAAATAGATCCACTACTGCAGCATGTGTGTAGGTAAAATAACTTTTGGTAGAGTTAAAAAATTAAATTTTTATCTCCATTGCTGTGGATGCTCTTATGAGTGTGGGACACGCTGAAGTGAAGAAGAAAAGCTGAAGGAAAAGAAGAAAAGAAATATACTAAAGAATGATGCCCATGCCGTGTGACTTGTGAAGTGAAGGACAGGTGACGTGAAGTGTGTAAAAAGCACCAAGTCTAAAAGTCATAGTGTGTAGGTGTCTAGAAGTAAGGTGTCAAGTGTGTGCAAGAGTATTTGATGAGTGAGTGCATTAAATAAAAAGCTAGTGTGTGAATTGTAAGAAGTTGTGCCATGTGTGCACTGGTGTAATAGTAGTGCTTGTAAAGTGTTGTAATTCAAAGAGTCCAGTTTTCAATAAAAGTTCTTTGTTCAGTGTAGTTTTATAGTGCTCAATTTTTATAAACTCAAGTAACACATTACAAGGAACTCGAGTTTCACGTGGCCTTTTTTAATTGAAACAATCCAGGTCAGCGGGTGCCATCGTGGCAGTTTTTTATGGAACTTGAGTTTCACAAAATCGAGTTTTAAAAAGGTGGTAAATTGCTAAGTATTTCATAAACAGTGATAGATTGCTAAATATTTTAACCAAAGATGATATTTGGCCATTTTGGCTGATGGAAAGGTATAAGACACCCACTCTACCCAATCCGTAAATCAGTCTACTAGAAATTGAAGGCTATAGTATGTTATGTACTTTTTTAACCTAATGTGTCATTATGATGCAATACTTGAATTTAAATGTGCTTATTGTGTGATATTTATGGAAATTAAGATATAATATAATGCATGACATATAGCTATATGCATGGTAATAATAATCATATCATTGAAAATCATCAGGTTAGGATTAGGGATTTATAAATTATAATTTCATGAACAAATTTTTTTTTTTTCAAATGGCATGATGTCATATTTCTTCTATGGAAATGAAATTCTTTAATGTGCTCAATTCCTTAATCCATGAGTCTTCCGCTTGATTGTTTAGGGGAGTTGTGTGTGGTGATGTATGTAGGAGATTGTAGTGTCTGATTTGGGAAAGATGATTGCTGAGATGGATGATTGTGGATGGGATGGATGTAGACTAAGTTTGTTAGGATTTTTGTAGCTTAAGAATAGTGATCTTGCATGAAGCCACCCAATGTCTCTCTTAAGCTTTAATAGAAATTTTAGCACCCCTTTGTAGAGCATCCACAGTAGATGTTACAAAAAAATGCCATTTTACCACACCAAATACCTACTTTATTATTTTACCACATCATTTTATAACATCCCATTTCTCAGATGTTTTATCATTCAATTCTATACATTAAAATAATATTTACTACATATTAAAATAATATAAACAACACAATAAAATAATATATCTAACACAATAAATAACAACCACAACACTGCTGCCACCGCCGCCACCACCACCACCACCGTGGCAGCCACAATCCATTGCAAAACAAAAAACTGAAAACAAAACCACCACCACAACCACCGTCATCAACAACCCACCACAAAACCCATTAAAAACAGAGCAACACCCACTAGCACTGCAACTCAAACCTAGAAAACACAACCAAAACCCACTAGCACTGGCAACCCAAACCCACGAAACTACTAGCACTGCCAACCCAAAGCCACGAATCCACTTGCACTAACAACCAAAACCCATTAGCACCGGCAACCCACGATCAAGATCTCACCTCAACGTCGATGCCCACGTCGATTCCGATTGGCAATGACGATGATGATGCCCGGAGAGATCGATGATGGCGATGCAAAATGCAACCCGTGAGAGATCGATGATGACGGATCAAGATCAATAATTTATAAAGAGAGGGAAATCGGTGAGAGAGAAGAGAAAAGAATAAACTAAAGAGAGAGGAGAGAGAAAAGAGAATAAAAAAATTAATCAGTTATACCATTCCCATTCGTACAGTAGCAAATATGAAACGACATTATTCATATGTGGCAAAAATTATGGCATTTGGCACATATGATATTTGGTGTTTTTTGTGTTTGGTGTGGCAAATGTGCCAAATATTTGACATTTGGCACATTTGCCATACCTGCTGTGGATGCTCATGATAAATGGGTTGAAATTCTCCCTCAAAAAGTCCCCAATTTGATGAAGGGGGTGTTATTTATAAAATTAGAGTGGGTTAATGACTACTTTTGTTAAAAGCCCTACAAGCTCACATGAGGCAAAACTCAAATTTCTTGTGCGCCTAATGTCTCTATGTACAGCATTTTATTTTCATATATTTCCCAAGCCCCTTATATTTTAGGGTCATGCTAACGAGTGCCCTTAGGGCACTCATTAATATTCCATTTTAGGAAAGTTTTGATATCATTTTTATGGGAAATGAAAAAAGCTGTCAAAATATTAATTACTTTTTTTTTTTCATTTCCCATAAAATTTTTTTTTTAAATTGATTATTAATCAGTGCCTTAAGTGCACTCGTTAGCATTTCTCTATATTTTATTTAAGGAATCAAAGGAGTGTGGTTTAGAGGGTAATAAGTGAGCCTATTTGGGCTTACCCATGAACCCAAACCTAGGTTTTTCATTGTGAGTTGGAAACACTTGTAAAAAATGAAGGTCCATGAGCAAGCCCATGTGCTGATCACAAATACAAATAAAAACATTGTTCTGGCTTGCTGTATTTGCCACAAAATCCAGAATAATTAACCTAAGGTTTGTAGGCTGGCTGCAAGTAATGCTTTCTGAAGAGATCCTACAAATTTAGCAGGTTGGGGTTATTTCGCTTCCTTAAACACAGAAAAAGTAGGATCGATCAAAATAATGACGTTGAGATTTATTGGCTCAATGACAAGCTCAAGATTTTTCACTGTTAGAACGAGAATGATATAGGCGTGACTTATTTTTCTAAAGAAGCCCCACTATTTAAACAAACTAGAACTGTTTTTTTGACATCACTACCAATAGCATTCCGAGTGTAATTTGGTTTGATTTGTTGATATTCATGTTTGTACATGGCATACTCTAAAATGCTGCTCGGGTTTTCCAAGTGTCCCCGTGTACAAACTTATAAAACTGCTCCATTTCTGGACTGTCCATTTTCTGCATCAGATCTGCAGTGAGATCCATGAAACCACTGTGCCTCCCCAGGCGCTCGTATCTTTGCTCGAGTGATTGATGAAACTCCACTAGCAAGATACAGTTCCACAGAGCAAACTGGTTTCTCCCACCACCACGTTCGTCAGGAGTCATGGTCTGGGCTCTAGATGGTCCCAGAACCACCAGAATTATTAATTTTCCTAAGTTCTTAGCACTATCATGTTCTCGGAATTTGTATATACAAATCAAAATACGAGTACAAGGGACTCGGCCAAAAAAATTAAAATAAAAATAGTGTACAAGAGAACTTATCATATATGAGTACAGTGCTATCTTTTAGCTCAGTTTTATACTAGGTTAACATTTGCTATCTAATAGTACACCCAAAAAAAAACTAAACATTTGCCATCTAATAGTTCGCTTAGCCCGAATCCCCAACCTACTTGACTCGTGGTCTTTATGCAATCAAAAACAAATTTCAGAACATGAATAACTCCATGAATTTAACAAAGCAACATCATTCAGCCATCTGAAGTTAGATTACAGATCATTAATGGCAGAGGACAATCTGACGAGTCAGTCAAGAACAACAAATTCCATTTGTTTCTTCAAAGAGATGCATTGGGTCACCTAAACTCAAATTTAAGTCGATTCACTTTGAAAGGGCGCCCACTAGCTTCTCCTTCAACTGCTCTGCAGCACCACCTTGAGTCTGAATGGAAAACGTATGAACAACCTTGTCATTTTCTGTTGAAACGCTAGACTCTTGAGCTACAATTTGATGTTCCCTAAACATTTTGATGACTCCAGAAACCGGGTGAGCATCTAGTGGGCAGCTCATCCTCACAACTGAATCCTCGGGCCTTTCCTGAAAATCAATCTCTGATGCGGGTAACTGCTTGTGCTTATTTTTTTCTAGTTCCTTTTCAGTTTCCAAAACCCTGATCTTCATCTGGAGATCAGTGATATAGGTGATGGCATCACCAAGCAGAGAGGCCTTGTCCATCTTAGATATGTTGGGAACAACAGCTCTTAATGCATAGAACCTCTGGTTAAGCTTCTCACGCCTCTGCCTCTCAGCTTCCACATGGTTCAATGGTTCTTCTCTCCCATTGGCAGGCTTTCTCCCTCTCTTTCTGGGTTTCCGCTCATCAGGCTGAGGTGATGAGTCATCCTTAGACAGCTCCAAACTAGAAACTCTTGTTTGAGCACTAAAACCCCCAACAACCATTTGGTTCAACTGCGGAAACAGTTTTGCTTCATTATCATCGCTTTGACATCCATTAGAAGAATTTCCATAAACATGATTGGTACCTATTGCTTGTACTTCAAAAGTGTCTGAAGCAAAACCTATATCATCTTCCACCTTGGGGGAAAAATTAATATTGACTGATCGGGATTTTGTACCAGCCAGACTAAGTTCATGTCCAAAAATCTTCGGAAACACCTTTGACTGTACATAATTAGATTCCCCAAATACAGTTTTAACCATATCCAAGATAGTCTGCTCTTCTGGAATTGATTTGATTGACCCAAACTCCACAACTCCAGATTTCACTGGTACAAACACCACAGTTTGGAATCCAGCTGATTTCGCTAGAAATGACCTCTGTTGATAATTATTTAAAGAACTAGACATATCTGAAGCCCAAATTGATTTACCAGACATATATGACTCCCCAAGGCGACACGGCAAATCACACTGAAAAGTAAAATACATTGAAGAGAGGTAAAGCATCTCAACATCCAACACACCATCTAACCTTGCTGCAAAATTATCCCCATCCAACCCACCAAAACACGCCTGAAGCTTTTGGAGCACCTGCTTCTTCACCTGCTCCTTCACCTGCTCTTTCTTCTCAACCCCCTCCAAACTGACATCCCCTCTACTATTCCTGTCTCCAGCTCCTGCACCTTTTGGATCTCGGCAGTGCCCATCACCCCAAATTAAGGCAGACCCACCAGATTTCAAGCTCACAACCCTCCAGAAAATAGCATAATTCCAACAGGACCCTTCAACAAGTTGGCACAAGCCCCGCTGCACGCCCAATTCACTGCGTGGTGTAACTAAATCTGATAACACATTTTCAGAAGCTGATGAGACCAAGAACTCACATGCTTCTGTACCCAATACTGCCTCCACCATGGCCCTGTCTTCTTCATTCACCCAAAATTTGTCACCCATATTTCTTCTTCTACAACTATCTTCCACTTCCGCAAACCCTCACCCCAAATTCTCAAACTAACTAAAAAAACTTTAGAGAAGTCAAGTGCAGCCAATTAAATAAATACATGAAGGCCTTACAAAGACAAATCTATAGAGCAAATTCCTACAAACACTTCACTGAGATTATGCAAAAATCAGGAATTGAGGTCTTCCCAGATGGAACATCTTTGAGGGCTTCTGTTAACAAATATTTTCAGTTCTTCTACACTTAAAAAAGTCTTCTAAATTACAGCAACATATGAAACTCGGCAAATTCCAGAGATTTACAGCAACAATAAATTCTCCCTGAAGCTCAATTCAAGACAAAGAAATTCAACAAAATTCAGGAATCCGCGTGGTACCCAGTTAACAAATCTTTCAGAAGAGATCCTATATACAAAAACTAGTCAGTTTGTGATTGTCTCAAAGCTCAAGTATTTAAGAGTCCCAGAAATAGTTTACAAGACTCTGAAAAGGGCTCTAACTAGAAGTAATAGACTTTACCTGAAAATTAACGTGCTGGTCGAGATTAAAAACAGTCTGGATCCTCCAGTTTCACCTGACTACCACAAACGCACCAGACAAGGAGCATGGATTCTTTTCGTTTCAGATCTGAATGCTTATTTTCTTTCTTTCTTTCTTTCTTATTTTAGCCCCCACATGTCTTTTCCCCTCTTTTGTTTTATTTTTATTATTATTATTATTATTATTATTATTTATTTTTTAAATTTATACAGTGTCCATCATTTCTATTTTATTTTTGAACGTGGCATTATGGTCTGTTTAGAATCTACTTATTTTATTGAAATTAAATTTTTTTACTGAAAATACTGTAGATAAAGGTAAAAGTTAGCTGAAATAGTATCGTAAAACCCATAAATAGTACTAAAAAGTGTAATGAAACTTATAAATAATAGCAAAAATAAATTGAATAGTAAAATAAGTTAGCAAAATTAATCATGCCAAACGGACACTATATGTGTCGCCGTTTTAAGCTCAACAAAATCGGATGTGAACAAAATGAACAGAGGAAGTGCCACAAACCATAGTAATTACAATCGATCTTGTCCTGCTTAAAACGCTGCAGAATGTAAATGGACGAAGGCGTCTATCACCTCTTGAGCTTTGTCTTGTGAAGTGACTTGTTTATGCGTTTGTTTAGTAAGCAAACTAATCTCTAGTTCAAGTTTATAGTTTATACTCAACTAAGGTTGGTTTGGTAGTAGTATTTGGGTATTAGTTTTCAAAACAATGTGAAAATTGTGATATAAATTGTATGGTGAAATCTTCTCCAAATATATATATATATATATTGTATGGCACTATGGTGCCCAACCCATTTGGGCCTTGGATTTTAACCCAATAGTATGGCCCATGGGCCCAAAATGTACGACACTATGGTGCCTAACCCATTTGAGCCTTGGATTTTAACCCAACAGTATGGCCCATGGGCCCAACTTCTTTCCACCCAGGATTCCAACCCGGACCCATAAATGCCACGGATCCAGGCCTCGTATTGCTCGAAAGCTTGAGTAGGCAATCCACATTAGCACACACCGTACTTCACCACCTAGTCCTTGTTCGGTGAATCTCCCTAAGCAAAAAGAAAGGTGTTCGAATACACTACCCCTCGTATGTACGGCAGTGACCTGGGGAATATCGCTGCCAAGCATATTCACTAGAGTAGGAACCAGTTCCAAAGCCATTCCCACCTAAACACCCACCTACGATTAACGACATTGGACCTTCTGTTGCACTAATTTTGAAAGCAATCATAATCCCTCCACTCACGCTTGGCTATAAATATGAGAAGTTAAGGAAGGAATGGGGTTGGTGAGAGGGCGAGAAGGCTGCTTAGAGTTGAGAGTGATAAAGCCATAAGAGAGAGGGGAAGAATACGAAAGCTTGGGAGTTACTGCTAGGTCTTCAAGGAAGAATCACACAGAGTAGGAAATCCAAAGCCCACATTACAAATAGATTGTAAGCCCAAGGGAAAGCAAGCCTGTTAATCTCATATTGGGTGTGCACAATTGGCGCCGTCTGTGGGAATCTCCTACAAAACTATGGTTCAACCGAAACTCACTCATGGGATCTTCTTGGGGATCCATCTGGCGAGAACTGAGGCAAAAGAGACATGAAGATAGGGATCATGAACGAGAGGAAGAGCGGTCCGGCCTTGGAGAGGGGTCGTATCAAACACAATGGACGATATTGGGTGCTTCAGGGCATGAGCAATTTGACGAGAGAGATGAGGCACTTGAGCGGTTACGTAGACTGGTGAGAGATCTGGAGTTGGAAGCAGGGGGTAGGCACCGGAGGAGGGACCGAGACAACTAAGAATGGAGATCTGACACGGGAGAAGATCGTTATGGGACGGGGTCTAATCAGTCTGGTTCCCATCGACGTTGAGAACGTTCACCTTCACGAGAGTCCCGTCAATGCCGAGATCGTTCTCATTCACGGGAATCTCGTTAACGTCAGGACCGTTCACGTTCACGAGAATATGCAGACCGGGGTTCAGATTCCCCAGAAGAACGACGACCCCATAATGCCACCATGGATGCAATGAGCTGCGCACTGCGCAGAGCTGCTCGGTTGCCGTTCTCAGACGACATTAAGCGGGCCCCGATGCTAAACAAATTTACACGCCCTCCATTCAATTCCTATGATGGGAAAATGGATCCAGTAGAGCACGCTAACCATTATATCCAGATGATATCACTGCACACTCATAATGATGCGCTAATGTGCAAGGTATTTCCCTTAAGCTTTGGCCCCACCGCTCTGTTATCCATGAAAATGAAGGAAGGGGAAACCCTTCATAGTTACGCTAACCGGTACTGGGAACTTTACAACGAGATTGGCGGGGGCAACGAGAAGATTGCGGCAAGCACTTTTAGGATGGGATTGCTCGAAAATTCCAGACTACAGGAATCATTGACTAAGAAGCCTCCCGAAGACATTAGGCAGCTGATGAGGTGTATTGAAAAGTACAAACGACTGAAAGATGACCGGCTGCAAAGCAAAGGTAAAGCACCATGATAAATCGTCCTCGGCAAGGTGGTTTTCCACCCAGGGCCCGGGGGGGTTTAAGGACTCAGGAGCCAGAAGCGCGAGTAGAGGAGGTAAATGTAGCATTTAAGGAGCCGGTGCATAGGATTGTATACAAGATCAAGAATGAACCATACTTCAGGTGTCCGAACAAGATGGGAGGCGACCCATCTAGGAGGAATCAAAACTTGTACTGCACTTACCACAAAGATAAGGGCCATACCACCGAGCAGTGCTGGGTATTGAGGGATCATCTCGGGCATCTGGCGAAGGCTGGATATTTAAAGAAGTTTGTGACAGACGCAGGGGACCGAGGAACGGGGCAGGGCACTCCGCAAAGGGGGAACCTCCTTCCACCCTCTCTAGGGGTAATTGAGGTCATCCATGCTGCCCCGGGGGGCCTTATTGCAGCGAGAAGGAAAAGAGTATTGACTGTAGTACCAGTGGAAGGCAGCTCGGGCATACAGCCGCCCGAAAAGAAGATAAAGCTTGCCTGGGAGCCTGTCACTTTTGATGACAACGATTTGGAAGGAATAATTCAATCGCACGATGATGTGTTAGTGGTCACGGCTCGGATAAGTGGCTTTTTAGTGAAGAGGGTGATGGTAAACCAGGGAAACGGGGCCGATGTGATGTATTCGGACTTATTCATGGGACTTGGATTAAGGAATAAGGACCTTTCGAAGTATAGTACACCTTTGGTCGGGTTTGATAGCAAGGTGGAAGTACCCGATTGGCAAATTTCTCTGCCATGAATATGGAAGGCAAGGAGGTGGTAGTAACGTTTGTAGTGGTTGCTTCTTTCTCCTTATACACAGCGATACTAGGAAGGTCGTGGATCCATGCAATGGGGGCTGTTCTGTCCACCCTGCATGTAAAAGTCAAGTTTCCTATCGAGCAGGGTATTGCTGTAGTAAGGGAAAGCCAGCAGACGGCTAGACAATGCTTAGTTGCTATAGTTAATTGGAAGAAAGAGCAAGCCGACCAGAAGGAGCAAAGCGAGCAAAAGGACCCACTAGGGGTGTGCATGGGTCGGTTGGGTCGAGTTGAGGGGATTTTTTGACCCAACCCACCATGGTGGGTCAAAAAAATTCAACCCAACCCAACTCATCACATAAGTCCAACCCAACCCACATAGGTCGGGTTGGGTCGGGTTGAACCCATGAGTTTGACAAAATTATTTATTTATTATTATTAAATTGAGTAGAAAAAAATATAAACATTAATATATTAAAAAAACCTAAAGATTAGCTAAAGATTAGTATCAAATGTAACTCCATAAAGGCAAACAACATTAATGACTAAACAATAATAGTAATTTATTAGGATTTGTGTGAACTAATTGGCTTTTATATAGGATAGAAAGAACTGGTTATTTAAAAAAAATTATTAATTATATATATATATATATATATATAAAATTAGTATTAGTTGGAGGAACCGAGGAAGTGCTGCTCTACAGCTGGTTTTTTATAAAAAATTATTAAATATATAATATATATTTAAATATATATATAAGTGCCCTACAACTGATTTTAAAAAAAAATTTATTAAATATATAATATATTTTAAATATATATTAAATATGGGTGGGTCGGGTCGGGTCGGGTTTGGCGGGTTTGTAATTTTATAACCCAAACCCAACCCGACCCGTTATAAAAAAAAATTTGGTAACCTAACCCAACCCACCAAGCCTTAAAAACCGACCTAACCTGTCGGGTTGGGTCGAGTCGGGTTTGGCGGGTCGGTGGGTTTTCTGCACACCCCTAGGACCTACCACAGGGGGCCCATTTATAGCAATTACAAGATCCACGAGAAGAGCAGGGGGGCTGGCTTCGCCGAGGAAATGATAAGAGTAAGGATATTGCCTGATGTTGACAGGTGCTTCCAAGTAGGATAGAGCTTGATAAAGTCTATATGAGGTGCCCGGAGTAGACCCCAAATTCATCATCCATAGACTTAACGTAGACCCCTCATCCCCTCCTAAGAAGCAGAAGCCGAGGAGATCAGCCAAGGAGCACGTTGAGGCGGTCAAGGCAGAAGTTCAAAGGCTGAAGGAGGCTAGGGCAATAAGGGAAATCTTCTTCCTGGAATGGTTAGCGAATATCGTGATAGTGAACAAGAAGAACGGCAAGTGGAGGGTTTGCATAGATTTTACGGATTTGAACTGAGCATGTCCAAAAGACCTGTTCCCCATGCCGAAGATCGACCAGTTGGAAGATTCCACGTACGGACACTCGAGGATGAGCTTTTTGGACGCCTTTTAGGCGTATCATCAGATCGCCCTAGTGCCCAAGGACCGAGAAAAGACAGCATTCATCTCCCTGGATGCCAACTATCATTATACTGTGATACCTTTTGGGTTAAAAAATGCCAGGGCCACGTACCAACAGATGATGACGAAGATGTTCCGGGATAAAATAGGGCGTACAGTCGAAATGTACATTAACGACATGGTGGTGAAAAGTAAATAGGAGGTACGGCATATAGAGGATCTCAAGGGGGTGTTCGAGGTACTTCGGCAATATAAGTTACGCCTTAATGCTGAAAAGTGCGCTTTTGGTGTGGGGGCTGGTAAATTCTCGAGATATCTGATCACTAATCGGGGAATAGAGGTTAACCCCGACCAAATCGAAGCCGTGAAGCGTCTTAAGCCACCGAGCAATCCTAAAGAAGTACAAGTATTGACCAGGATGCTAGCTGCCCTTAATTGATTCATTTCCAAATTCGCTGATCACTGTCGACCATTCTATCAACTTCTAAAGAAGTGGAAAAGATTTCAGTGAAATGAGGAATGTGACAGGGCTTTTTGGGATTTAAAGGATTATTTGATGCAAGTACCCATGCTAACGGCCCCGGAACCCGAGGAGTATTTATTCATGTACCTGTCAGTGTCTGATAATGCTGTGAGCGCCGTGTTGCTAAGGGATCAAAGGGTGCAGCAACTCATGTATTACATCAGTAAGACTTTGGTTAATGCCGAGACAAGGTACTTACCTTTGAAGAAGTTGGTATTAGCCTTAATGCATGCTTCGAGGAAGTTGCCGCACTATTTTCAGGCTCATACTGTATATGTCCTGACTGAGTAACCCTTACAGTCGTTGTTGAAGAGATTGGACTTCATGGGCCGAATATCTAAGTGGGGGACTCGGCTGGGATCTTTTGATATATGGTACAGGCCACGAAGTTCGGTGAAGGGCTAAGTCCTTGCTGATTTTGTTGTAGAGTTTTCTCCTAAGGACAACGGGGGAATGGTTTGTCATGTGGAGAGTCGCCTGTGGAAGGTATTTGTGGACGGAGCGTCGAGTGCCATGGGGGCCGGTGCCGGGATCGTCATTATTACTTCCGAAGGAATACAGTTGGAGCATTCTTTTAGGCTGAAGTGTAGGGCCTCTAATAACGAAGCCGAGTACGAGGCCTTACTCGTCGGATTGAGGGCTGTTTTGGAATTGGGAGCAAGGGATGTGGAGATATATTTGGATTCTCGATTGGTTATTAACCAGGTCCAGGGCAACTTCGAAGCTCGAGATTCTCGGATGAAAGCATATTTGCAAGCGGTAAAGCAGATCATGAACAAGTTTGGCACGGCAAAGGTGCCTCAAGTGGGCCGGGCATAGAACAGACATGTTGATTCCTTAGCCACACTAGCATCATCAATGACTGAGGAGGTGCCTCGATTAATCAAAGTAGAGCTAATAGTGGAGTCGAGTATTGGTATGACAGATGGCGTTGGCATTACTGGGGTTGAGGTTGCCATGATCGCAGCAACCGGGCCATGTTGGATGGACCCGATCATTAATTTTCTAGTCGAGAATTGAGTTCTGGATGACGAGAAGGATGCCAATAGGGTTCGCCGAGTGGCTGCTCGGTATTGGTTGTTGACAAATCGTAAACTATACCAGAGGTCTTTTGGGGGACCGTACCTTTTGTGCTTGCACCCCGAGAAAGTAAGTGAGATTCTGGCTAAGTTGCATGATGGGGTGTGTGGCAGTCATGTAGGGGGACGATCGTTAGCACACCGGGCAATGACACAGGGATTTTGGTGGCCGCAAATGCAAAAAAAAATGCCGCCGAATATGTGCGTAAGTGCGAACAATGCCAAAAGTATGCCTCATTGATCCATCAGCCAGCAGGTCATCTGAATCCCGTCAGCAGCCCATGGCCCTTCGCACAATGGGGGCTAGACATCCTCGGCCCTTTTTCCCGGGTAACTAGCAACTGCAGGTTTGTATTAGTGGCTGTTGATTACTTCACCAAGTGGGCGGAGGCTAAATCTATAGCTAATATCCGGGATGTGGACGTTAAGAAGTTTGTGTGGAAAAATATAGTCACAAGATTTGGGGTGCTGGACTCACTGATATCTGATAATGGCCTGCAATTTGATAGTAAGTCTTTTCGTGCGTTTTGTAGTGATCTCGGTATCAAAAATAGGTATTTCACTCCAGCGTATCCACAGAGCAATGGTCAAGCTGAAGCCACCAACAAAGCAATCCTAAACGGGCTGAAGAAAAGATTGGATGGTGCAAAATGTAGGTGGGCTAAGGAGCTACCTAACGTTTTGTAGGCATACCGAACAACCTCCAGGAGGTCCATGGGGGAGACACCATTTTTCTTAACATACGGGGCGGAAGCCGTGATACTGGCCGAGGTGAACTTATGCAATGCACGAGTTGTAGGATTCGACCTCGCCCAAAACAATGAGCTGATGGCAGAACGTTTAGATTTATTGGAAAAATACCGAGAATCGGCGATTATACGGCGAGCCGAGTACCAACAAAAGCTCGCCCAATGCTACAACAGGGACGTAAAAACCAAGGAATTCAGCGCCGGGGACCTGGTGCTAAGAAAAGCTGTAGGAAGTATGCGGGACATCAATGCCGGGAAGTTAGCCCCGTCCTGGAAGGTCCTTATAGAGTAACCACTATTGCAAGTGTAGAAGCATACTACTTGGAAGATTTAGACGAAAGGCCTCTTCCTCGGCCATGGAATGTCCATAACTTAAAGAAGTTTTATCACTAATCAGCTATCCACTATACTGTAAATTAAATGTAATCGTGTATACACGTTTTGCTAATGAATATGATGGTTTGATTAGCACCAGCCAACGATTAGCACCAGCCATTTAATTCTATTATTGATTTGATTAGCACCAACCAACAAATAAAGAAAAAAGGGAGGAGGGGAAAGACATAAAGACCAAGGCAACGTATTTTATGCTAAGGACAAAAGCCTGCTTTTCGGTTTTATTATTATCACCAAACAGGCGAAAACCTTACAATAACCCGTCGGTTCGATCATTATCACCGAGCAAGTGGAAACCTTACAATAACTCTAAGGACAGAAACCTGTTTCTCAGTTCGATTATTATCACCGAGCAGGTGGAAACCTTACAATAACTCTAAGGACAGAAACCTGCTTCTCGGTTCGATTATTATCACCGAACAGGTGGAAAACCTTACAATAACTCTAAGGACAGAAACCTGCTTCTAGGTTTGATTATTATCACCGAGCAGGTGGAAACCTTACAATAACTCTAAGGACAGAAACCTACTCCCAGCTCGATTTTTAGCGCCGAGCACAAAGAAACCTTAAATTCTCCCGAAAACAAAAGCCTATCCTAGGATCAATTCTCATCATCGAACAGGAAGAAGCCCATTCTCGAAGTTCACCTAAGTACAGCGGGATTAACACATCAAGTTTTGTCATTACCTCCGAGGAGCCAATTCTTTCTAGATACAAGTGAGACGAATCGGGGTTAGATTACCCGGCCATCTAAAACGCGTGCATAAAACAGTCAAAGAGCACAGTAACAAAAATAATGACGAAATTCATAAACAAAATTAAAGCCATCATATTAAAACTAAACCAATGTCTTGTCACCAAAACCGGTGACCACACAAAAATCAAACCCGGCAAAGAAACAATTGTTCAGTCACCACATCCCAGTGACATAGGCAAATTAATTGGAAAAGAAAAAAAAATGGAAAAGTACTTCAGTAAAAGAAAAATCATAGTAAACAGTAGGAATCTGGTTCGGCAACTAGGTTGTAGGGTCTGCATGCTGTGTTCGAACGACAGTCTCGGTCGGCTGCTGGTTTGTTGGGGGTTGTATAATGTCCTCGCCAAGTTGGTCACTTGCACGGGGGTTGCTGATGGCTTCCATATCATCTAACTTTACGTAAGTGTCAATCTGCTTTACCAGCTCCCTTATACTTGTCGTCATTTTGTTGTCGGCGGGCCCCGGAGGATTCTACATGGCTGGAGCAGGATTCGGGAAGGGGATCTAGCCAGGGTCCCTCAGGGGGGGAGTCCTCAAGGACTCCTAAAACACACAGAGCATCCAGTCAACCTTCCTCAAAACCCAGCCTCTGGGCTTCCTGTATGACAAGCTCTGCAGAGTTCTCCACATTAGCGAATCCCTCATTATACCATTTATTCTCGCATGACTCCAGAGCCGCCCTTAAGTTAGCCAACTCCTCTACCTGTGCAATGTTCAAACTTGCAGCCTCCGCTAGCTTCAGCTCGGTCTCCCCCCGCTTGATCTCCAGCTCTGAACATCTCTTTTCCGCAGCCACCCTGGACTTCTCGGCCACAGTGGCTTTCTTTTCCGCAGTCACAGCAGCTTTAGTCTCCTCTTTCGTGGTCGCCTCAGCCACATCCTTAATGGCCTTCTCCCGACCAGCGTCTTTGTCAAGCTTCTTCAGCCATCCATGGAGTATATGCGCTAGTTGAGCGGCCTGATGAAGCAACAACAATAAGTATGAAAACAGAAAGGGTATGCGTAGAAGTCAGTGGTGAATTAAGCAAAAAATAAATAAGAAATGAATACAATAAGTTAAAGTACCGCAACAGTATGCCATTGCAACCTCATCCCCATGGACTTATTCGTCCCCTCCTCAAAAGCCTGCACGTCCTCGGGCAATAGGAGGCAATGAGTTAGTATCTGAATAAACGAAACAATTAGTGATCGATACAAACCCATTTTGCAGCGTGAGAGGGGGGGGGGGGGGGGGAGAGGAATTTCGCTGGCAAACCAATTGCCGCGCACCTGGACAAACTCCCTGGCAAAATTTCTATTGGAATCGGGTAGGCAAGAGATCAGCCTTACCCTCATATCTCTAACTTTTAAGTAATAGTTGGTTTTCTTACTCCCACACAAACTGTACATGTGGTTTATATCGTGATTGTCTAATTGCAATCCGAACAGTTGATTCAATCTACTAACACAACTAACTACCCGAAAAAAGTTGGGGGGAAGTTGGTCGGGACTCAGCTCATAATACCTAAGGGCATTAAGTAAGAGAGGGTCCACGTGAAATCTAACCCCACCCTTCAGAATTGCCATTAAAGGGAAAAATGCGGTATTAGTCCCTCTGTGGAGAACGATTTTACTCTCGTGGCAGTACGCCACATCCACATCATTTGGGATGTTAAAACTTTGCCTAAAAGTGGCTAGGGACGCCTCAATGTTTAGAAGGAAAGCGAACCCTATCTTAGACACTAAAAACTAAAGGAAGAGATTGAAATAAAGGAAAAGGGTAGAAAACTTACTTTGGGCTCTAGGAAAGAAAGAGATTCTGGGCTGGAAGACAAGCACGCAGATGAATGCACGACAGAGAGAAAACTCAGAGAATGGAGAGTGAAAAAGTGAAGGAATGATTTGGGATGAGCTATTTATAGGAGCCAAAGGGCAGTGGGCAACGATTAGTTAGCAATAATGAGGATTAATTAGCAATAATGAAGTAAACCTTACGGATACCAACGCCAACTGACGTGCACACCGCCTCGGTTCATGAACCGTCAAGTAATGATGACAACTGAACCGAACAGTTAGATATAACGCGCCTTTTGAGAGCGCATTTATGAATTTCTGGAATCAACCAACTGTACCCATTGAGCTTCCTAGATAGCGAGTGCCTTTTGGGTTCCTTGATTCTTCCCGAGAGCTGAGCATGAATCAAGGGGGGGCTAATGTATGGCACTATGGTGCCCAACTCATTTGGGCCTTGGATTTTAACCCAACAGTATGGCCCATGGGCCTAACTTTTTTCCACCCAGGATTCCAGCTTGGACCCATAAATGCCACGGATCCAAGCCTTGTATTGCTCGAAAGCCTGAGTAGGCAATCATATTAGCACATACCGTACTTCACCACTTGGTCCTTGTTCGGTGAATTTCCCCGAGCAAAAAGAAAGGTGTTCGAATACACTGCCCCTCGTATGTACGGCAGTGCCCTGGGGAATATCGTTGCTGAGCATATTCATTGGAGTGGGAACCGGTTCCAAAGCCACTCTCACCTAAACACCCACCTACGATTAACGACATTGGACCTCCTGTAGCACTAATTTTGAAAGCAATCATAATCTTTCCACTCATGCTTGGCTATAAATATGAGAAGCTAAGGAAGGAATGGGGTTGGTGAGAGGGCGAGAAGGCTGCTTAGAGTTAAGAGTGATAGAGCCATAAGAGAGAGGGGAAGAATACGAAAGCTTGGAAGTTGCAGCTGGGTCTTCAAGGAAGAATCACCCAGAGTAGGAAATCCAAAGCCCACATTACACATAGATTGTAAGCCCAAGGGAGAGCAAGCCTGTTAATCTCATATTGGGTGCGCACATATATACATACATACATATATATATATATATATATATATATGGTGAAAACATGTGTTTTGAATACTCAAAATGTTTGCTATCATGTTTTTATAACATTTTTTCAAAACTGAAAACATAGCATTGGTTATTTGGTATGAATATGTGTTTATTGAAAAAAGTGTAATTTTTTTACAAAGATAATGTCTTTTTATTTAAGTACAAAGTTTACCTACAAACTTGATTGTAATCAATGATTACAACTCTACTTCATATCTTTTTACTGGATGTGAATTTTGAGAAATCGACCTTTGCATTGCATTTTCTTCTTACATCTTTCGTGCTTGCAAAGTTTTCAAAAATCAAAGATTAATAACTATGTTAATACTCAAATGTTTTAATTTCAAGTTTTTATAGTATAAAATTATGTATAAAAATTACATTTATGGATCGAATAGTGAATTACATCCAATTGGACAAAATTTGACATTACATGTTAAGAATATAAAAAATATGCAATCCAACGGTTGGATTTTCAAAATATGTAGCCATGTTAATTTTTTTAGTGGAAGTTGTAGGCATGTAACTATTGGATACAACCAAGTTTGTAGTTAAACTTTTTCCTTTATTTAAAAAAAGAAAAATTCCCACACACCCCAAAGTTTCCTCTCACTTATTCCTCTTCTTCCCAAACATTATAGCATGTGGGTGAATCTGGTTTGTGGTAGGTTAATGGGTTTCTTTTCAGGTAAAAATACATTTTTGGTCCTTATATTTCGGGTCATTTTTTATTTTGGTTCCTAAAAATTGAAAATCGTTTCAATTTAGTTTCAACTGTTATCTTACTAACGGAAATATCATATGTAGGGACTCAATTTGTAACGGACCCTTCACAATAAAATTTGTAGAGAAGTGGGTTTAAGGATTTGGCGTCACCGAAGTAAACAATGACTGGTATAAAGTTTATAATAAAAATTGATGACATGAGATCTATTGGATTCTAAATGTCCGAATTTGGCTAAGTGTTTATGAAGCATATTTGTCCTCGGCCCAGGCCAAGGATCTATTATGCTTTTCTCTCATCGAATGATCCCCTCTTTTATGTTGGGAAGTCTCTTGGTTATATAGTGTTTTTCCTTTACTTAGTTTTCGCCGTCCATTTGTCAATTATCGGAGCCTCTATGTACAGGAGATTGTCCTATCATCTGTATTTGCAGGCTTTATGTTATTTCCCAGCCGCCTTTGCAGGCTTTATAATAGTTGAAGTGACTGATGCTTTAGGGTTTTCAGGTCACCTCACCATTAAAGTGGTCAGAATGTTGGTGAGATATATTCAACGAATGAGGGATATTTTCCCTTTAGTGAATTCGGTGTGCCGAGGACGTGTCATCCTCGGCGAGGACTTTGGATGACCTGGGCTCTTTCCCATTGTCCTCGGCCTTTGCATTATCCTCGGCGCGGGCCTTGGGCCGCATGTAGTGGGCCAGCGTGGTTAGTGCAATAGGGCCCCACAATAGCCCCTCAAAATTTTGCTGCACGTCCCCTTGGGCGGGGAGGAGGATTTTGACTTTCTCGGCGCATTTTCTCGGCCTGTTGGGTTCTACCTTATCGTCAGTGTTATCGCTACTTCAGCTGCTTTTGTAGCTTTCTTTTTGCGCAAAGGGTCGCCCGAGGATGGATAGGCTTGGGTTGTTTGTGCTATAACGCTCAATTTCTCATGGTTTTCGTCCCTGATGGGGCTTGTTTATTTAGCGCCTAAAAAGGGGTTGGCTTCGCCTTAGTTTTGGACTCGTGATCCATACAAGAACCCTGGTTCCGTTCAACGTTTGTATTGTCTCATAGTGACTGGTTCCCATGTAGGTTTGGGTCGAGGACCATGCAAGACCTTGGTTTTTTCTTAACATTTAGTTTTTATGAGGAAATGTTCTTCCTTCTGGCCTGAGGCTTCGGACCATGGAATGTTTAAGTTTTGTCTAGTGCTTAGTTTTCTCGTTTAATCATCTGAAGTATCTGGTTTCCCCATGAGGCTTGGGTCCGAGGACCATGCAATGCCTTGGTTCTGTCCAGTACCTAGTCTTCTCATTTTATTCATCTGAAGTATCTGGTTTCCCCATGAGGCTTGGGTCCGAGGACCATGCAATACCTTGGTTCTGTCCAGTACCTAGTTTTCTCATTTTATTCATTTGAAGTATCTGGTTTCCCCATAAGGCTTGGGTCCGAGGACCATGCAATGCATTGGTTCTGTTCAGTACCTAGTTTTCTCATTTTATTCATCTGAAGTATCTGGTTTCCCCATGAGGCTTGGGTCCGAGGACCATGCAATGCCTTGGTTCTGTCCAGTACCTAGTTTTCTCATTTTATTCATCTGAAGTATCTGGTTTCCCCGTGAGGCTTGGGTCCGAGGACCATGCAATGCCTTGGTTCTGTCCAGTACCTAGTTTTCTCATTTTATTCATCTGAAGTATCTGGTTTCCCCGTGAGGCTTGGGTCCGAGGACGATGCAATGCCTTGGTTCTGTCCAGTACCTAGTTTTCTCATTTTATTCATCTGAAGTATCTGGTTTCCCCATGAGGCTTGGGTCCGAGGACCATGCAATGCCTTGGTTCTGTCCAGTACCTAGTTTTCTCATTTTATTCATCTGAAGTATCTAGTTTCCCCGTGAGGCTTGGGTCCGAGGACCATGCAATGCCTTGGTTCTGTCCAGTACCTAGTTTTCTCATTTTATTCATCTGAAGTATCTGGTTTCCCCGTGAGGCTTGGGTCCGAGGACCATGCAATGCCTTGGTTCTGTCCAGTACCTAGTTTTCTCATTTTATTCATCTGAAGTATCTGGTTTCCCATGAGGCTTGGGTCCGAGGACCATGCAATGCCTTGGCTCTATCCAGTACCTAGTTTTCTCATTTTATTCATCTGAAGTATCTGGTTTCCCCGTGAGGCTTGGGTCCGAGGACCATGCAATGCCTTGATTCTGTCCAGTACCTAGTTTTCTCATTTTATTCATCTGAAGTATCTGGTTTCCCCATGAGGCTTGGGTCCGAGGACCATGCAATGCCTTGGCTCTGTCCAGTACCTAGTTTTCTCATTTTATTCATCTGAAGTATCTGGTTTCCCCGTGAGGCTTGGGTCCGAGGACCATGCAATGCCTTGGTTCTGTCCAGTACCTAGTTTTCTCATTTTATTCATCTGAAGTATCTGGTTTCCCCATGAGGCTTGGGTCCGAGGACCATGCAATGCCTTGGTTCTGTCCAGTACCTAGTTTTCTCATTTTATTCATCTGAAGTATCTGGTTTCCCCGTGAGGCTTGGGTCCGAGGACCATGTAATGCCTTGGTTCTGTCCAGTACCTAGTTTTCTCATTTTATTCATCTGAAGTATCTGGTTTCCCCATGAGGCTTGGGTCCGAGGACCATGCAATGTCTTGGTTCTGTCCAATACCTAGTTTTCTCATTTTATTCATCTGAAGTATCTGGTTTCCCCGTGAGGCTTGGGTCCGAGGACCATGCAATACCTTGGTTCTGTCCAGTACCTAGTTTTCTCATTTTATTCATCTGAAGTATCTGGTTTTCCCATGAGGCTTGGGTCCGAGGACCATGCAATGCCTTGGTTCTGTCCAGTACCTAGTTTTCTCATTTTATTCATTTGAAGTATCTGGTTTCCCCATGAGGCTTGGGTCCGAAGACCATGCAATGCCTTGGTTCTGTCCAGTACCTAGTTTTCTCATTTTATTCATCTGAAGTATCTGGTTTCCCCGTGAGGCTTGGGTCCGAAGACCATGCAATGCCTTGGTTCTGTCCAGTACCTAGTTTTCTCATTTTATTCATCTGAAGTATCTGGTTTCCCCATGAGGCTTGGGTCCGAGGACCATGCAATGCCTTGGTTCTGTCCAGTACCTAGTTTTCTCATTTTATTCATTTATTTTATCTATTTATCCGTAGCCGTTTTAATTCTTTCCGTGTTTTACAATAAGCATTAAATAATTACACTTTTCAAGCGGAATAATAATAATAATGAATGCTGGAGTTGGTGGAGGATAAGACCTTGCCGTGTTTTGCCTCTTCGTTTGATGGGACCCTTCTGATTACGAGGCGTCTCCTGGGTTGTCCGGGTAACGTGTTCTGACGCTTCGGCGTCTTCTCGTTTAATGAGGCACCTCTTCATTAATGCTAGCCATGGATTTACGAGGATCCAACGGTTGATAGGCCCCTTGGAACTTGGGGCGGAATCATTGCCTCCGGAAATCTCTCCCTGGGATTTATTGTGGATTGGCCCTCATCAATATTCCGCCCTCTATATAAGGCGTTTCCAGGGCAACCTTCTCCTTCACACTTGACAAACATCCATCTTAAATTTCTCCCAAAAATATCACCCCAAAAAGGCTCTGCCAAACATAGCCGTTTTAGCCCCTTCGAATGAGTTGGCCATTGGAAAGGGCGATCTTGGGGATGCACAGCCCCTATCAGGAGCCGAGGATGGCACTCCGACCCTGGACGTCACACTGGGGTTGGAGTAGGGGAAATCCAAAGGTTCTCTTTCTTTTCAACCTAACCAGAGGAGGAACCCTCCTCGCCGTCTGGAGGAGGATCCAGGAAGAACGTAACCACCTTCCCTTGGGTATGGGTCACTGACCCTCCAAGCCAGCTGCATTGGGGGTGGGAGGGAAACCAGGCGGAACCCGAAAGTGGAACCGTCCTGTGCCGCGACCTCTTCCACCTCCTATGTAGCTCTTCTTCCCTCTTTTCTCTTTTTCCTCTTTTTCTTTTGCTCCTCAACGAGCCTTCCTCTTTTCTTTTCCTCTTCTCTTACTTCTCATCCAGCCTTCTTTTCTATCTTCTGTTCCTCTGCCAACTTTCTTTGTTTCTTTTCCTCCTCTCTTCCTTCACTTCTTTTCCACCTTTTGTTCTTCTGCCAGCTTTGCTTTCTACCTTTTGTTCTTCATCTCTTCTTTCATTTCTTTTCGATCTTTTGTTCTTCTGCCAGCCTTGCTTTCTACCTTTTGTTCCTCTGCCGGCTTTGTCAAGTGTCTGCCTTTGTAGTTAGCTTTAGAACAAGCCCCACGGGCTTCACTTGTAAAAGATATAATTTTTCTTCATATATGAATAAAAGAAGTAGACTTGTTTTGCCTCTTTCTATTTTTCGCATATTTTTGTTCTTGTGATTGTTGACTTCTGAATGATTGTTGCTGTAGTAGATTGTATTGTTTTGGTATATTGTTTCTGAAAAAGTTGCCCTTAATTTCTTTACACCGATCACCGTACTTGCCAGCGCACAAATTCTGCCCCACGGTGGGCGCCAATTGTAGGGACTCAATTTGTAACGGACCCTTCACAATAAAATTTGTAGAGAAGTGGGTTTAAGGATTTGGCGTCACCGAAGTAAACAATGACTGGTATAAAGTTTATAATAAAAATTGATGACATGAGATCTATTGGATTCTAAATGTCCAAATTTGGCTAAGTGTTTATGAAGCATATTTGTCCTCGGCCCAGGCCGAGGATCTATTATGCTTTTCTCTCATCGAATGATCCCCCCTTTTATGTTGGGAAGTCTCTTGGTTATATAGTGTTTTTCCTTTACTTAGTTTTCGCCGTCCATTTGTCAATTATCGGAGCCTCTATGTACAGGGGATTGTCCCATCATCTGTATTTGCAGGCTTTATGTTATTTCCCAGCCGCCTTTGCAGGCTTTATAATAGTTGAAGTGACTGATGCTTTAGGGTTTTCAGGTCACCTCACCATTAAAGCGGTCAGAATGTTGGTGAGATATATTCAACGAATGAGGGATATTTTCCCTTTAGTGAAGTCGGTGCGCCGAGGACGTGTCATCCTCGGCGAGGACTTTGGATGACCTGGGCTCTTTCCCATTGTCCTTGGCCTTTGCATTATCCTCAGCGCGGGCCTTGGGCCGCATGTAGTGGGCCAGCGTGGTTAGTGCAATAGGGCCCCACATCATACGTAATAGATGAAGTGCACTAATAGCACACTAAATGCTGACGTAACCATTAAAAATTTTATTTCGCATTTAAAAATGCCACGTCAGATCCACATAAGCTTCTAAATTTAAAATAATTCCTTCAATTTTATTTTTTTAAATAAAAAATTATTTTTCTTTTGATTTTTTTTTTCTCAGAAACAAACACAAAATTAAACACAAAAAAATCCAAAAAATCAAAACCCCACACAGCAATCAAGACCATAACACAAATTCTTGTACGTCCGGCCTCTTGTAATTAATCTTGCTTCTTCTTTTGATTTCTTCTTTTCTTTTATACTTCACCTGTGAAGCAGCTGGTTCTGAGTGGGTTGCATGTTGAAACCTGAAAAGTTTAAAGATGTAAAAAATAAATAGTGATAATAGAATTATAGAACAATATGAGAAAATTTTATTTTTTATTTTTAAAAAAAAACAAACAAAGAATTTTAAGGCAATTACATTTCTATCATGTTTTAAATGTTTTAGGGATAAACGATATTTTAGTAAATTTAAATAGTACATATAAAAAAATCTTATTCTAATACTCCCTCTATCCCAGTTTTTTTGAGAGATTTTCAACCTATGGCGTTCGCTCCTGATGATAGCTCTTAATCATCAGACCAAGACACAAATTAGTTTTTGGTGTAGGCGGGAATTGAACCTCAGATCTCTTATACAATATCAAAGAATTTACTAGTTGAGCTAACTGGACCCCACCTCCCTCTGTCCCAGTTTGTTTGTCCTTTATTCCATTTTGGGATGTCCCAAAATATTGTCCTGTTTCTAAAAATAAAAATTATTAATTTACTAATGTTCCTATTATATCCCTACTTTATTTTCAAAACTATTTGAAAAGAAAACTAACAAATATTTAAAAAATCAATCTAATTGGGGCACCTTTTTAGTTGCCTCATTAAAAATAACTCTTTAAAAAAGAAAAACTAATAAATTTATTTAAGGGTAGTTTTGTAAACTTATATATTTTTATAAGGTAAACGAGACAATAAATGATGTTCCCTTAAAAAGTTTGACTTTTCAAACATGACAAACAAATTGAAATGGAGGGAGTAATAATTAGTAGTATAAGAGCATTAGCATCCGAGATTGTGTAAAATTTGTTATTTTACTATCTAAAAAACTACTTTATCTTTATCTATTATACTATACCACTTTACAACAAACCCAACATTTCAAACTTTATCTTTTACAACTTTATTTAAATATTCTTTTTTATTCATTATTTAATATTTCTTTATTATTTACTTACTATCTCTTTTCTCTTCCTCCTACAAGAGACCACCACCCTACAACCAAACTTTGAACCTAGCAACCATTGCCACTCACATCCCAGCAAACCCACCGGCCATTGGCTAGCATCGCCATTGCAAAACCACATCAGCCATCACAACCACAATAGCCACCACCACACCACTACGATGCTAACCACCAAAACCCATTTTAAAAAAGCACCACTAAACAACCACAACAATGCACTGTCACCACCACTCACATCCTAGCAAACTCACCGACCACCATGAACCCACATTAGCCACCATAACCACAATAGCCACCACCATGCCACCACCATGCCAACCATCAAAACCCATTAAAAAAACCACCAAACAACCACAACAACACACTGCCACCACCACTCACATCCCAACAAACCCACCGACCACCACGAACCCACATCAACCACCACAACCACAAATAGCCACCACTACCATGCCAACCACCAAAACCCATTAAAAAAGGAAAAAAAAACCAAAACCGCGCTACGACCACTGAAAATTGCAAAACTCAACCACCATCGAACTAACACCTAGCCACCAATGGATTGATGGAGACCGAATCGAAACACCCAATAACTAGCAGATTGGTGGAGACTAAGTTGAAAACAAGCTCGATCTTTGCTTCTTTATTCTGTTGGCTTGAAGGCCCAACATCGGCATCAAGGGCAAGTGAGAGAGAGAGAGAGACCAAAGGACAAAAGAATGAAGAGAGAGAAAGAAGCAAGTATTTTAGGAAGAGAGAGAATAAAAGTATAATTTTATTTTTCTAACCTTGCTACAGTATGTTATATTTTTAGGATGTTACTATAGCTGAATTGTAAATTTTTTTACAATTAGCTGCGTAGGTAATGCATGTATTTTGTGGTTTGATGCTAGCTAAAAAATAGCAAATTGGGAGTTTTTGAACTTTTAGTGCTAATGCTCTAAGAGCATCCACATTAAAGGTGCTAAAATTGCTTAAAAGTTATTTTAACAACCAAAACACAAAAAAAAAAAAAAAAAGAAGCTACATCAATGGTGCTAAATCTACAAATTTTAGCAACCAAGCTACAGTAAACTGCCATTTTTGGCACTTTAGAGCATTCACAGCAGAGTTCCTAAAACATTTAGCTTTTAGCAACTCAAAAAGTCACTTTATCTATTTTGCCACATCACTTTACAAAGCACCTAATATCAATGGTTTTATTTTAACGTTCAACACATTAAAATAATTTAAATAACACAATAAAATAATATATCTAACACAATAAACAATAGCCACAATCACCCATAGCAACAACCACCACAGCCATACACCGGAACCCAACCAAAATAAAATAAAACATTATTATGAGTTGTGGTTGTTATAGGTGGTTGTGTCTTTGGCTAGGTTTTTGCGAGTGGTTGTGGCGATGGTTGTTATGGGTGGTTGTGGCAGTGGTGGTTGAGGCTGTTGTTTATTGTGTAAGATATATTGTTTTATTGTGTTATTTATATTATTTTAATGTGTTGTATGTTTAATTAAAACCATTGATGTTGAATGTTTTGTAAAGTAAAGTGGTAAAATAAATATATGTTTTTGAAGTGCTAAAAGCTAATTATAATTAATTATCATGGTGTAATTATAATTATAATTATTATATTAAATTAAGCAACATCCACTAAATAGTTGAGTCCCCCAAGCTTTAATATATATTATGCAAAGGCGACGGCGTACACCTTTTAATGAAATAAAGCATCAAACCTTATACACCGTTCAATTTAGTTATAATCGTGCTGACACTCACATTTAGTTCTTCGCTATTGGTATGTTTCCTTCCTGCGAATATATATATATATATATATATATATTAAAACATTTTTTTTGTCTTCTTTGTCGAAATTGATGTGATATACATGCCACTTGCTGCATACTTATGATTAAGAAAAGTAAAATTGTCCACTTTAATATATATTATATTTTGGTGGACAAAAGAGATCGAGAAGAAACAAATTAAAAAGAATAATTAAGAATTAATTATAACTATAATATTCTATATATAGAAAAAAGGAAAGCGGGGAAAAGAATAACAAAAAAAGGAATCTAAGATTATGATAATAGTCATCATGTATTCAAGCCTAGGAATCATACCCTTAGCATAAGAATTAGAAGACGTATCCTTTCCAGTCAATTACTTAACTAAATTAATGTTAATGGCTACGGTCTTTGTAAAATATATATTGTAGGATTCACTTTTCTTGTGATCTTTTGCCATGCGCATTGGCCTTATATATATATGATTCAATGAGAGGCAAGAGAAGCAAATCTCGCCCAAATTTCTTTTATAGGCCTCCTTTTTCCCTAGCGAATCGGAACCATCCTCAGTGCAATGTGATTGCTACTGCACATAGTTGCAAACACGTTTTTAAGTAACCCTACTAAATTTTGATGGATGCTGATGTTCTTATCTCACGTTTCTATAATTCATTCATATTTTACTAGTATTTCCAAAATATTTTCTAGAAAATTCTCATCCCATCTCAGAAACTAGAGAGAGACAAATTGAATCATAAATCATCCATCTTTGTCATTTGGAAAATTTTGTGATAAACAGAATTTAATTTTATGTCCTGAAAATGCATACAGATTTTTCCTTATTTTATTTTATTATCGTTTGGTCCACTCTTCAAACCTCAAAATCAATGGTAATTAATTATATAGAGACAACAATCACATCTCAGGCAGAAATGCAACATAATCCTTTGCAAAAGAACTAGTACTGCCAAAAGATTTATTTACTTTTTTCAAAAATAACTTTGGAATTAAGAATATGATATAAGTAATTAGTCCCCACAAATGAATCTGCTACTCAGGTCATCAGTTGGGTTGCAGCTTGCAAGTGATTACTCCAATATCAAAAATATATATAGAACCATATCCATAGGCATTGGTCGTTAGTCGTTACGCTACCCGTATGAATTGGAACTATATATCATATATAATAAAGTTGAAGGTGGTCCAATGAGTTGCTTTGAATTAATGATCTGAAATATGGAGCCGTAAAGTTGAGTTGATGAGGGACAATGACTAGTGTGTTTTGGGGACAAGAACTTATATGTTAATTAAATTGCCACAATAACAATCCACATTAGATTAATTATTAATTAATTACTGGGATTACTTAAAGGTGCAAGCGAAACTAAGGAAATGGGGATACAGCAAATTATCATTGAACTTGATGCTTTAAGTGTTGTGATGCTGATGAATAATTGTACTGCCAATTTACTAATGGAACCACTATTATCCGACTGCAGGAACCTGTTGCAAGAATTTCAGAGCAAGCGTGTGACCCATGTTTTCCGAGAAGCAAATCAATGCGCTGATGCTCTAGCTAGAATGGGTGCGCAATCTTTGTATAGCTACCATATTTTTTGTAATCCGCCGCCTGTGGTGGAATGTTTGTTGGCTGCTGATAAAGCTAACACTTTTTGTAATAGACTGGTTAATTCCTAGTTTTTAATATATATCATGGTTGACCGAAAAAAAAAAAAACTATATGTCAAACTCAGTTCATTTAGTTGGCTCGGCAGGCTAGAAGACTTCTAGACCAGAAATTATATTCACTGTTACAAGTAGATTAAAGCCAAGCTATCTTCTTTAAAATAAATAGTGAAAATTAAAATTTATCACCCCAAACTATATCTCGATTATACTTTGCACCTTAAACTTTTTTAATGCACATTTTACATCTTAAATTATGATATTTGTTACACTTTGCACCCTGACATCAATTTTGCTGTTAATTTGGATGAAAATCCAAATTTTAGGATGCAAAGTGTAATAGGTAGTATAAGTTTAGGGTGTTAATTTGGATGAACAATTGAGTCTTTTTATGTGATACAATACTTTTTCACAAGTTAATAACAAACTTGACATTAAGATCCAAAGTGTAACAAGGAGTGCAAAACGCGCATTCAAAAAGTTTAGGGTGCAAAGTGTAATCAGGGGTATAATTTAAAATTGTAAAGTATAATTTTTCCAAATAAATAAATAAAGAAGAAGAAGAAGTAGATGAAGCCAAGTGATTTAACTTGAGACAAAATTTAGGTACAGTTATTTAATTGAGTGGTGACCTTAGAAATAGTAATTAAATATACATAAGAAAGCCATATTTAGTAATGAAGTACATATTTGAATTTAATTAATTGAAAAAGAGACACTGAAAGTATTACAAGTTTTACTACATAATTTTTACAAACTCATGTAGTCTTATGTCACAAATCACAGAAAAAATAATTTAAAAATTCATTAATTATATTTTGAAATTTACCAATCATGCATATTCATTGCTACATCGACTTGTAAAAAATATTTAGTAAAAAATTAAAGTCAAGCATAATGAATTTTGTCCAAGTATTGTTATAACTCCTTTTAATTCTCTTGAAAACTACACATGCAAGCTTGTTTAGAAACTAAGGCTGCGTTTGTTTTGCCTTCAAATGATTTCAGGAAATCATTTTACACCGGCCTTTGTGTTTGGTAGCTACAGAAAATTGGGTCAAATGGAATTCATTTTTCACGTTGACTGTAAAATACCTTGCCTCACTTGTAATTCATTTTCAGGTTTTATTTTACCTTCAAATGATTTCCACCCCAGGAAAATAGAAGAGAGAGAGAAACAACAAGGAGATCGCACCAGAAGCATCGGTCTCGTCGCACCTAGCACCGGCCCCAACCCCAGATTGCACCGGTCTCGTCCCACCTCAGCACCAGCGAGATCGCACCGCCTGAAGCATCGCCGAGATCATGCCCCCTGTAGCACTGCCAAGATCGCATCCCAGCACTGACGAGATCGCATTCATAGTCGTTGCTGGAAGCTCATTGGCGCCGCAATTGTAGATCGTCACCACCCAAGACCGATCCAACCAAAACCGATCTCGTCCTCGACCCACCCAAGACCAAGCTCGTTCTCAACACACCGATCTTGTTCTCCCTCTTGCTCAACGTCGCCAATCTGGCTGCCACCAACTACCAGCCCACTCCACTCCACCCCTAAACCCACCCAATTTGGCCACCGCCGTCCTCCATCCACTCTGATCTCTCTCTTTCCTAATCTATCTCTTTGTCCCTCACTCTATCACTCTTTCTCCCTCCGATCTCACTCTTTCTTCCTCTCCCTCAATGTTTCTCTTTGCCTTACCCTTACTACTTGAGGTCATGCATGCTTTACTTACAAGTCATGACTTGGAAGAACGTTGAACTAAAGTTAAGTGGCAATAGGCCGAAAGGAAGACGATCTCATAACACATCTTGGTCTTGTGCATGTATTTGGAATTCATGTCGACTCAAGGCGTTTGGGACATAAATGTGGGTACTAGTAATTGACGAAGCATTTTTCTCGAGTTAGGTTGAGTATAGCTCTAAGTTTGTCATAAATAGCTCATGAAGGGATTGAGGACACTTAATTTGATGTAATCAGATAGGTCTCGACCTATCAGTTCAGGATATTGGTGGATGCCACAGAACGCCTTCAGGAGCTCTAATCAGTTCAGGCTGATCACTCACTAGTTGTTAACCCCCCCCCCCCCTCCCCAGCCTTACCCACTAGTCTCCTCCCCCAAGTCCTTTTCTTAAAGCCAACTTCAACGGGCCCCTTTTCAAGACACCTTTACTACTGGAATCGATGTAGTTATCAAGGACTCTACTGGAAAGGTTGTTGGTGCTCTTTCGAAACAAATTACTTTGCCTCTAATAGTGGATGATGTCGAGGCATTGGCTAAAGGAGAGCAATTGCCTTTGCTTTAGAGCTCAGACTGCAGAATGTGGTGTTGGAAAGGGACTTTGAGATTGTTCTCAACCACCTTAAGGCTGGTTCTCCTTGCCTGGCTTCATTTGGGAATGTCATCGAGGATTCCCACACTTTGGCTTTGCAACTCAGTTCTTGTTCTTTTTCTTATGTTCGTAGTAAGGGTAATGTTGTGGCTGACAATTGACAAACTAGCTAAATTAGAAAAGCATTTTATTGTACCCCAGGTCTGGGCAGAGGACATCCATAGAGATGTTACACCTCTTGTTTTGTTTGACAGTAATTTTGCTGAGATTGAAATTCTAATGAGCAACATTCAATTTTTTTTTTCTTTTCTTTTGGTAGTGATAATTAGATATCTATTTGCTTTATTTCTGATTACGTTAGATATTTATTTGCTTATAAAAGATATCAAATCTAACCTTCACTTTCACAAAACGTAAAGTATCACATTCACAAAACTTAAAGTAAGGTATCATATGCTTTCTTTCTTTCTGAAAGAATTTCAAATTCATTCCATGGGTTTGTCTTAGGTTTTTTGTTTTGTGCGTCTTCAGGTTACTAAGGCAACGAAAGATTTTAAGACTGTTTGGCACTGTCAACAACATTACATAAGTGATAGCTAAGTTCCATCGCAGCTAATATATATATATATATATATATATATATATACTCCACCAGTCCTTTGTTTGTGTTGGACTTGTGAATGGAAGCGGTGTGAGATATCATCCAATAATGTGTGGACTATTCAGGGGTTGTTTGGATTTGTTGTTTCCATCGCTCATAATTCTGTTTCCATCACCCATAACTCAAAAATGGTGAGACCCATAACTAAGAAGTTTGTTTGGTTTCTGTTTCCATCACTCAATTATTTGATTTTTGAGTGATAAGTTATGGAAACTGAAAACACATTTTAGGTGTTTTCAGTTTGCAAAACTCAGTTTCCAATGACATTTTGGTAATTAAACACACACTGAGGGACCCACTAGTTAGAGGGGACCCACTAGTCAGAGGTCAGCTGCAACTTTTGACCTTTTTTTTTTTTTTTTTTTTTTTCTCATTGAGTTCGGTGAGTTTGGGTCTTCTTCTTCTTCTTTTTTTCTTTTTCCTTTCACATTGGTCTTCTTCTTTTTTTTTTTTTTTTCCCTTTCACGTTGGGTCTGGTTTGGTCTTCTTCATCTTTTTTTTTTTTTTTTTTTTTTTTTTTTTTTTTTTCATTCTATTAGGTTCTAAGTACTTAGGAACTAATATATTAGAACTCTAATTTGTATTGTTTGCAAACCATGATCAAAACAGGTTTTTAGTCTTGTTTAGACTTGCTTAAAGTGTATTTATATGTAAAGTTGGAACCAAGTATTCTACAGGATTTACTGTGTAAATCTGCCTAGCTTGATCGATAAAAAATTATGCTCGATCGATCAAAAGTCGTGCAGATTGTTTTTCTGCAGAATTTTTCAATTTAGCCCAAGCCCGTTACGGATTAGGGTTTCAGCTCTACTTCTCCTAGTATATAAAGGAAACCCTAAACACGTTTTTAAAAGACTTTTAAGAGAGAGAAAAGAGTGCCTCTTTTGTAGATCTAGGGTTTTGTACCCAAAAGCTCTCTAAGTCTTTTGTTGCTCATATTGCTGTTTATGTGAATCTCTTGTGAGATATAAGAGGTGCTTGCCTTCACATAAGTTTAGGATTATCAAGAAGGAGATTTCTTCAAGAGCTTGATAATCATTCAGTTGCTGCCATAAGAGCTTAAAAATACACAAGCAGGTGTGCTTGTACTTGCTGAAAAATCCAAGAAAGAAGGAGTCGGTGGTCTCAAAACTTGCGCGTGGTTGTGTTAGTAAGTTTTCTACTGGTGGGTAGCAATAGGATGTTAGTGATCTAAGTCGCTATTGTAAAACTTCGATTATTTCTATAGTGGATTCAAGTTTACCTTGAAGATAGCTAGGTTAAATCCTCTCTAGGTTTTTTACCGTTTTGGTTTTCCTAGGTTATCATATCTTTGTGTTCTTTATATTCCGCACTTTACATTAATATGATTGTTTGATTGTGTTTGTTAGGTTCTAAGGAATTAGGAACTAATGTATTAGAACTCTAATTTGTATTGTTGGTAAACCGTGATAAAAACATTTTAGTCTTGTTTAGACTTGCTCAAAGTGTATTTATATGTAAAGTTGGAATCGAGTGTTCTGCAGGATTTACTATGTAAATCTGCCTGACTCGATCGATCGAAAGTCGTGCAGATTGTTTTTCTGTAGAATTTTTCAACTCAACCTAAGCCCATTAAGGATTAGGGTTTTAGATTTACTTCTCCCACTATATAAAGGAAACCATAGCCACGTTTTTAGAGTAGCTTATATTGCTCATATTTTCTGTTTTGTGTAAATCTCTTGTGAGATCTAGAGGAGCTTTCCTTTACACAAAACTTAGGGTTTTCAAGGTAGAGATAATATCAACATCTTGATGATCAACTCAGTTGCTGCCATTGGAGCTTAAAGAATAACAAGCGTGGGTGCTTGTAGCTGATTGAAGAATCCAAGAAAGAAGGAGTCCGTGGATTCGGAGCTTGCACATGGTCGTGTCAGTAAGTTCTACTGGTAGGTAGCATTAGGAAGTCAAGCAGGGAGCTTGTAAGTCCTTTTGTATGAACTTTTATTCTTTCATAGTGAATTCAGGTTTACCTTGAGGATAGTTAGGTCAAATCATCCCCAGGTTTTTTATCGATTTAGTTTTCCTGGGTGATCATATCATTGTGTTATATATTTTTCCGCTACTTTATATGTTTGATATGATTATTTGATTGTGTTAACCTAGATTTGCATAATTTGACTAAGTTAATCACTTGGCTAAATAAACTAGGTTAATCCAATTGTTGTTTTAAGGGGTCTAAAAACCTTTCAAGTGGTATCAGAGCGGGTAGCTCTTCTGTTGTAGATCTTTTGATCTCTGAGCTAATCCTTGACCCCTGTTGTCATGGATAATTTGAAGTGTCTTTCTGCTCATGTTTGTGATGTTTTGAATAAAAAGGACACTATTGTTTCTGTTGATTTTTTTGATGCTTTTGAAACTCTTCGTAAGGAATTATCTAAATCTTTGAAAATTTCTAAGAAATTCAAGGAAGAGTTAAAATTGGCTAATCTTGAGAAAGATGAATTAATTGTTAGATTAGATGAATCTAATAAAAAGAATGAATTTTTGAGAAATCAAATTTCCTCTCAAGATGAGAAGATGAAAAGCTTGGAACAAGAGTTAGTTGAATCTAAAGCTAAAATTGAAAATATGACTAGTACCAAGCTTGATGTTGATAACAGAAGTGTTTCTGTTTCTCTTAAGCTTAAAACTGAGAAAGTTTATATCCCTCATTTCAAGAGGAATAATAAAGAAAATGCTTGTTTTGCTAGGTTAGACAAAGGTAAAAGTTTTGATGTTGATGTTGAAATTTCTAAACCTAAGTCTAAACCTACTGTTAGAGAGCATAATAAATCTGTTTTTGTGCCTACCTGTCACCTTTGTGATGTTGTTGGTCATATTAGATCAAATTGTTCTTTGTTGAGGCAAAAACAAAAATCTAAGACTAGATTTGTTGTTAGGAATACTGATATTCCTAAATTTGTTCATGTTTGTCACTTTTGTGGTGTCTCTGGTCACATTCGTCCTAATTGTCATAAATTAAAACTTAAGCATTATGTATGTCAATCTAGGATATGTGATGATATTTCTCCTGCCATAAGTCCAAATAAATTGTTTCATATGCTTTTGAAAAGTTTAAGCTTGTTGGCTTGTGAAAGGAATTTGCAGGATTTCAGTCTCTCTCAAAAGATTGGTATAATTCCTCAAATACACTCTGCTTCTCATAGATTTTCACCTACAAAGCCGAAGTATCGTGCTATATGGATGAGAAAAGATTCTCCAAGGTGAGTGTTGCTGACTTGTCCCTGTTTTAATTCTTTCTATTGTTTGTGGACATGTCTTGTTTCTGCTTTTGGTTGTTTTGTTTTTTAGGTTTTTTTTTTTATTTAAAAAAAAAATCCAAAAACATTGAAAAATTTCAATAATACAAAAATATTTTATTTTGTGTTTTGTTTTATTTGTCTTGAGGAGTACATGAGTTATGATCTCTCTCTTGATTTAGAATACGCTTGACATTGTGGAGAAACTTGAATAGCATGTGTTATATAAGTGCTAAGCTTTTTCTGATTTTGTGTGAGTATGTACTAATTTGTACATGTACTCAAGGGTTAATTAAGAAATTGATATTTCTTATTTGTGTATCCTCTATAGCTTAGTTTAGCACTATCATGCATTGCTTTTGCATTGTTCATTTAGCATAATATGTGCTTTTTGTTTTTGGTCATAATTTTTTTAAAACCAAAAAGATTTTTGTGTTTTGCATTATTTTTTTTAAAATTTGAAATCAAAGATTGGCCATATTATCTTTACATAACATGTTTATGTACTTTGTTTAGCTTGGATGAGCTTATTTTATTGCACTCTACTAGTTTGAGCTTTGTAGTGCATGTTGTGTGGGAAAGATGTTTATAATTTTTGATCACTTTGTCTTGATCTTGAAATCACATGCCTTTGATTGTCGGACTTGATCCTTTTGAGAAAGGCATAAATAACCATCTCACCACTGTTCACTAGCCAATCATGAACACCTTAGTGCATATCGTAAGATTCTGTGCTCGAGAAAGTGTAGCACATGCACAAAAAGAACATAAGGTGTAGCCTCGGCTTTAATTGCTTAATGCTTAAAATTGGTGTTGTGGGGCCCCAAATATTTAACAATTCTGGTCCACTCCATATCCGGCCCAAGGCCCGCACCGAGGAGGATATAGAGGCCGAGGATGCCCACCTCCTCGGCCTATCGACGTTGATAGAGGGAAAATATCACTCACCCATTAAATATACACAACTAACACTCTGGCCGCTTTAATGGTGAAGTGACCAGCAAACCCAGATGCCTTGGTCACTTCAACTAATAGAAGGCCTGCAAAGGCGGCTGAGAACTAACAGAAGCCTGCAAAAGCAGATGATGGGATAAACCCATAGACACAGAGTTCGGATAACCGACAAGTGGACGGCGGAGGATTAACCAAATGAGAATATATAACAGATAGAACCCCCAAAAGGAAGGGGGGAAGGCATTCAAGAATAACCCTTATGTTGATCAGTTCTAAGAAAAAAAAGGTTCTCGGACCGAGCTGAGGACGAGCACGCTTCGCAAATACTTAACCGAAATCATCACAAAGATCCTCAAAAATACTGAACCAAAATCGTTATAAAGATCCTCATAAACATTTAACCAAGGTCATGGCGATTATCCTCAAAAACACTTAGTCAAATTCCTTTATTATTATTCCTATGAATTTCATATCACCCATTGCTTGCTTTGTTGGTGCCTAGCCCTTCTACCCACCCTCTACAAATTTTATTGTTTAGGGTCCATTACAAATTGAGTCCCTACAATTGGCGCCGTCTGTGGGGAGGACATGTGCACTAGCAAGTGTGACGGTCGGTGTAAAAAACTCAAGAGCAACACTTAAAAAAAAAAAAAAAAAATCAAAACAATACAGTTTACAGCAACAACATTCATCCAGAAGTCAACAATCACAAGAAACAAGAATATGCGAAAAATAAAAGAGACAAAACAAGTCTACTTCTTAATTAATATATGAAGAAAAAGTTACAACTCTTACAAGTGATGCCCGTGGGGCTTATTCTAAAACTAACTACAAAGACAGACGCCTAACAAAGCTGGCAAAGGAACAAAAGATAGAAAAGAAGGCTGGTTGTGAAGCAAGAGAAGAGGAAATGAAGGACGGAAGGCTGGTTGAGGAGCAAAAGAGGAGGAGAGAGGCGGAAGAGAAGGAAGGAAGGCAACGTTGGGGGAGGAAGAGGCCGCGGCACCGGGCGGTTCCACCTCCTGGGTCCGCTTGGTTTCCCTCCCAGTCCCATCGCTGACAACTTGGAGGGTCACAGACCCAAATCTAAGGGAAGGAGGTTACGTTCTTTCTGGACCCTCCTCTAGACAGCAAGGAGGGTTCCACCACTGATTAGGTTGAAAAGAAGGAGAATCTTCGGCCTTCTCCTACCCCAACCCCAACATGACGTCCAGGGTCAGGGCGCCATCCTCGGCTCCTGAGAGGGGCTAAGCATCCTTGGGAACGCCTTTTCCAAGGGCCAATTCATTTGGAGGGGCTCAAAATGCTATTTTTTACAGAACCCCTAGGCAGTGTCTTTGGGAGAGTTTAAGATGAATGTTTGTCAAGTGTGAAGGAAAAGGTCGCCCCAGAAATGCCTTATATAGAGGGTGGAAAGTTGTTGAGAGCCAATCTGCATTAAATCCTAGGGAAAAATTTCCAGAGGTAATAATTCCGCCCAAATTTCAAGGGGCTTATCCACCGTTAGATCCTCGTAAATCCACAAATGACATTAATGAGGAGGCGCCTCATTAACGAGGAAGCACCGAAGCGTTAAAACGCGTTACTTGAACAACCTAAGAGACGCCTAGTAATCAGAAAAGTCACGCCAAACGAAGAGGCAGAACAGAGCAGGGTCTTCTCCTATCCCAACCCCAGCATACGTTTATTACTATTTTGCTTGAAAAGTGTATTTATTTAATGTTTATTATAGATTATAGCAATGTAGAATTAAATGGCTATGGATAAATAGACAAGATAGTAAATAAATGAGAAAACTAGGTACTGGACAGAACCAAGGCATTGTATGGTCCTTGGACTCAAGCCTCTGGGAAACCAGATACTTCAGATGAAAAAACTAAGTGTTAGACAGAACCTAGGCGTTGTATGGTCCTCGGACTCAAGCCTCTGGGGAAACTAACCACTTAAAATGAGAAAACTAGGTACTGGACAGAAACAATGCATTGTATGGTCCTCAGGCTCAAGCCTCTAGGGAAATCAGATACTTCAGATGAAAAAACTAAGTGTTAGATAGAACCTAGGCGTTGTATGGTCCTCGGACTCAAGCCTCTAGGGAAACTAACCACTGAAAATGAGAATATTAAGTATTGGACAGAACCAAGGCATTGTATGGTCCTCGGACTCAAGCCTCTGGGGAAACCAGATACTTCAGATGAGAATACTAAGTACTGGACAGAACCAAGGAATTGCATGGTCCTCAGACTCAAGCTTCTGGGGAAATCAGATACTTCAGATGAGAAAACTAAATGTTAGACAGAATCTAGGCATTGTATGGTCCTTGGACACCAGCCTCTGGGGAAACTAACAACTTAACATCGGATGAGAAAACTAAATGTTAGACAAAACATAGGCATTGCATGATCCAATCACTCAGACCAACAGAGAAATCATTTCCGCATGAAACATTAAGTGCTAGGAAAAACCAAGGTCTTGCATGGTCTTCAGACTCAAACCTATGGGGAAACTGATCACTATACGGCGATATAAGCACTGGGCAGAAATAGGCCTTTATACTAACTGTAGGTCCAAACCTACGGCAAAGTCGATCCCTTGGGTGCTAAGCGATGAATCCTGCTAAGGACGAAAACCAAACGAAGACGAGCACTAAAAGCATAAACTTAAACCAACTTCTCCTGGAAGAATTAGCAAGGAACTCAGGCGGTCAATTATAGATTAAGGAGAAAAGAAAACTTACCAAAGTAAGGAAAAATTCCTCGGACAGGCCCTTTGCGCTAAAAGAAAGTTATAAGAGCAGTTGAGATGACAGTGACACTGACAGAGAGGTAAAGCTCAACAGGGCGCGAAAATACGCCGAGAAAGTCAAAATCCTCCTCCCCGCCCGAGAGGTCGGGCAGCAGAATTTTGAGGGGCTATTGTGGGGCCCCAAATATTTAACAATTTCGGTCCACTCCATATCCGGCCCAAGGCCCGCGCCGAGGAGGATATAGAGGCCGAGGATGCCCACCTCCTCGGCCTACCAACGTTAATAGAGGGAAAATATCACTCACCCATTAAATATACACAACTAACACTCTGGCCGCTTTAATGGTGAAGTGACCAGCAAACCCAGATGCCTTGGTCACTTCAACTAATAGAAGGCCTGCAAAGGCGGCTGGGAACTAACAGAAAGCTTGCAAAGGCAGATGATGGGACAAACCCATAGACACAGAGTTCGGATAACCGACAAGTGGACGGCGGAGGATTAACCAAATGAGAATATATAACAGATAGAACCCCCAAAAGGAAGGGGGGGAGGGCATTCAAGAATAACCCTTATGTTGATCAGTTCTAAGAAAAAAAAGGTTCTCAGACCGAGTCGAGGACGAGCATGCTTCGCAAATACTTAACCAAAATCATCACAAAGATCCTCAAAAATACTGAACCAAAATCGTTATAAAGATCCTCGTAAACATTTAACCAAGGTCATGGCGATTATCCTCAAAAACACGTAGTCAAATTCCTTTGTTATTATTCCTATGAATTTCATATCACTCATTACTTGCTTTGTTAGTGCCTAGCCCTTCTACCCACCCTTTACAAATTTTTTTGTTTAGGGTCCATTATAAATTGAGTCCCTACAGGTGTGTAGTATTAGGCTTGATGCCAAATCACATAATTAAAGTTAGTGTGTACATTATCCCGGCTTTTAATAAGTTTCTGAACAATTAAAATTGGTGTGTATATTATGAGGCAAAAATCAAGAAACTTACATGATTGCAAGCTTTTGTTCTAGGAGATGTGAGAGTTATATGATGTAACCTTTTAGGTGATAGTCTCTTTCAAATTCTATGTGATGAATTTTGTAGACTTTGTATTTGATTTCTATTCACATATCACCTCACATGTATCTCAAACTTTTGCTAGTTGCACACACTACACAAGTTACTCTTTGCTAAACTTGGTACATTATATTGTGTGTGATTTTTTTGTGGCCATCCAAGATTAAAAGTTCCTTGATCTTAATGCAAAATGTGTTTAAAGTTTGAGAATTGGATTTTTTAGGGCTTGAATGTACCCGAATTGGGGATTTTGTTCAAATTGAGCTCAATTGATGCAATTGGCTTGTTGAATTGATGTAATTGATCATTATATTGTGTATTCTAGTTTGTGTGATGAACAATTGGTCAAATTTTTCTTAAAATCTTAACAAGTGGTTTTTAAATTTTTGGGGTTTTTGTTAGAAACTCTATGCTCAAGCCAAATTTTGTGAAATTGAACTTAAATTGAACTTAGTTTTACTGCATTAAAACATGCATTATGGCATATTTTTTCATGCATCATTTGTGTTTAGGATTCGCATGCATTACATTGATTTTTGTATCCATCTTGCAGTTTTGCAGTCATATTTCTCATTGATTTCACACATAACATGCATACACTTTGCTAAATTGGGTACTCAACTTGATTTAAAAATTGATTGATTAATTTTTGAGTTTTGTACATTCTAGTATATGCTATTTCTTATGTGTGAACTGCAGAAAATATTTTTCTTAAGAGATATGATGGATAATCAATGTGCAAATATTTTCTCTACTCATGCAACTATTTATGGGTCACATAGTGTCTTGTTTGCATTTATTGAAAGAGAGAATATTTTTCTTAATGTGTATCCTCACCTTAGTTTTTAACTTTGGTTTGTGTGTTTTTTATTTTCCCCACCTCCTTTATTTTTCCCAAAACTTGTTTTATTTTTTCTATTTTTATAGGGGGAGAAAATTTTTTTAACCTTTGTGGTTCTTAGGGGGAGTTGTTGCTCTTCATAGGGGGAGCTGTCTCTATTTTCTCTTACTTTATTGTGTATGTTTTCTGTCTACCTTCTAATTAGGTAGTCTTTGTCAATACGTGACAAAAAGGGGGAGACATAGATGACCTGTTTGTTTTGTTTAGGGGGAGAATATAAAATCTTTTTGACTGTTTGTTTTGTTTATGGGGAGAATATAAAAACTTTTTGATGTATCTAACTTAGGGGGAGAGTTAGAATTTATTTTGTTATATATATTTCTTGTTTCACTGCTTATTGAGTTATATTTATGATGTTATTCATTGGTATATTTCTTTATTTTGTATTTTGTGAAATCAAGATCTTATTTTGTTTACTTGTATTATTTTCACACATGCGTTTATACGTTTTGTTTAGTGTTTCAGGAAATATACATGTTGATTCAATTAAGCTGCTGTCTACACTTGCAACTGATGGATAGTAGTTAGGTTGGATTATTTTGTAATGGGCATTATTTTTTGTAAAGGGCTTTTACTTGTAACTTTGAGCTTTGTATTTGTGTTTTGTCACGAATTGCCAAAGGGGAAGTTTGTTAAGTTCTAAGGAATTAGGAACTAATGTATTAGAACTCTAATTTGTATTGTTGGCAAACTGTGATAAAAACATTTTAGTCTTGTTTAGACTTGCTTAAAGTGTATTTATATGTAAAGTTGGAATCGAGTGTTCTGCAGGATTTACTATGTAAATCTGCCTGACTCGATCGATCGAAAGTCATGCAGATTGTTTTTCTGCAGAATTTTCCAACTCAACCCAAGCCCATTAAGGATTAGGGTTTCAGATCTACTTCTCTCAATATATAAAGGAAACCCTAGCCACATTTTTAGAGTAGCTTATGTTGCTCATATTTTCTGTTTTGTGTAAATTTCTTGTGAAATCTAGAGGAGCTTTCCTTTACACAAAGCTCAGGGTTTTCAAGGTAGAGATAATATCAACATCTTAATGATCAACTCAGTTGCTGCCATTGGAGCTTAAAGAATAACAAGCGTGGGTGCTTGTAGCTGATTGGAGAATCCAAGAAAGAAGGAGTCCATGGATTCGGAATTTGCACGTGGTCGTGTCAATAAGTTCTACTGGTGGGTAGCATTAGGAAGTCAAGCGGGGACCTTGTAAGTCCTTTTGTATGAACTTCGATTCTTTCATAGTGGATTCAGGTTTACCTTGAGGATAGCTAGGTCAAATCATCCCCAGGTTTTTTACCGGTTTGGTTATCCTAGGTGATCATTTCATTGTGTTATCTATTTTTCCGCTGCTTTATATGTTTGATATGATTATTTGATTGTGTTAACCTAAATTTGCATAATTTGACTAAGTTAATCACTTGGCTAAATAAACTAGGTTAATCTAATTGTTGTTTTAAAGGGTCTAAAAACCTTTCAGTGTTAACCTAGATTTGGAATTTGGACTAAGTAATAACTTGGCTTGTTAAGTAGGTTAATCCAATTGTGTTTTAAGGGGTCTAAAAACTATCAAGTGATATCAGAACGGGTAGCTCTTTTGTTTTAGATCTTTTGATTTAAGAGCTGATCCTTAACCCCTATTATCATGGATAATTTTAAGTGTCTTACTGTTTTTGATTGTGATGATTTGAATAAAAAGAACATTGTTATTTCTGTTGATCTTATTGATGCATGTGAAACTCTCCATAAGGAATTATTGAAATATATGAAAATTTCTAAGAAATTCAAGGAAGAGTTAAAATTGGCTAATCTTGAAAAAGAAGAATTGGTTGTTAGATTAGATGATTCTAATAAAAAGAATGAATTTTTGAGAAATCAAATTTCCTCTCAAGATGAGAAGATGAAAAGCTTGGAACAAGAGTTAGTTGAATCTAAAACTAAAATTGAAAATTTGACTAGTACCAAGCCTACTGATGATAACAGAAGTATTTATGTTTCTCTTAAGCCTAAAGCTGAAAAAGTTTGTATCCCTCCTTTCAAGAGGAATAATAAAGAAAATGCTTATTTTGCTAGGTTAGACAAAGGTAAAAGTTCTGATGTAGACACTGAAGTTTCTAAACCTATGTATAAACCTATTGTTAGAGAGCATAATAAATCTGTTTTTATGCCTACTTGTCACTTTTGTGGTGTTGTTGGTCATATTAGACCAAATTGTTCTTTGTTAAGGCAAAAACCAAAATTTGAGATTAGATTTGTTGTTAGGAATACTAATATTCCTAAATTTGTTCTTGTTTGTCACTTTTGTGGTATCTCCGGTCACATTCGTCCTAATTGTTATAAATTGAAATTTAAGCATTCTGTATGTCAATCTAGGATATGTCAATCCGGTCACATTTGTCCTAATTGTTTCATATTCTTTTGAAAAATTTAAGCTTGTTGGCTTGTGAAATGAATTTACAGGATTTTAGTATTTCTCAAAAGATTGGTGTAATCTCTCAAATTCACTCTGCTTCACATGGATTTTCACCTACAAATCCGAAGACTCGTGCTATATGGGTGAGAAAAGATTCTCTAAGGTGAGTGTTGCTGACTTGTCCTTGATTTAATTTTTTCAATTGTTTGTGGACATGTCTTGTTTCTGTTTTTGGTTGTTTTGTTTTTTAGGTTGTTTTTTATTTAAAAAAAAAATCCAAAAACATTGAAAATTTTTCAAAAAGATAGAAATATTTTATTTTGAGTTTTGTTTTATTTTTCTTGAGGATTACATGAATTATAATATCTTTCTCTTGATTTAGAACGTGCTTGACATTGTGGAGAAACTTGAATAGCATGTGTTATATAAGTGTTAAGCTTTTTCTGATTTTGTATGAGTATGTACTAATTTGTACATGTACTTAAGGGTTAATTAAGAAATTAATATTTTTTGTTTGTGTACCCTCTATAACTTAGTTTAGCACTATCATGCATTACTTTTGCATTGCTCATTTAGCATAATATGTGCTTTTTGATTTTGGTCATAAAATTTTTTTAAAAACCAAAAATATTTTTGTGTTTTGTATTATATCTTGGATTTATAATCAAGATTGGCCATATTATTTTTACATAACATGTTTATGTCCCTTGTTTAGTTTTGATGAGCTTATTTCTTGCACTTTACTAATTTGAGCTTTGTAGTGCATGTTGTGTGGGAAGATGTTTATAGTTTTTGATCACATGATCTTGATCTTGAAGTCACATGCCTTTAATTGACGGACTTGTACTTATTGAAAAAGACATAAATAACCATCTCACCACTGTTTGCTAGCCAATCATGAACACCTTAGTACATATCATAAGATTTTGTACTTGAGAAAGTGTAGCACATGCACAAAAAGAATATAAGGTGTAGCTTCGGTTTGAATGCTTAAATTTGGTGTGTACATTATTAGGCTATAATAAATTCAAAATCTAATAAAATTGGTGTGTACATTATCCTGGCTATTTTTAATAAGTTTCTGATCAAATAAAATTGGTGTGTACATTATGAGGCAAATTAAGAAACTTACATGATTGCAAACTTTTATTCTAGGAGATGTGGGAGTTATATGATGTAACTCTTTAGGTAATAGTCTCTCTCAAACTCTATGTGATGAATTTTGTAGAGATTGTGATTGATCACTGTTTACATATCACCTCACATGTATCTCAAGCTTTTATTAGTTGCACACACTACACAAGTTACTCTTTGCTAAACTTTGTACATGTTATGGTGTGTGATTTTGGTTTGGCCAACCAAGTTTGAAAATTCCTTGAATTTTTGCAAAACATGTTTGATGCTTAAAAATGTAAGGGTCTTGATTGAAAATCTTATTTTTGGGAAAACTGGGTTTAAACCTTGTGTTTTTTAAAAACATTTCATCTCATACTCATGCATTTTATTTATAAAATACTATGTTTTGAGGAGTTTCTGCATTAAATTGCTTTGTCTTTCAAAAATTTAAGTTTTCCAGATTCTCGACCGATCGAAACTGAAAAATTTTCAGTTTTTAAGTTTTTGACCAAATTTTTTTTATGCATCATTTGTGTTTAGGATTCACTTGCATTGCATTGTTTTTGTATCCATTTTGCAGTTTTGCAGTCATATCTCTCATTGTTTGCACACATAGCATACACTTTGCTAAATTGGGTACTCAATTTGATTTAAAAATTGATTGATTAATTTTTGAATCCTTTGTACATTTTAGTATATGCTATTTTTATGTGTGAACTGCAGAAACTATTTTTTTTTAAGAGATATGATGGATAATCAATGTCCAAAAATATTTTCTTTACTCATGCAACTATTTATGGGTCACATAGTGTCAAGTTTGCATTTATTGAAAGAGATAATATTTTTTTATGTGTATCTTCACCTTGTCAACTTAGTTTTTAAGTTTGGTTTGTGTGTTTTTCTTTTCCCTCACCTCCTAAAGTTACCCTAAAACTGTTTTTCCCAAAACTTGTTTTGTTTTTTTATATTTTTATAGGAGGAGAAACTTGTTTTTACCCTTTGTTGTTCATAGGAGGAGTTGTCTCTATTTTCTATAGAGTTGAATTGTTTTGTGTTCCCTTGATTCTCTATTTTCTCTTATCCTTTGTTGCGTATGTTGACTGTTTACTCTTTGTATGAGTTGTCTTTGTCAATACGTGACAAAAAATGGGAGATTTAGATGAAATCCATATTAGGAATATGTGTGGAAAATACAAGAATGTTCTGTTTAGGGAGAGTTAACATTGTTTTTGATGTATCTAACTTAAGGGGAGAGTTAGTTTGCATATTTGTTGATTTACTGTTTTTCTGTCACACATACGTTTATGCGTTTTGTTTAAGTGTTTCAGGAAATATACAGGTTGATTTAGTCGTGCTGTTGTCTACACTTGCAACTGATGGATAGTAGTTAGAATTGAATTTTTTGTAATAGGCATTATTTTTGTAAAGGGCTTTTACTTGTAACTTTGAGCATTGTGTTTGTGTTTTGTCACAGATTGTCAAAGTGGGAGTTTGTTAGGTTCTAAGTACTTAGTAACTAATATATTAGAACTCTAATTTGTATTATTGGCAAACCATGATCAAAATAGGTTTTTAGTCTTGTTTAGACTTGCTCAAAGTGTATTTATATGTAAAGTTGGACTATGGATGAATTCTATTTTGTGGCCTGGAGATGGCAAGCTTGGACTATGGATGAATTCTATTTCAAAGATGGGAGCCATATACAGCTTGATAATGAGAGAGGAAGAGATTTTGAAGGAAGCTCAAGAAAGGGCTTGTGGTGTTGTGGTTGAAACAGATAGGGATGAAGAAGATATTGAGCTTGTGGTACCACTTGTTTTTGAAAATTGTATGAGGGTTTTAGATGCAGGGGAGCAAGTAATTACAAGGGGAGAGGCAAAGAAAGATGAGACTCAAGGGGGGGGGGGGTGGGAAATGAGAGAGAAAAGTTTTATGACATTGGGTCAGTGTGTGGGTGCCAGTTTTTTTAGTTTTTTGGTTGAAAACATAACTGAGTGATGGTGCCAAATGGGTGGGGTTTAGGGAATTGGGGTATTTTAAGTGATGAGTGAGGAGTGACAAAAATTGAGTGAGGAGTGATGAGTGATGAAAAGAAAAAAAACCAAACAGCCCCTCAATATTCACTATGGGCGAGTGTGAGGATATTAGTACTTGGGCTCGCAGGCAGGCCCAAATAAACAGCCATGTGCACATTATTACCTTAGGATTTTACATTGTGCACACTATATAAGTCTCTTATTCTCAAAGGCATATGCACGTTTACACACATATATACAAACATACAGAGAAACACGCATATTCTCTCATCAAGCTCTTCCTTCCCCAAGGGTTCCATCATTTAGTCCTTAGTCTTGGCATTTCAATATTTGTAGGGTACCCAGGGACTACGTGCTATTTGGTTTAAAATTGTGCATTGCCACGTGCAGCTAGCTTCCATGACCCTTAAAACTTGTTTTTGCTTGTAATATAAATGGTAAATATTTATGTGACCAGCATGCATGTAAGTCCACGAGCCTCCAGCATACATGTAACCCCATGAGCCTCAGCATACATGCATGTAGGTCCACGAGCCTCCAACATCATGTAGGTCCTCATGCGCAAGCATCTCGTATCATCCCATTGAGCTTTTTTTTTTTACTAAATTTTTTAATTTTTAAATTTCAAAAAACATCAGGATTGCATTAAACTAAAGAGCAAATAAAGGTTTAGGACAAAGCCTGTTAAGTACAGACCTTTAAAATCACTAGAATGTCCACAGGCAGAATATCATAGAAAACAAAATCCCTATATTGAGTCACACCCAATCTAACTGAAGCGTTTATACATCAATTTGTTTCACAAAAGCAATGCTTGATCCAAACTTGCAGAAGCTGGGAAATCAATTGCCTAAAGGCCCTAAACCCTAAACCCCAAATCAATTGCGTACAATCATCTACCTGGGGAGAAACAGAATAACTGGAATTAGCAAGCAAATCAATAATATAATTAGCTTCAAGTTCTATTTCTACAGTTGTCCTTAAAAAGGAGGTATCTCTTGGGGCCCAAAGCTCCGCTATAAAGCTGGATGTGAGCCTTTTTTCCTTAAGGTAGACGTGCCTTGCGAACCACATATTTTGCTAGCATTAGCAATACTAGCCACACAAGAAACTTCTCTCTATTGACGTAGCTTCCAATGATTGTTGTTAGCCATTATTATCAAATTATCGTCGTTTGATACCCAACACGTCTTGTGCATTTCCAAATTGGCCATGCATGTTACATTTAAGACCCTACAAACTCAAGGTTAGATCTTAAGTTTTTTTTTTTTTTGGGGGGGGGGGGGGGGGGGGGGTTGGTGGTGTTGAGACATATAGCTAGCCCAAGAGGTTTAAAGATGTTGTAAGTCCATATTCTTGTAAAACAAAAAAAAAAAAAAAAAATAGTAAAGATATAGCTGTTAAAACTATTTGGTTTTAGAACCCTATTAAAATACCAATTAACCAATTTTAAGGCCAAGTTATTAATTAATAAAATTATGAACAGTCATTGGTTAAGCAATCAACACCAATATTATGTAATCAATAATAAGTGCAGTTAAAATAAATAACACACAATATAATGACCTAGGAAAAACTAATAAAACAATAGTTCCAAAGTAAAAACCACTTTGAGGGTACCTTAACAAAAAAACAAATCTACTAACTAAATCGAAGTTTTTACAAAATAGAATTACCCAATTCTAAATTGCTACAACTTAATAGTACTTACTAACATTACCTCATGCAACTCCAAATCCATAGATTTCTTCAGTTAGTAAAATTTGTTGAACATGAATCTCACATCCATGACTTCAAGTACACACTTGAAGGTTTTGGTTTCAACAACTATATTTTTGGGAGTATGCAGCAACTGCTACACCATCGGATCTTGAATTTTTTCAAAGAATATCACTAGTAGAAGCTTTAAGAGACTACAACAAAGTTAATTTTTTTCGAGGGTCAAAACCCTTGAAAAAAGTATTAAAAGCCTGACCCTTGATGACCTCTGAAACAAAATCCCTCGAAACAAATGTTTTATCTTTATCGAGGATTGGCAACCTTTGAAAAATTAAAAGGATTAAAGAACAATAACCTTTTTTTGAGGGTCTCCCAACCCTCAAAAATAAGAACCACATATTAAAAAATCTATATTATACCAAAACACAAATATCAAAACAAAATTCAATTAGCTTTCCAAGTTACTAAATTCTTCATTCTTGAAGTTTATGTAGACATTTTCACATTAACATAAAGGAACTCAATATTTTAACTAGATAAAGGAGAGAAAAAAAGGAAGAAGAAGAAGAAGAGAAATGAATCAGTACAAGAACCATGCATGATCAAAATCCTAATCTTAATATTATTCTATTTCAATGCAAAACAACCTAATGTACTAATGTTTAAAGGGTCTCACATAAAGAATTCTGCTTTCTCCTGGTACTTCTCAAAAACTGAGGCATAGCCACCAACTTTCCCTTGCATTAAGAACTGCAAGGAAATAGACAAACCAATTAATCATGCACTTGTTAAATGGTTGAGGTGTTTGATTGAAAAATTGTCATACAATGAAGTCCATATTGACATGTAATTTTCAAAATGTAACATATTTCTAAAAAAGCAAATTAAGTAGTATAGTTTAGTTCATGAATTATTACCTTGACCACAGGTGTCTCACACACAAGTACACACACTTACCCACTCTCTTTTGAAGTTAATCAACTTGACTTGCACCATAAAACTTTCAGTTTTTTGAGAAATGTGTGAAAGGAAAATCAGAGAAATGCAGAGAAACCAAGAGTTTTCTTAAGTTAGATTTTGATTCAATAAATCCTAGAACACCACTATCTTGCCTAATACCACAATAGAAAACAAAATTGATATTAGGACTATTAAGTGTTCCATTCAAGTGGAATACCACCAAAACTTATCTTACACTGTTTGGCAAGCTTGAACCAAGACGCAGAAAATTCTGAAGCATGATTTGTAATGAAATTGACATTAAGAGGTAGAAAATTCAAACATTGTATTAAACTTCTTGAACTCATTCTCTAGTAGGGAAGGTGTGACATTCAAAGGGAGGCTTTTTTTGTAGATGGAATAACCTTTGGCTGGCCATAAAACGCAAAGTATACATATTAACTAGATTAATACACCCATACAGAGTAAACAAAAACAACTAATGAAACAAGTTATGGTGCATCCATCTACTCCATCATGTAAAACATAACAGGAGAGGTAAAAGGTAAAGGAAAAAGGAAGAACATATCACCAAGGCAAAATCGATGAACAATAGCACAACAGAGTTGCACCTTGCAGAGAACTTGCTCAACTAAACCAAAAAACTCAGAAACATAAACAACATATCCCAGTCATAACAAAGTCCCATAAATTATTAAACAGCCTTAGATTTAGTATGTAAATAAGTATAAACTCATATTTACACCAACAAGATCTAAGAAGTCCAAAATTCAACCAATGAAAGAAGTTATGGTCCATTCATCTGCTCAATCATATCAAGAATAACAGAGATATAGAAAAGATATCAGCCTAGAATAACACAGATGTATACCTTGATTGCACTTTGCACAGCACTTGCCACCTCAAATTCCACAAAGCCAAAACAAAATCCCTGTTGTATTGACACATGGAGAATAATTATATGCTCAGGGAACAACTAACAATGAACAACATAAACTTAATTAACATATGACATACCTTTTGGCTTCTAACTTGAATACCACCATTCTTACTAGGTCCAAACTTCTTAATAGGTCATATGAAGAAGTAAGATGGACAAATATATACTTTTTCATCCATTTCATGAATGTTAAACAATCACAAATGATAATGGAAACGATTAAAGTAATTTCATCTTCTTTTTTTTTTTTTCTAAATTTTTTTGTTTATTATAAATTTGCATCAAAGTCATGATGAATGCAGTGATAGCTAGGTTTCTGCAATGATGTATGTCATGGATTTACATAGAACGAAATGCTGCAAAATTCAATACCAAGAAATATCTGTATACATACAAAAACAAAAAAGAAAAAAAGAAATCACCTTCTAAACTACATTCTTCTGGATTTTCGTTATAATTTGTCAAGGGTGGTACTAGGTCCGGTGATGAAAATGCTCGAGAACAATTCATATTCTTACAGAAGATGAAGGAGAAAGGATCTGCAAGAGAAAAACCTGTGGTCTAAGATATAACCACTAATTAGGAAATGGAAGATAATGATGAATATACAGAAGAAAAGGGTATGTATAATTAGAGTTTGCTATCTCTCTAACATGTATTGTGTAGTTTTATTGCACTTAGTGTAATGTGTATACACGAGGTAATCCAGATGGGTGTGGTTGTGTTTGATATCTGGAATTTATTATGTTTCTTCTTACTTTGTAATTGCAAAAGTTAGTATGAACACCAAAAGAGAGTAAGAATTTTTCGTATTTAACCTTAAAAGGAGAAAAGGATTTCTGTGTTGCTGACACCGTGATGCAGTATGTGTTCATTTTACTATGTAAAATACTCATCTAGTGTTTGATTGGGATCTGTGACAAGTGTCGGTTATATTTTTCTTATAGATATTGCTAAATATATGGTGTATTTTGGAGTTTGTTACAAATGTATGCAATGTAAAGTTACCGAGTCAAATGATGTATGCATCAACATACCACAGTGTGAATTGTGATGTATCAAATAGAGAATTTGACCTCAACACTACAACAAACTCTCTCTATTAGTCCTAGCTGCTGCTCAATGCAAATGCTGTGACCAATTAGGAAACAAGGTCCCAACCCACCAAATTTAGAAGCCACCATTTTAGGATAGAGAAAGAAGGAATAGAATCATTTAAATTCCTATGATTGAGATTAATTTTGCTCCACAAAATTCTAATAATACCTCATTGTTTGCTAATATAAGCAATGCTATTTTCAGTTTTTTTTTTGGTTGGCACCAATCTTACAACTTCTAATATTAAAGGTTGGTATTAGGCTAAAATCTCCACTTTTCTTATATGTACAAGTTAAAAGTGCAATAAATTGTAACCAACTCAATACCTGGCTCTGTAATAAATTTTTGGCCATTCAAACATGCCGTAAAATAAAATAAATAGCGCAACAGAAAGGCACATGCACTAGTACATACAATTAGAACACTGCACATGTTAGGACATATGTGTTCACACTTAAGAACATATGTCATATTTTATGTAAATTGGCTAATCCTTTGACAAAACGCACTCTACTTGTAATTGGGTAGTTCTAGGTGTTTTTAATACTTCAAGAAACAATGTTTCAAGATCAAGTGTTGAAGTCATCAAGTCTGTCCAAGAAAAAGCAAGTTGAAGTGCAGAATTTTTAAAGCTCGACACCTGCTCGACACCTGCTATCTGTCGAGAATTAAAAAGTCAGAATTCCAATCTGATTTTCTTGGGATCCGTGAATGTGTTTTTGGGCCTTCTTTTCTTCTAACCCTAAACATATTTAAGGAGTGTTTTAAGAGCCGTCAACATAGACACAAGTTGCATAAGCATTGAGCAATCCTTGTTCAAGCAAATTGTGATCTAAGACGAAGTTCTTAACCTAGTTCATCTTCTTCAAGAAGTTGCTGTGTATTGTGCACCGTAGGGTTTTGTAACCAAGCATCTTCCTGATCTTCATTGCATAGGATGATCTGAAGAACTTTGCAGCCAACCTCTCTTCCTAAAGTTGGTGTTTGAAGTCGCGTACTGGGATCCGCGCATCTGGTTAGTCACGTACTTGGGAGCCGTGCATCAAAAGGGGGAACTGTTGCTACAGATCAAGTCCAATTGGGTATTGGTGTAAGGGTTCAACTGTAGGTTGGTAAGGTACTTGGGATTCCTTATTTGTAACCGCTTGATTTGATAATAGTGGAGTTTCGGGAGTGGTGACCTGAAAATCACCCGGTGGGGTTTTTGCCGTTAGGGTTTTTCCCCATTCGTGAACAAATCACCGTGTCTTTTATTTTCCGCTGCATATTTAGTTATTCGGTGATTTGTTTGTGCTGCCACGTATTTGCATGTTAAATTGATTAATTAATAACTTGGCTAAATTAATTAATTAGTTTAAATCACAAGGGGTCATTCAATTTGTGGCCTATCAGCACATATTTGGTCTTAACTAGCAAAATATATGCAATCTATGATGCCAAAACAATGCTCGAACAAGAGAGCCCGATTAATCACAAATCTAAAACCAAAATCAATCCTAGCTTGGCCAAGCCAATTTTATTATTTCCTTTCGCATCAGCCTGCTAAATTAATTGAATATAGAATTACAAAGCACCCTTTATTCACAGTTTGCCAACCTAAATACAAAACTTAAAAAAAAAAAACTTTTTGCTGTAGATGTAAGTTATCACTTATCAGATTGAATTATGTTAAATCTTGCTTACGATTTTTTCTTCTCTCGCTCAATCTCTAAACAACTTTAACAGCCTCATATCATATTGCGATGAGACGAGAGCTTTAAAAATGTAATTTTGGATGTTGATTTTTATATTACTTTTTATATATTTAGTTATTTATCAAATACTATTTTATGTCCTCCTGGGATTTTTGTGTTGATATCTGATTGTAAAAGCCTACAGATCCTAGTAGATTAAGATTCGTCATGTGTATCGAGAAGTAAATTTTTGTGCATACTTTTGTTGGGGAAAAAATCTAGTCCCTTCTATGTTTATGTGTGAATTAAAATTAATGACTACCAAGCAGTAGCAATATTATGGAAACAAAAAAAAATTCCAGCAAGAACCACATAAACACAACCACACAAGAACACCAAATCTTACGTGGAAAACCCTCTAGTGTAGAGGGAAAAACCACGGGGCAGCTCCGAAAAATATCCACTATAAAATAGAGATTACAACTATCAAGTTAATGTTAAACTTGAGTCCACAATAAATTGGATATACAACAAATATATCTCAAGGAGTAAATACAATCTCATCACAAAGCCAGTAGCAAAATCTTCCTCTGAATACTCCAACTCTCCGTGGTTGTAGCAATCAAAAACTCCATGAGAACTCTACCAATTTATCTTCCTTGTGTGTAACTTGAGCAAAGAAAAAAGTCTCCTTTTTCTTTTTCACTCTCTCACACTCTCACTGTGTTTTTCTCTATCTTTTAGGACTACACCTCTCAGCTGAAGCTCTCTCTTTTCTGTGTTTTGCTCTCTTTAGAACTCACCCACAAAATGGCCGAATGGCTCTCCGTCTCTCTGCTTCAGCTCTCTTTGCTCAAGGCCGAATAGCCTTAGTTTTCTTTCTTTTCTCCTTTTCAGTTTCAACGTGTCTCACACGCCTAAGCCACTGCCCAAGGAATGGCAGCCTGACTTTGGAAGCTTGAAGAAGCAAGCTCATTTAATGAGCATTGACCCAAGCATGTGGGCTGGACCCACACGGTGTTTGCACCCAACAATCTCCCCCTCTAGCCCACTACGGAGGAGATCTTCAACCCCAACTCTTCAGTTAGAATTCATGCCGGCCAACCCAACACAAAGCTTTAGCTTTTCTCTTGACACAACCTTGGTCAACATGTCAGCTGGATTTTCATTTGTGTGAATCTTTTCTAATTCAAATAATTGTTGTTCAACAACTAGTCTCAACCAATTGTATCTCACCTAAATGTGCTTCGAACGAGAATGGTACATAGAGTTCTTGCTCAAGTCTATAGCACTCTGACTATCACAATTAACTACATACCCATCTTGCTTTAAACCCAATTCTTGGAGAAATCGTTTCAACCAAAGCATCTCTTTACCTGCTTCATTAGCTGCAATGTACTCAGCTTCAGTTGTAGATAAGGCAACACACTTCTGCAATCTTGACTGCCATGATACAGCTCCCCCTGCAAAAGTAAATAAATAGCCCGATGTAGATTTCCTACCATCAAGGTCACCTGCCCAATCTGCATCTACATAACCCTCCAAAACTGGTTTAGAATCACCAAAAGTCAAGCACAATTTAGAGCTACCTCTCAAATACCTGAAAATCCACTTCACTGCTTCCTAGTGATCTTTACCAGGATTAACCATGAACCTGCTGACAACACCAACTGCATGAGCAATATCTGGTCGTGTGCAAACCATAGCATACATCAAACTCCAAACTGCTGAGGAATAAATAGTTGATGCTATGTCTCCCTTCTCTTTCTTGGATGAAGAACAAGATTTCTTTCTTAGCTTGAAATGAGAACCAAGAGGTGTGCTGACTGGCTTGGCATGCTTCATATTGAACCTTTCAAGAACCCACTCAATATACTTCTCTTGTGATAACCATAGCTTTTTAGCTTTCCTATCACGTAAAATTTGCATACCTAAAATTTGTCTTGTTGGACCCAAGTCTTTCATATCAATTGAATTGAACAAGTCCTTCTTCAAATTTTCAATCACACCTGCGCCTTGTCCTACTATCAACATATCATCTACATATAGCAAAAGAATAACAAATTTACCATAGGGAAATTTTCTGACATATACACAATGATCTGCATTTGTCCTCGTGTACCCGTGACCCACCATGAATGAGTCAAACTTCTTGTACCACTATCTTGGAGCTTGCTTCAAGCCATACAAACTCTTTTTTAACTTGCAAACCATGTGTTCTTTCCCTTTCACTTTGAATCCTTTTGGCTGATCCATGTAGATTTCTTCTTTCAAATCACCCTGAAGAAAAGCAGTCTTCACATCAAGTTGCTCAAGCTCAAGATCTAAGCTAGCTACTAATCCCAGAACTACCTGAATGGAACTCATCTTGACTACTGGAGAAAATATCTCATCAAAGTCAATCCCTTGTTTCTGACTGAAACCCTTGACCACCAATCGAGCTTTATACTTCACTAACTTGTCACCATCTTTCTTCAACTTGAACACCCATTTGTTTCTCAATACCCTTTTGCCTTTAGGAAGTTCCACCAAGTCATAAGTCTTATTCTTGTTCAAAGAATTTATCTCTTCATGCATAGCCTTCAACCAGCTTTGCTTATCCTTAAGAGACTGTACTTCCTGAAAACTTTCTGACTCTAATCATAGTATTCTCAGAAGTGGGGTATTTAGTTGATGGACAACGCTCTCTAGTAGACCTTCTCACCTGAGGTTCTACCATCTCTAGTGGAGGAGGCTACTCCTGTCACACCCCGAACCCAAAAGGGTCCAAAGCATGAGAACGTTGTCTCAAAGTACCTGTAGATCTTTCCTTTTTGACAAACCAATCCATAAAATCATAACAAGTACCAAAGTCAAGAGTTATCATAATAATTCCATTGAATATACTCTAGAAGTAAGTCAGAGCTCTAATCATTAGTTACAAGGAACATTGGCCACAAAAGAATAGATGTCTGAGTTTTAATTACATATCATCAGCTTGTTCCATCAGTGGGAAAATATCACCACCACTTTAATATACAAAAGAATGAGTCAAGCCTATTCTAAGATTTACACCATCTAATATACCCATTACAAAAGTTCAGCTTCCATCAGTAGTTAGTCTAACTACTATTAGCCACCAAAAAGCTGTTTCAAAAGACTGTTGCCTACTCTGAAAAGATTATAAAATAATAGAATGAGACAGAGCCCAGTAAGTAGCATATTTAATGGGGGTGGGGGAAATGCAAGTTTCATCTTCAATGATAATAATATGACAAGAATGATTTAATAATGAAACACAAAGTTTCTCAAAGTAAATACCTTGAAACTATATAGTATAATCTGTGAGTACTAATAATATAGTTTCCAAAACCATAAAATCTATCATATGGTAATTTATCTCAACTATACCACACTATCACATAAACCGGTCAGGGGATCCACTCATTCACAACCGGCATGATATTGTCCTCTCTGGTATGCAGACTCTTGGCCCCATGGACAGCAGTCTCACCCATACCCTCAAGGTTTTTCTCTTCCCCCATGGGCAGTAGAGAGAGCGCGTCAAATAGGACCTCTCTTGCATGTGGTCTCTTGGCCCCATGGGCAGCAGCCTCACCCACACACAATCAAGGAATCCTCTTCCCCCCATCGACAGTAGGGAAGAACGCGTCATCCAAAGTAAAAGGGCACTGACCTAAACTTGATTTCGTTGTCACAAAGACCACGAAAACCAAATCGGGTGATCACCGGGAAATTACACATGGCATGATGTTACAACAACATAAACTCACAGGTTACACTACTTTGAAATACATAGTTCGTATCTAGATAGTTTCAGAAAACCTTAAATAATCTAACTTCTACAAAGTTTGTAAGGTTTTCAACTTCATTCTTGTCAAGAGATTTTCTATCAATTTCCCACATAATAAGATAAGATAAGCATCTTTAAATTTTCTACTATACCATAAAATCTATGATTTCCCTATCAAAGATTAAATAAAAGATGCTCATTTTTCCATATTAACAATTTATACATTTCCCCAAATGCAATACCAAATATGATGCATTTTCATATATAATCATATTTACACACACACACACACATATATATATATATATATTAAGGTTACGACATAGTAGTTTTTAGGAAAATATAATTTCCATAAGTAATTTCTAAAAATGTGTCTAACCCAAAACAATATTCATGTTATTTTTCAAAAATCCCATTAAAAGCTACTTACCTTGCAACTGCAAAATCCTAATTCTCCAAGCTCCAAGGAGATTAGCTAGAACCTAAACAATATCAAGTAACTTATCACAATCAGTATAGAGCTTGAAATTGCATCTAGCCACAATTTAGGAATTGCGAGGTAATCACTTAATTAGGCAAACCTAGTATTTAACCTCATCAATAATAATATATTCCATTTCCATAGTTCCTCAACAAATCAATTCACAAGGCATAAACTCCAAATTATAGAGTTAACCCATTTAATATCATCTCCAACATTATGACTAGCTTCCATAAAATTTACACTACATCATTATGAGACCCATGAAAGCAAAATCATAATATCCTCCAAGACAAGAAATTTAGAACTTCAACTAACTCCAAATAAGCCCAATGGCAATGGATAAATTAAATTCACCAACCATCACATGTTATAACTTAAAACCTCTAAATTTTTCCATCATACATAAACCTTAAATAGTCATCAATAGCACAAAATTTATACCCACCCATCAATTAATTCCACCAATACAAAACTCATACATAAAAACACATAAATATCACTTTCAATGCTCATAAATCACATGGGCATCATTATTAAAACTTAGATAAAAATAACCTCAAGAAAAAGTGTAAAACCCACCAAAAAGATGAGAAATTTTTACCTTAAAAAAAGGATGTGAAGATGTTTATGGGTTCACAACAATTTTCCGGTGATCTTGCCGGAAAAATGATGGTGGAAATGGTGATATGGAGGTGTCGGCAAGAGAGTTTGAGGGAGTGAGGAGAAGCTGCCAGACGGAGAAATGAAAAAGAAGAAAAAGAAGGAAATGAGAAGAAAGGAGCCGGTCAAAGAGATAAGAGGGAGTGGGTAGTGGGGTTAGGTGGGGCTTGGCATGTCGGAAACCAAATAAAATCTGGTCTTGAGTTTTTTTTTTTAAAGGCTGACTGGGACGTTACAGCTCCCCCTGCTCAACACCATCTATATCTGTCACATCATCACCATCAATACCTGCTGGCTCATCAGCATCAAATTCAGTTGGCTCATCACCATAATTCTCATCTTGTACCTCTTCCCTATTTGTGGCATTATCTAAGGAAGAAGAGGTAGGTGTAAGATCAGGAACACCTTCAACTGTAGCTTTAGGCTTCTTAGTTTTTTCAAAGTCTGCCAAGTATTCATTCTCATGAAAAACTACATCACGACTTCTGATCATCTTATTTTCTTTTAGATCCCATAGCTTGTAGCCAAATTCTGCATCTCCATATCCAACAAATATACAAGGAGTGGATTTGCTATCAAGCTTTGATCTTTGTTCTTTAGGCACATGAACAAATGCCTTGCACCCGAATACCTTCAACTGAGAGTAAGAAACATCTTTCCCTATCCATACTCTTTATGGAATATCAAAACCCAAAGGAACTGATGGAGATCTATTAATTAGGTAGCATGCAGTCACAATAGCTTCACCCCAGAATGACTTAGGCAGATTAGCCATTCTCAACATACATCTGATCTTCTAAACAATAGTGCGGTTCATCCTTTTTGCCACACCATTTTGCTGTGGGGTACCAGGAACTATCTTCTCATGTCTAATGCCTTTCTCGGAGTAGTAACTCTTGAATTCATTAGACGTGTATTCACCTTTGTTATCACTACGAAGACACTTCAAAAGCTTCCCTTTCTCTCTTTCCACCATGGCGTGAAATTTCTTGAAGTGCTTAAAAACCTGGTCTTTAGTTTTCAAAACATAAACCCACACCTTTCGTGAAGCATCATCAATAAATGTAACAAAATATTTATTGCCACCTAAAGTCTCAACATCAATGGGACCACATACATCAGAATAAATAAGATCTAATATATTGGGTTTTCTAGTAGAGGGTATATTAAATGAAACTCTATGTTGTTTACCAAATAAACAAAAGTCACAAGGATTTAGTGACATACCTTTGGCAAAGGGAATGAGAGACTTCTTTGCCAAGATTTGCAACCCTTTTTCACTCATGTGAGCCAGCCGCCTATGCCACAAGTTAGGTGAAGAATCCTCTTGAGCTGCACTAACAACATCCTTGCACAACTTTACTTGTGTCTTGTAAAGTGTACAACAAATCTTCCCTCTAGCAAACACCAATGATCTTTTGCTAAGCCTCCATTTTCCATCACAGAAATAATTGCCATAACCTTCTTTATCAAGAACATGAGTGGAAATCAAATTTAGGCGAATATCCGGAACATGTCTCACATCCTTCAAAACCAGGGTGTATCTAGTGTTAGCCATAACACATATATCACCAATTCCCACAATGTCGGCATAACTATCATTGCCCATCTTCACTCTCCCAAAATTTCCCGCTTTGTATGAAGTGAATAACTCCTTTCTTGGAGTGACATGGCAGGAAGCAGCTGAATCAATCACCCATTCAACATAAGGATCTGAAACTGTACAACAATCATCTTGTCCTATGGTTAGGACCTCATCTTCCAACACTATAACAGCAGCAGTGTTCTCATCATCTGCCTTTTTATGATTTTTATCCTCTTTTTGTTTGTTCTTCCAAGCCTTGCAATTCCTTTTTATGTGACCTTCTTTATCACAGTAAAAATACTTGAATTTTCCTTTCGACTCTGACCGACTTCTGGATTTACTTCGCCCCTTAGAACTTCTACTCTTACTTCTCCCCTTGTTCTCTGTGATAAAAGCATGTGCACTATCCTTGCCTATATCCTTTCTTCTAGCTTCTTCATTAAGCAAACTATCTTTAACCATGGCAAGTTGTAACACACCATTCGGAGCAGAATTACTAAGTGACACTACCAAAGTCTCCCAACTGTCAGGTAAGGAACTCAAAAACAATAAAGCTTGCAACTCATTATTTATTACTAGCTTCATTGTAACCATTTGATTAACCAAATCTTGGAACTCACTAAGGTGCTCGGCAATGGACTTACCCTCCTTAAGCTTCAAATTCACAAGTTTTCTAGCAATAAAAACTTTATTTTGAGCCGTCTTTCTTTCATAAAGACTCCTTAATTTTTCCCAAAGAACCTCTGCATTTGTTTCTTGAGACACATGGTGAAAAACACTGACATCAATGTATTGTCTAATACACCCAATAGTTTTTCTATTTAATTTCTCCTAGTCTTTATCTGACATATCACTAGGCTTAACACTATCACCCTCAATAGGGTCATGTAAATCCTTGCAATAAAGGACATCCTCCATCATTGGCTTCCATATCAAATAATTCGATGCCGAGAGTTTAATCATAGTATTCATAGTCATATTCTCCATTTAATCCAACACAAGACAGTCAAATCTAAGCAACCAAAGGCTCTGATACCACTTGTTGGGGAAAAAACCTAGTCCTCTCTATGTTTATGTGTGAATTAAAATTAATGACTATCAAGCAATAGCAATATTATGGAAACAAAAAAAATTCCAGCAAGAACCACATAAACACAACCACACAAGAACACCAAATCTTACGTGGAAAACCCTCTAGTGTAGAGGGAAAAACCACGGGGCAGCTCCGAAAAATATCCACTATAAAATAGAGATTACAACTATCAAGTTAATGCTAAACTTGAGTCCACAATAAATTGGATATACAACAAATATATCTTAAGGAGTAAATACAATTTCACCACAAAGCCAGTAGCAAAATCTTCCTTTGAATACTCCAACTCTCCATGGTTGTAGCAATCGAAAACTCCATGAGAACTCCACCAATTTATCTTCCTTGTGTGTAACTTGAGCAAAGAAAAAAGTCTCTTTTTTCTTTTTCACTCTCTCACACTCTCACTGTGTTTCTCTCTATCTTTTCGGACTACACCTCTCAGCTGAAGCTCTCTCTTTTCTGTGTTTTGCTCTCTTTAGAACTCACCCATAAAATGGCCGAATGGCTCTCTATCTCTCTGCTTCAGCTCTCTTTGCTCAAGGCCGAATAGCCTTAGTTTTCTTTCTTTTCTCCTTTTCAGTTTCAGTGTGTCTCACACGCCTAAGCCACTACCCAAGGAATGGCAGCCTGACTTTGGAAGCTTGAAGAAGCAAGCTCATTTAATGAGCATTGACCCAAGCATGTGGGCTGGACCCACACGGTGCTTGCACCCAACAACTTTTTTCGGCAATTCAACTTCAACGGGTACAGTAACTACAGTTGCAGGATTTCATATATGACAATTCTTTCTCCACTAACAAAGCAATAGAAATTAAGTAAAGATACACAATTCAAATCACACTAATGTAAACATTTTTTTTCTCAAGCAACTCACATACATAGAATAATTTAAGAAAGAAAAATTACATACATGCGCAAATTAACACAAATATTATCTTATTTTGCATTTGTGTTAGGTTCTAGATATTTAAGATTAAATGTTTAGGTTCTAATTTTATGTATGTTGGCAAACCGAGTATAAAAACATGTCTAGTATAAGATATTTATGTCTTAGAATAGTTTTAGATATTACTCAAGTTGATTCAAGTCAAGATTCAAGAACAGCCAAGCTGCAGAAAAAAGAATTCAGTATCTGCCTTGTTCGACTGATCAAGAGACACCTTCGACCGATCAAGATGCGTTTTCTGTAGATTTTAAATAAAGCTTGAAAGCTCGCGAAACGTTTAAGCTTTGAGTCTAACACTGCTAAATATAAAAGCGAAACCCTAATACACATTTTCCAAGACTTGTGAGTTACTTCTATGAGATCTGAGAGGTTCTGTAACCTTCTAACTCAATAAACATCTACCAGAGATTAGATTGATATTGCATGAACCGGTGGAAATAAGTTGTTGCATACAAGATCAATTACTGTTGATGATCTAAATCTTTGAGTGGGATCTCAAAGTCACAAACTGGAGTGTTTGTGTACAACGAATTCAAATAGAAGAGTTCGTGAATTCAAAGCTGCATGTAGTCACATGAATAAGCATCACAAGAGGTAGCATTAGATTGATATTGCATGAACCGGTGGAAATAAGTTGTTGCATACAAGATCAATTACTGCTGATGATCTAAATCTTTGAGTGGGATCTCAAAGTCACAAACTGGAGTGTTTGTGTGCAACGAATTCAAATAGAAGAGTTCGTGGATTCAAAGCTGCATGTAGTCACATGAATAAGCATCACAAGAGGTAGCATTAGATTTAGGGAAAAATTTATTGTAAACACTTTCATTCTATATAGTGAATTTGTTACCTTGTGGATTGTTTAGATTAAATCCTTCTCAGGTTTTTTATCTTGAAATTGAACGGTTTTATTGGTTTTCTTGGATCATTATATTACTTTTTTTTTTTTTTACTTTTTCGCTATTGTGATATGATTGTCATTATTTAACCTAGATCTGCATAATAAACCTAAGTAACTACTTGACCATTATATTAAATTAAACAATCTCAGTGTTCAGGTGTCTAAATAACAATCAACTCTATACACAAATAAACACCCAACAAGATACTCTCATCCCAAAACCTTAATACACCCAATAATGTACTCTTACCTAAACAATAAACAGACACTCAACCTCGATCTTTGGGTGGAAGACAGGAAGAGGTTTATCCTTTAGGATAAACCGAATATATGTACTAATCCTACTAATCTTTCTGATAGGATGACAACTAAACCGACAGATCTTTTTGCTTTCCCATTTGACCCTTATGCTTCGTTCCTTTTCCAGTCAAGTCATAAATTTTTAGTGGTGCTTTTTATATGAAAGTTCATAAAAAAAATATACTTTACCTGCATGTCTTCTTCGCCATGCGCACTGGTCTTCATAAAAATCAACGAAACTTGTTTAAATTCCATTTCATTGCCATTGGCCAATTGAACAGGCTCACTACTAATTTTAATTAATGGAGCCAGCTTTCAAATATTAAAATATTTCCCATTTATATTTAAAATTGAGAATAGGTCTATTTTACGATTAACATTTTTAAAAAAATTAAAAATATACATGGTGTCACGTTTTTATTTTGACATATTTATCTTTAATTTTATGAAAGTTCCCTATAAAATAAAATAAAACCCGTCGATTTAAAAAAAGGGGAAAAAAATCCTAGTCTAGGTATTCAAATCTTTTATCTCACCTTCCTTCTCTCACATCATACTACACCAATCATCTTATGACACGCATCCCATTTAATTTATTTCTTTTCTTACTGCAACTGACCTTCATTAAATTTATTTACTAACAAACAAATATCATCACTTCTAAAAAGATTCACATGTTCTTAAAAATTCAAAATTGAGATAAAAATAAGCAACTCTACTATATCAGTGCGGCTCTACATGCAAGTTAGGGTGGTCACAAGATCACCTTAACTTGCAAAAAAAATGTATACATACACTTATCAAAAAAATGTTACAATTTGTGTGCTAAACTAACTTATATTGTGACTATCTTAATAAAAATTTTAAACACTCTGACCTGAGAATTATAAAAATTTGGGTTCAACAAAAATTAGAGTAGTGCTACTACATTCACAACATTTTCACAATAATTTCACAACAAATCTAATATGATAAATTGCTATTGATTCTAATTTGGGCCAAATACTAATATTATTTTTTTACCCACCGATAACTGTTTTTTGTATAAAATTAATTGTAAAAATGTTCTAAATGTAACATTACTCCAAAATTAATTCTGCCCCCAAACATAGTTTTTAATCCATTTTTTTAAAAGCTTAAGTAACAACAATAAATATTAGCTCAAATAACAACAAACATAAACCAAACAAAAACAATACAAGACCGAACAACAACAAGTGAAAAAATTATTTAACAAAAAACCTATTGTAAAACAAAAAGATAAAATTTGTAACTCGTTCAACCTGTTCAATAAAAATAATTTCTAATTTTATTTTTTTTAAAAAAATGATACTAAGAAAAATATTATGATAATTTAAATTTTTTAGTAACCACCTTAAATAAAATTCCTAGAGCCACCACGGTACTATATGATCACTAAACTGATAATCCAATTCTTGTAATTGAAAATTCATTGCAATAATAAAAATATCTAATCAACAATGATGTTCCGTTGTAAAGTCATCTTGCTAATAAAGACAAAAAACAAAAGAAGACACTTGAATAATCCTTTTAGTGGAGTTCGACGGTATGGAAGCATAAAATCTCGAAGTCCCAAAGTTTTAATTTTTGGTTCCAAATTAATGGATTATATATATATATATATATATATATATGCCATTTATATTTTTTACAGAGCGAAGATTTTATTATAAGGATTTTGCTTTTATTTTGTTAGTAAGAAATGAGCTTTATTTTTGTTTTGGAAGGAGCCATGAGTCACATCACATGTACGAATTAGGTGATCATCACTTTAAATTTTTAGGATTTTAATTCGGAGACTGATTTTCCATTTAGGGGGAACCAAATCTAAATTTTTTTTGAACCAAAAGTTCCAAATAAGATATAATATTACTATCTCTACGTGATTCATCACGCGCGGACCTTCAAAATCTCCTTTATCAATTCGCATGGTAGGCTACAAACTTCTTAATTAATCTGAACAGTAGCTGGAGAAAATATTAAAGCCGCCAGTAACATAACTTTCAATGATCAATTTGACAAAGCATCTCAAGAAAATATGGACTACCCACAAACAATAATACAACAAAGAACTATATCATATTATATAATAAGGTCAGTAGTTTTATGGCCGGGTAGAAATTATCATTTTTTTTTTTAATTATCATCATTTTTAAAATTTAACTACATAGATATATATTAACCAATGCAATAAAATTTTAATAATGTTATATTTTTTTCGAGGATAATAATTTAACTATGAAATTTATTCATCAACCCAATCACATAATTGAGTTTCATTAGAGATGGAATGCTATCTGTTTTTATTAGGACAATAATTTAACTGTGAAATTTTTTGATCAACACAATCACGTAACTGAATTCCATTAGAGATGGAAGGTTCAACATCTAAGGATTTGTATTATATATTTTTAATTCTCTAAACCTTCCCGGCCACTACCGATCGAGAAGTTGGATAGAAACTTCCCTTTGGAAGTTGGAAGCAACATCTGTAATTTACAACATAGTATTTTATTTCCTGATATATTCTCCTTCATATACAAAATATGGAAGCCTACGAGGCTTTGAAAAAGTTTCACTAGCACACAAATTGTGAAACCTAGAATATTCTTATGTCCTTTTAACGAATTCTGCAAAACTATGTGATCTAAATCATTTGGTCTTTTTTACTCGAAAATCATTTGGCCTCTTTTTGATACAGCCATTCAGAATTTGCATATATTAATTAATTAACCTAAGAAGAGAGAATTAGCCACGCGTACTATTGTTTGTTGCTTAAGCACATTCCTATACGGTACCAGCATGGTAATTCCTTAGGGATTAAACAGAACTTTCTTGAAATGTAAAAGTAGTTTAATTATTGAATTAATTACACTTCACTCACACAAGATTTGGTCAAATTATATTTCTCAATATAGGAGAAATATTGTGTTAACCTCTTATAAGATTTTCAGTTAGTACACTCATTTTTCTTAAATACAAACTATTTACACAGACCTCATCTGGATAATTGAAAAAATACTTTAAAAATCCTAAAACCAAAATAATAATAATAATAATAATAATAATAATAATAATAATAATAATAAAACTTTACCAAACATTAATATCTCAAACTTCTCACTCAAACCAGCCACTTAATGGAAACTATACTGACTACTAGGGAGATTGGTGTGTTACTCCATTTAATGATCTGTTGCTTGCTACTCCCGTTTTTACGTCACGCCTAGAATTTAGAAAAGAAAAAACATCTGAAAGAGAAAAGATCAAATTCATAATCTTTAAATATTTGATTAAACACACGTTATAGATTTTGATGGACAACACAAGTCTAGAAAATGTGAAGACGAAGAAAAAAACAATTACACCAGTAACGCGAGAACTTGAAGCCCCAAATTATCGTATTTTATATTAGCACATGCACAGACTATTGCATTAAACCATTTCACAAACCGTAATAGAGACACCAATATACACAAGCTAATTAAATCCCAGTGATATTCTTCAAGTTACATAATATATATATATATATATAATATATATATATATAAATAAAACCACAGACGATGTCGTACCATATTTAGGGACTAGTAATGTTTCCCTGCTTTTTGCACATGATACATGAGCATATATATGCAGCAAATGAAAATTCACCGATGAATCGGGCAATTGGCATCGTGGCCACTCATGGTGTTTCCTATGTAAGTGCACAGGAGAAGGACCAGAAGGTGGGACAGGATTTCTTTGAAGTGAAACTTTTGTTTCATTCTTTTCAAATCCTAGCGCTGCCTTCACTTCTTTAAATGGCCTATATGCTAAGAGAGGTTTAGGTTTGGTCGTCGTGATCATGAGAATTATTAACAAGAAAATTATTTTGCAAATTTTATAGGTATAGCTATAAACATCTCCTCGACTAACTGCCATCTTTGGAATAAAAAGGGACAGGCTAGAGTGGATAAATGTAAAAAAAGTAAGTTTTCTATCTTATATAATGGAGCCTCTCTCTCTCTGGAATCAATCCTATTGATGGTTTCACAATGAAGAACTCCCCTATAGGACCCCTTTTATAGACGAAAAGTCCTCAAAGGCTGGATATGTACAATAAAAATATATTATCATGTGTTTCTATATCCCTGGTCCCTCGATCTCTTTTGTTTTTCCTCTTGAATAAAACTTTCTTCCTTATTATTTTTTTTTTTAAGCAAAAGAAAATATTACAATGTCTAAACGTACTTCCTTATTGTAGACTTGTTGCTGCCAGTATGGCATCTGTTGCTGTGTAGCTTTTCCTTTTGTTATTAATAATATTCCCTTTAACCAAAAAAAAAAAAAAGTACTTCAGTAGAAAGACTTAGAAGTCCTCAGGTACAATGAAATTTCGTGGTCAGAGAAGCTCTAAGAGGCTACAACGATGAGAAAAATGTAATTATACGGGGTTAATCCACAGCTACTTGTTTCTGAGCAATAATTTTAAACATTTTGTCGAGCACTCGAATTAAAATACTTTCTTAATTAGAGACAATGGTTTATAGACAAGTGGCTGCCCCTCATCAGGAATGCACTAAAGAGAGCTGAGAAAAATAGTATTAAATCTTTTAAGCTTAAAAAAACCTTTCACAAGGTTGGCAGTGGAGGATAGTATAGGAATATTTCTCTTTTTTGCTTGATATATATAACAGGAATATCCTACTATGAGTAGAAGGTTGATCTATGATATATGCAACTAGTTACACGTCTACATTCTACAAAGGTTCCAAGTTTTTTACAAGAAGAGCCATGGATTTGGAGAGCGAATTATATAAGATTTGGTTTGGGATGATTGGACATGTCATCGTCACAATTTTGGGTTCAATGCATTGGGTTTGGAGCGTTAGGGTCAATTTGTGTCCAATTTTTATATAAATCTCTAGAGTTTTAGGGAGATTTGTAGCCTTGAAGTTCTAATTCATTTACTATTTATCCTATAGTTTGAAAATTATTGCATTCCAAACCCTTAATTACATAGTTTTTATTGACTAACACTAATGAAAACCTTCAAATAAAATATATTCCAGACTTATCTAGATACGTAAAGATGTTTCATGAGAATTGCTAATTAAAAGACTGCCAAAAAACATACAAAACATAAGTGCCTTTATTCTATTATTTATTTCTTGATATTTTTTTGGTAAATTTAATAGCAAATTGTCTATTACTATGATTCGACAAAAAATTAACTAATCCTTTTATCAAAATCAGTAAAATCAGGTTATCCTACTTTTAAGCTTATTTAATTTATTGACTGAGTAATTAATCTAACCTAGAAATCTCCCAACTTGTCTCCCACTAATTAAATTTATGGTAGAACCCACAATTCATGTGAAAAGGGGGAGTACACATTTATGGTACTCCTAGAGTATTCAATAATTTTCCTGACTCAAATATGAGAACCTATATATGGTTACCTGCCCATAATCTCAAATGTACTGGAGGTATTAAACCCCTCATTACAGATCCATTATGATCATGAGGACAAAAATGGCTGAAATCAAGAGAAACATTTCTTGAACATGTCTGTATTAGAAATATGTTATGGAGTGAATAAGAAATTGACTCCTAATGTATCCACTTGAACATGGTATTAAAGTGGTGAAAATCCTTGATTCCCACATAGAAAAGGAAAAAAGATATTATGAATTTATATGTTCATGGTTGGACATTGGGTTGGACTTAAGCATATGTAGACTGACCTTCTTGTCGAAATAATAATAAATTTTATTTTTTTTTATTTTGTTGAATCAGTAAGTTTGTATACAGCAGTTATTTTTTAAACAGTGTGTCTGTTCAATAATGTATATATTTATAATCCATCATTCATGAAAAAAAAAAAAAAGTTGTGGAGAAACTCTCCTAGAGAGAAAAAGTTTTGTGCATTAGCGTTTGAGTCAAAGAGAGAGAAAGAGATATAGTTTAGTTTGCAAAGCACAGACTTTGTATGCTTCTATTGGAAAAACATAGTTTGTATCGCATACAAAACATACGTAGCGGAAAAATAACGGATCTTCTTCATTCGCAATTGATAACATGTACTATGTAAATTTTAGAATTTAAGAATAAGAGAGCGTACCTTGGTGCGGTGAAATTCAAAACCAAAGATTAAAAGTACTTGTGAACACTTTAATCTTCAGTCCAATTTCAGTTATGCCCAAGAAGTGTGATCTTTCAATCAATTTATACGTATGTGTTCAAGGGAAAATAAGAGAGTGGCTTACACTCACGTACACACCATTTTCATACATTACTAAATTCTGCATGTTTTTCTCATTATATATAACTGATTATCTAATTAAGCTAGCCTTTTGGGCCATTTCAATTGGGCTTTGGTATGTGGCTTGGAGTGGGACCAAAAGGGATAAATAAAACACTAGCTCCAATAGGTTTTTGGGCCTTTCTATCAATCCTTGACAAATCCAAAATTACCATTAATTATATTTAATACCACTATATATAATTACACTTTAGGCCTTATTAATAAATTATATCTCAAGACTTTATTATACATTCAACCCCTTCGTTAAAATATTCCTAGTAATACAAAGTCATGAATGTTGACTGCTACTTTGAAGATTACTACATCTTAATCCTTGAGTACCTGATTTAATCCTTTAAGTCATTCATCATATATTTATGAAATCCAATTCATAAATATATACTGAACACTCTAAATAACCAAACTCATTAAACTTATCTTAAGGAAATATTTTATATCTCCGTTAAGAGATTATTATGAATTCTATCTGAGAATATATATTCCTTTAACATTAAATGTGACTGCCCAACATACTAAGGTTTTGATCATGACTTTAGATCTCACTCTTTATATATCAAAGCAACCTACACTTCATGATCAGGTTCATTATACTCTCAAATTTGAGAATTCATGTAAATAGAAATCGTAAAATTTATTATTCATTTAACAGTCGTTAGTAAAATAATAAATCTCATAGCGGTCCAGTTCA